>CAXIES010000277.1:810000-830000 GCA_964023965.1 Melinopterus prodromus
CACCCGAAAGACAAAATTTCCAAAATCCAAAAATTTCAGCAGAGAGCGCTGGACGGAACTTTTGAAAGAAAAAAAAAATTTTCAAAAAAAAAATTTTTCAAAAAAAAAAAATTTCTAAAATTTTGCAGAGAGCGCTGGCCGGGACTTATAGGCGAAAAAGAAAATTTCAAGAAAATCTTTTATGGGGCCGTTGACGGCGCGAGCGCGGTCGGCTGGACTCCGGCGGCGCGCTCGATCGACAGCGCGAGTCTCCCGTCGTCGAGCGGGGCGAAATGTACCGAGCGCTACCCGGCCGGCGACGGCGCGCGGGCGGTCGGCTGGACTCCGGCGGCGCGCTCGATCGACAGCGCGAGTCTCCCGTCGTCGAGCGGGGCGAAATGTACCGAGCGCTACCCGGCCGGCGACGGCGCGCGGGCGGTCGGCTGGACTACGGCGGCGCGCTCGATCGACATCCAGCGCCACCCGAAAGACAAAATTTCCAAAATCCAAAAATTTCAGCAGAGAGCGCTGGACGGAACTTTTGAAAGAAAAAAAAAATTTTCAAAAAAAAAATTTTTCAAAAAAAAAAATTTCTAAAATTTTGCAGAGAGCGCTGGCCGGGACTTATAGGCGAAAAAGAAAATTTCAAGAAAATCTTTTATGGGGCCGTTGACGGCGCGAGCGCGGTCGGCTGGACTCCGGCGGCGCGCTCGATCGACAGCGCGAGTCTCCCGTCGTCGAGCGGGGCGAAATGTACCGAGCGCTACCCGGCCGGCGACGGCGCGCGGGCGGTCGGCTGGACTCCGGCGGCGCGCTCGATCGACAGCGCGAGTCTCCCGTCGTCGAGCGGGGCGAAATGTACCGAGCGCTACCCGGCCGGCGACGGCGCGCGGGCGGTCGGCGGGACTACGGCGGCTCGCTCGATCGACATCCAGCGCCACCCGAAAGACAAAATTTCCAAAATCCAAAAATTTCAGCAGGGAGCGCTGGACGGAACTTTTGAAAGAAAAAAAAATTTTCAAAAAAAAAAATCCAAAAATTTAGCAGAGAGCGCCGGAGAGAACATTTGAAAGAAAAAAAAAATTTCCAAAAAAAAAAAAATTTTTCAAAAAAAAAAATATTTCCAAAATTTCGAACTCGACCCGGACGGGGACCAAGGCGAAAAGTGCGATAAGTCCGCGCGAGCGTCGGCGGTATCCGTTCGAGCGAGCCGGGAGCGACCCGTACTAGCGTTTCGCAACCCGTACTCGGTCCGTTGCGCTTATATAGGGAGAGGTGAGTCCGCGACGGCTAACGCCGTCCGGTTCCGCTCGATCCCGTTTAGTTGCGACGAGTCGACAGTCTTGGTATTAGTAAACGATAAAGATGCTCCCTGCCGGGCCGCACGCGTTGTTGACTTTGATCTGCTGGTGGCTAGAGAGCGCCTCGGTAAGCTTCGTTCGCGAAGAACCGGCGTTCGCCATTAGAGACGAGAGTTTTAATTGACGCTGTGCGGTTTAACCGAAAGGTTGCGTTCCCACATATCGCCGCCAAGCGCTCGTAACCGTAACATTAGCGATTGCCACAGCATGCCCGCGGACGACGCTGACTTTCGCAGTTAGCGTTGTACACCTTATGCGGGCGCACTTAAATCTCGGAGGCGTCCTCTGGACGTCGTCCACAAATATGCAACGACTCGCCTCGTACCGAGCGTGAGAGCGCGGCACGACAGTTTTCCGAAACGCGCGCTCAGACCGCGTACCATGTCGCTTTCAATCTAGCGAAGGGTGTTTCTGGGAATGTTGAAGCCGTTCGCGGACGAGATTCCGCGTTATAAATTATTCTCTTTAGAACTGCTGCGGGCGGTCATGTCGTCAAGTAAACGTCGTCCTATTTCGACGTCGGCGCATCCTGCTCCACTGTGCGTGAAATGTGTGGTCGGCGCGCGCTCGTCGCTGCCGACTGATTTCGACACGGTCAGTTTTTGCTATATATTGTAATATGTAGTAGTATACTTCCGGGCCGGGCGAGAAGACAGACCGCCGCCGCTCTCGCAGCGGCGTGACGATTCTGCTCCGCCCTCGGCTCGCCGGAGGTGCGACTGTTCTCTCGATCTGCGTTACGCCAGGTCGGCGCGTTACCATCGGTGCGCGTCTTCCGAACGTGGCCGCGGACGGGTGACAGCTCCCTGGTTGATCCTGCCAGTAGTCATATGCTTGTCTCAAAGATTAAGCCATGCATGTCTCAGTACAAGCCAAATTAAGGTGAAACCGCGAAAGGCTCATTAAATCAGTTATGGTGCCTTAGATCGTACCCACATTTACTTGGATAACTGTGGTAATTCTAGAGCTAATACATGCAAACAGAGCTCCGACCGGAGACGGAAGGAGCGCTTTTATTAGATCAAAACCAATCGGCGTCGGGTTCGCCCGTCGTCGTACACCTTGGTGACTCTGAATAACTTTTTGCTGATCGCACGGTCTCGCACCGGCGACGCATCTTTCAAATGTCTGCCTTATCAACTGTCGATGGTAGGTTCTGCGCCTACCATGGTTGTAACGGGTAACGGGGAATCAGGGTTCGATTCCGGAGAGGGAGCCTGAGAAACGGCTACCACATCCAAGGAAGGCAGCAGGCGCGCAAATTACCCACTCCCGGCACGGGGAGGTAGTGACGAAAAATAACGATACGGGACTCATCCGAGGCCCCGTAATCGGAATGAGTACACTCTAAACCCTTTAACGAGGATCAATTGGAGGGCAAGTCTGGTGCCAGCAGCCGCGGTAATTCCAGCTCCAATAGCGTATATTAAAGTTGTTGCGGTTAAAAAGCTCGTAGTCGAATTTGTGTCCCGCGCCGCCGGTTCATCGCTCGCGGTGTTAACTGGCGTGTCCGCGGGACGTCCTGCCGGTGGGCTTAGCCTCTCGGGGCGGCCCAATCTCAATCCCACCGCGGTGCTCTTCATTGAGTGTCGAGGTGGGCCGGCACGTTTACTTTGAACAAATTAGAGTGCTTAAAGCAGGCTAAAATTTCGCCTGAATACTGTGTGCATGGAATAATGGAATAGGACCTCGGTTCTATTTTGTTGGTTTTCGGAACCCCGAGGTAATGATTAATAGGAACGGATGGGGGCATTCGTATTGCGACGTTAGAGGTGAAATTCTTGGATCGTCGCAAGACGGACAGAAGCGAAAGCATTTGCCAAAAACGCTTTCATTGATCAAGAACGAAAGTTAGAGGTTCGAAGGCGATCAGATACCGCCCTAGTTCTAACCATAAACGATGCCAGCTAGCGATCCGCCGACGTTCCTCCGATGACTCGGCGGGCAGCTTCCGGGAAACCAAAGCTTTTGGGTTCCGGGGGAAGTATGGTTGCAAAGCTGAAACTTAAAGGAATTGACGGAAGGGCACCACCAGGAGTGGAGCCTGCGGCTTAATTTGACTCAACACGGGAAACCTCACCAGGCCCGGACACCGGAAGGATTGACAGATTGAGAGCTCTTTCTTGATTCGGTGGGTGGTGGTGCATGGCCGTTCTTAGTTGGTGGAGCGATTTGTCTGGTTAATTCCGATAACGAACGAGACTCTAGCCTGCTAACTAGGCGTATTTTCGACATCTCAAAGGTCCGCCGACCCGGCGCTCGCGTCGCGGTCGTGCGCGATTTTTACTGTCGGCGTACAATTAATTCTTCTTAGAGGGACAGGCGGCTTCTAGCCGCACGAGATTGAGCAATAACAGGTCTGTAATGCCCTTAGATGTTCTGGGCCGCACGCGCGCTACACTGAAGGAATCAGCGTGTCTTCCCTGGCCGAACGGCCCGGGTAACCCGCTGAACCTCCTTCGTGCTAGGGATTGGGGCTTGCAATTGTTCCCCATGAACGAGGAATTCCCAGTAAGCGCGAGTCATAAGCTCGCGTTGATTACGTCCCTGCCCTTTGTACACACCGCCCGTCGCTACTACCGATTGAATGATTTAGTGAGGTCTTCGGACCGGTGCGCGGTGGCGTTTCGACGTCGCCGATGATGCTGGGAAGATGACCAAACTTGATCATTTAGAGGAAGTAAAAGTCGTAACAAGGTTTCCGTAGGTGAACCTGCGGAAGGATCATTAACGAATGTTTATAAAACATTACGTACAATTAATTAATACGATGCACGGATCGATATTAATAATGAATGAATATTAATGGCGCCCTCGGCCGACCACGTCTACGACGGCGGTCGCGTCGGCCGTACGAGCGCCGGTCGAACTGATTCGAACTGTTAAGGACTAACGAAGTCCGAGGCGTCGGCCGACCCGCGAGGGTCGGCACGCCGGAAGTCAGGTACCTAGTCGAGAGGTCCGATGACGAGAGCGCCCCCCGTGCCGCTCAGGCCGAGAGATACTGCGTACGTAAAAGCGCCGCCGGCAGCCACCGCGCAGCCGGCTCGGCGCTCCGCGCCTCGGAGTTTGAGTTTTTAAGTGTCACAACCACGGGTGAATGCGACGCTCCCGCCGGCCCCGACGGTCAGGGCACAGCGAGCTAATGCGCGCGTCCCAGTCTTGTCGTCGTGCGTCGCGCCGTCGTCGCGGTCGTATAGCGGCCGCCGGACCCCAGCGCCCCGAAACCGGCCCCGGCCTCCCTTGTCGGAGGTGCAGAGGAACGCCGGCGGAGCGCGGCGGACGGTCCGGTCGGTCATGTCGTGTACGACCGACGTCGGTCCGCAGCGTAAATTAATGAAGACGAGTGCGTCGCGCCGTCGTCGCGGTCGTATAGCGGCCGCCGGACCCCAGCGCCCCGAATCCGGCCCCGGCCTCCCTTGTCGGAGGTGCAGTGGCACGCCGGCGGAGCGCGGCGGACGGTCCGGTCGGTCATGTCGTGTACGACCGACGTCGGCCCGCAGCGTAGATTGATAAAGACGAGTGCGTCGCGCCGTCGTCGCGGTCGTATAGCGGCCGCCGGACCCCAGCGCCCCGAATCCGGCCCCGGCCTCCCTTGTCGGAGGTGCAGTGGCACGCCGGCGGAGCGCGGCGGATGGTCCGGTCGGTCATGTCGTGTACGACCGACGTCGGTCCGCGTCGCAGATTAATAAAGACGAAGACTGCGCGCAAAGGTGCTCGCACCGCCCGAAGGTGGTCGAAGGATATTCGCCTGACTAACGGAACGTTCGTCCCCGCGTACCGCGCGCCCCTCGAAAGGGGGGAGCGATCTGAGTACGGGAGCCGCGCAGGACGAACGCGTCTCGGACTTTACGTCCGCTCTGCGAAGTCAAACACCTCTCGTTCTAGCAACGTGTAAGCGTGCAAAACTTTGCGTAAGTGTAAAACCGATTAAACGCAGTACCGCGGACAGAGTCGCTGGTTAACTGTATGAAAGATTACCCTGAACGGTGGATCACTTGGCTCGTGGGTCGATGAAGAACGCAGCTAATTGCGCGTCAACTTGTGAACTGCAGGACACTTGAACATCGACATTTCGAACGCACATTGCGGTCCTCGGATACTGTTCCTGGACCACTCCTGGCTGAGGGTCGTTTCAATTTCCACGACTGCCGGGTCGGCGTACCGCCGATAACGCGAAGGCCCCCCCATGTGGTGCGCGCGCGCAGTACACGCTCCCAATCGTGTGAGCGGAACGCGCGCCGTACGTACGGGGCGTCGGTCAAGCGCGAAAAGCGGACGGCCGCCGAGGCAAGAATCTGAGCGCTCGCGCACGAGCCGCCCCCCGATACCGCGAGCGCGCCATCGCGCTCGACGTCGGGGCGGCGCGCTAACGCGTCGCTTTAAACTATCGAACGATATAATCATTCGAGCCGACCGCCATCCGCGTACCGGTAAACGATGCCCGGGCGACGCGCCGGTCGACGTGTCCGAGTGTGAATCCCCCCGCCACCGAGATTCGTCCGGGGCGGCGCGAGGTATTCGTCCGACGTCCGATCGCGCGCGTTTAGCCCGAAGGATCCCGTTGCCTACGCGGCCTGTCGGCTATCGAAAGAAACCAATGAACGCGACCTCAGAGCAGGTGAGACTACCCGCTGAATTTAAGCATATTACTAAGCGGAGGAAAAGAAACTAACTAGGATTCCCTTAGTAGCGGCGAGCGAACAGGGAAGAGCCCAGCACCGAATCCCGCGTCCGGAGACGGACGCCGGGAAATGTGGTGTTAGGGAGGATCCGTTATCCCGAGGTAGCGCGGCGCGCCCAAGTCCTTCTTGAACGGGGCCACTTACCCAGAGAGGGTGCCAGGCCCGTAGCTGGCCGCCGCATGCCGCGGGAGGGTCTCTCCTCAGAGTCGGGTTGCTTGAGAGTGCAGCCCTAAGTGGGTGGTAAACTCCATCTAAGGCTAAATATTACCACGAGACCGATAGCGAACAAGTACCGTGAGGGAAAGTTGAAAAGAACTTTGAAGAGAGAGTTCAAGAGTACGTGAAACCGTTCAGGGGTAAACCTGAGAAACCCGAAAGGTCGAAAGGGGAGATTCAGACGCGTCTCTCGGAAAGTTCGCGAGCAACGGGCGTTGCGACGCGTGGCGTTCGCGCCGCGCGCGCCGCCCGTGGCCGTCGGACTCCGAACGCGTGCACTTCTCCTCCTGTAGGACGTCGTGACCCGTTGGGCGTCGGCCTAAGGCCCGCGGTGGAGCCCGCGCGCACCTCGGTGCGTTCGGACCCGCGGTGTCCCGGCCGGCCCGACCGACGGTAAAACTATGGCGCGGGGCCGCGACTTGTTCGCGTCCGGCACGTCGCAAGCGCGGACGGCAAACCTGGCATCCGGACCTAGCGCCGGATCCGGGCCCGCCCGGCTGTTGGCGGCGTTGTCCTCGGACAGACCCTGCACACGCCAGTCCACGGCGCTATAGCTTTGGGTACTTTCAGGACCCGTCTTGAAACACGGACCAAGGAGTCTAGCATGTGCGCGAGTCATTGGGACTAAACTAAACCTAAAGGCGCAATGAAAGTGAAGGTTCGCCTCGCGCGAACCGAGGGAGGATGGGCCGGCTCACGGACCGGCCCCGCACTCCCGGGGCGTCTCGTTCTCATCGCGAGAAGAGGCGCACCCAGAGCGTACACGCTGGGACCCGAAAGATGGTGAACTATGCCTGGTCAGGACGAAGTCAGGGGAAACCCTGATGGAGGTCCGTAGCGATTCTGACGTGCAAATCGATCGTCGGAACTGGGTATAGGGGCGAAAGACTAATCGAACCATCTAGTAGCTGGTTCCCTCCGAAGTTTCCCTCAGGATAGCTGGCGCTCGCCGCGTGCGAGTCTCATTCGGTAAAGCGAATGATTAGAGGCATTGGGGTCGAAACGACCTCAACCTATTCTCAAACTTTAAATGGGTGAGATCTCCGGCTTGCTTAAACTGTGAAGCCGCGAGATATCGGATCAGAGTGCCAAGTGGGCCACTTTTGGTAAGCAGAACTGGCGCTGTGGGATGAACCAAACGCCGAGTTAAAGCGCCCAAATCGACGCTTATGGGATACCATGAAAGGCGTTGGTAACTTAAGACAGCAGGACGGTGGCCATGGAAGTCGGAATCCGCCAAGGAGTGTGTAACAACTCACCTGCCGAAGTTACTAGCCCTGAAAATGGATGGCGCTGAAGCGTCGTGCTTATACTCGGCCGTCAGCGGCATGTGAGACGCGGTCCTCGCGGACCGGCGTCATGAAGCCCTGACGAGTAGGAGGGTCGCGGCGGTGTGCGCAGAAGGACAGGGCGTGAGCCCGTCTGGAGCCGCCGTCGGTGCAGATCTTGGTGGTAGTAGCAAATACTCCAGCGAGGCCCTGGAGGACTGACGTGGAGAAGGGTTTCGTGTGAACAGCCGTTGCACACGAGTCAGTCGATCCTAAGCCCTAGGCGAAAGCCGATGTTGATGTTGGTGTATCTACGTTTGCGTAGTAGTACGGCGGACGCGTCCGTGACGTAAGACGGAACCTTCGATCGAGCGCGCGCGCCAGCTGCGGCTCCTTCGTCGTCCCTGTCGTCGTCGTCGTCGTCGAACCGTCGCAGCGGGGGTCGAGTCTCGTTCCTGGGCGCAGGAGACGCGCACGCGGACTCTCGATCGCTCTCGCACGCACCGGAGGTTAGGATGGAGGAGGACCGGAACCGCCGCTTCAAGCGGCTCGGTTCCTCGGTCCGCCGGTATCATCCGCCGCCGGACGCGCGCGCACAGAGCGACGGGAGCGCGAGCGCGACCGCGCCATCACGCGAACGATGATTCCCCGCGCGCGACGTCGACACGCGACGCGCAGCGGTCATGACGAGCAGTGAGGCCGCGGCATTATTGGCCGCGCGCGCCGATCTTAGCGGTTCCAGCCGCGAGTATGCCGGCGCCGTACGTGCATAAAGAGGCACACACCCGTCGGGCGAAAGGGAATCCGGTTCCTATTCCGGAACCCGGCAGCGGAACCGTAATTAAGTCGGGCCCTCGAAAGAGTGTTCGTCGGGGCAACCCAAAATGACCTGGAGACGCCGTCGGGAGATCCGGGAAGAGTTTTCTTTTCTGCATAAGCGCTCGAGTTCCATGGAATCCTCTAGCAGGGAGATATGGTTTGGAGCGCGAAGAGCACCGCAGTTGCGGCGGTGTCCGGATCTTCCCCTCGGACCTTGAAAATCCAGGAGAGGGCCACGGTAGGTGTCGCGCCGGTTCGTACCCATATCCGCAGCAGGTCTCCAAGGTGAACAGCCTCTAGTCGATAGAATAATGTAGGTAAGGGAAGTCGGCAAATTGGATCCGTAACTTCGGGATAAGGATTGGCTCTGAGGATCGGGGCGCGTCGGGCTTGGTCGGGAAGCGGGTATCGGCTGACGTGCCGGGCCTGGGCGAGGTAAAAGTCGTTTCGGCGACCGGATCCGAGCTCGGTCCCGTGCCTTGGCCTCCCGCGGAACTTCCTTGCTGCGAGGCCCGGTCGGGGGTTCGCTCCTGGCCGGTGTCCTCTTCGGCCGCCATTCAACGATCAGCTCAGAACTGGCACGGACTGGGGGAATCCGACTGTCTAATTAAAACAAAGCATTGCGATGGCCCCTGCGGGTGTTGACGCAATGTGATTTCTGCCCAGTGCTCTGAATGTCAACGTGAAGAAATTCAAGCAAGCGCGGGTAAACGGCGGGAGTAACTATGACTCTTTATTGTCCAATGCCCGCGAGACCGCCCTACCCTGCGGCCTGTCGACAAATCAACGAGAGGGAGTAGAGCAAAACCGCCCTACCCTGCGGCCTGTCGACAAATCAACGAGAGGGAGTAGAGCGAAACCGCCCTACCCTGCGGCCTGTCGACAAATTTATCGATCGTCACCCGTCCGTCGGCGGCGAGCGGGAGTAGAGAACGCTAACCGGGCGGCCGTCGTCGGGTCGACAAATTTATCGATCGTCACCCGTCCGTCGGCGGCGAGCGGGAGTAGAGAACGCTAACCGGGCGGCCGTCGTCGGGTCGACAAATTTATCGATCGTCACCCGTCCGTCGGCGGCGAGCGGGAGTAGAGAGCGCTAACAGGCCGGCCGCCCGGTGAGCGCTCTCTACTCCCGCTCCGCGCCGACGGACGGGTGGCGATCGGTATATTTCCCCGCTCGAAGACGGGAGACCATCGGCGACGATCGAGCGCTACCCGGCCGGCGACGGCGCGCGGGCTGTCGGCTGGACTCCGGCGGCGCGCTCGATCGACAGCGCGAGTCTCCCGTCGTCGAGCGGGGCGAAATGTACCGAGCGCTACCCGGCCGGCGACGGCGCGCGTGCGGTCGGCTGGACTACGGCGGCGCGCTCGATCGACATCCAGCGCCACCCGAAAGACAAAATTTCCAAAATCCAAAAATTTCAGCAGAGAGCGCTGGACGGAACTTTTGAAAGAAAAAAAAAATTTTCAAAAAAAAAATTTTTCAAAAAAAAAAAATTTCTAAAATTTTGCAGAGAGCGCTGGCCGGGACTTATAGGCGAAAAAGAAAATTTCAAGAAAATCTTTTATGGGGCCGTTGACGGCGCGAGCGCGGTCGGCTGGACTCCGGCGGCGCGCTCGATCGACAGCGCGAGTCTCCCGTCGTCGAGCGGGGCGAAATGTACCGAGCGCTACCCGGCCGGCGACGGCGCGCGGGCGGTCGGCTGGACTCCGGCGGCGCGCTCGATCGACAGCGCGAGTCTCCCGTCGTCGAGCGGGGCGAAATGTACCGAGCGCTACCCGGCCGGCGACGGCGCGCGGGCGGTCGGCTGGACTACGGCGGCGCGCTCGATCGACATCCAGCGCCACCCGAAAGACAAAATTTCCAAAATCCAAAAATTTCAGCAGAGAGCGCTGGACGGAACTTTTGAAAGAAAAAAAAAATTTTCAAAAAAAAAATTTTTCAAAAAAAAAAATTTCTAAAATTTTGCAGAGAGCGCTGGCCGGGACTTATAGGCGAAAAAGAAAATTTCAAGAAAATCTTTTATGGGGCCGTTGACGGCGCGAGCGCGGTCGGCTGGACTCCGGCGGCGCGCTCGATCGACAGCGCGAGTCTCCCGTCGTCGAGCGGGGCGAAATGTACCGAGCGCTACCCGGCCGGCGACGGCGCGCGGGCGGTCGGCTGGACTCCGGCGGCGCGCTCGATCGACAGCGCGAGTCTCCCGTCGTCGAGCGGGGCGAAATGTACCGAGCGCTACCCGGCCGGCGACGGCGCGCGGGCGGTCGGCTGGACTACGGCGGCGCGCTCGATCGACATCCAGCGCCACCCGAAAGACAAAATTTCCAAAATCCAAAAATTTCAGCAGGGAGCGCTGGACGGAACTTTTGAAAGAAAAAAAAATTTTCAAAAAAAAAAATCCAAAAATTTAGCAGAGAGCGCCGGAGAGAACATTTGAAAGAAAAAAAAAATTTCCAAAAAAAAAAAAATTTTTAAAAAAAAAAAATATTTCCAAAATTTCGAACTCGACCCGGACGGGGACCAAGGCGAAAAGTGCGATAAGTCCGCGCGAGCGTCGGCGGTATCCGTTCGAGCGAGCCGGGAGCGACCCGTACTAGCGTTTCGCAACCCGTACTCGGTCCGTTGCGCTTATATAGGGAGAGGTGAGTCCGCGACGGCTAACGCCGTCCGGTTCCGCTCGATCCCGTTTAGTTGCGACGAGTCGACAGTCTTGGTATTAGTAAACGATAAAGATGCTCCCTGCCGGGCCGCACGCGTTGTTGACTTTGATCTGCTGGTGGCTAGAGAGCGCCTCGGTAAGCTTCGTTCGCGAAGAACCGGCGTTCGCCATTAGAGACGAGAGTTTTAATTGACGCTGTGCGGTTTAACCGAAAGGTTGCGTTCCCACATATCGCCGCCAAGCGCTCGTAACCGTAACATTAGCGATTGCCACAGCATGCCCGCGGACGACGCTGACTTTCGCAGTTAGCGTTGTACACCTTATGCGGGCGCACTTAAATCTCGGAGGCGTCCTCTGGACGTCGTCCACAAATATGCAACGACTCGCCTCGTACCGAGCGTGAGAGCGCGGCACGACAGTTTTCCGAAACGCGCGCTCAGACCGCGTACCATGTCGCTTTCAATCTAGCGAAGGGTGTTTCTGGGAATGTTGAAGCCGTTCGCGGACGAGATTCCGCGTTATAAATTATTCTCTTTAGAACTGCTGCGGGCGGTCATGTCGTCAAGTAAACGTCGTCCTATTTCGACGTCGGCGCATCCTGCTCCACTGTGCGTGAAATGTGTGGTCGGCGCGCGCTCGTCGCTGCCGACTGATTTCGACACGGTCAGTTTTTGCTATATATTGTAATATGTAGTAGTATACTTCCGGGCCGGGCGAGAAGACAGACCGCCGCCGCTCTCGCAGCGGCGTGACGATTCTGCTCCGCCCTCGGCTCGCCGGAGGTGCGACTGTTCTCTCGATCTGCGTTACGCCAGGTCGGCGCGTTACCATCGGTGCGCGTCTTCCGAACGTGGCCGCGGACGGGTGACAGCTCCCTGGTTGATCCTGCCAGTAGTCATATGCTTGTCTCAAAGATTAAGCCATGCATGTCTCAGTACAAGCCAAATTAAGGTGAAACCGCGAAAGGCTCATTAAATCAGTTATGGTTCCTTAGATCGTACCCACATTTACTTGGATAACTGTGGTAATTCTAGAGCTAATACATGCAAACAGAGCTCCGACCGGAGACGGAAGGAGCGCTTTTATTAGATCAAAACCAATCGGCGTCGGGTTCGCCCGTCGTCGTACACCTTGGTGACTCTGAATAACTTTTTGCTGATCGCACGGTCTCGCACCGGCGACGCATCTTTCAAATGTCTGCCTTATCAACTGTCGATGGTAGGTTCTGCGCCTACCATGGTTGTAACGGGTAACGGGGAATCAGGGTTCGATTCCGGAGAGGGAGCCTGAGAAACGGCTACCACATCCAAGGAAGGCAGCAGGCGCGCAAATTACCCACTCCCGGCACGGGGAGGTAGTGACGAAAAATAACGATACGGGACTCATCCGAGGCCCCGTAATCGGAATGAGTACACTCTAAACCCTTTAACGAGGATCAATTGGAGGGCAAGTCTGGTGCCAGCAGCCGCGGTAATTCCAGCTCCAATAGCGTATATTAAAGTTGTTGCGGTTAAAAAGCTCGTAGTCGAATTTGTGTCCCGCGCCGCCGGTTCATCGCTCGCGGTGTTAACTGGCGTGTCCGCGGGACGTCCTGCCGGTGGGCTTAGCCTCTCGGGGCGGCCCAATCTCAATCCCACCGCGGTGCTCTTCATTGAGTGTCGAGGTGGGCCGGCACGTTTACTTTGAACAAATTAGAGTGCTTAAAGCAGGCTAAAATTTCGCCTGAATACTGTGTGCATGGAATAATGGAATAGGACCTCGGTTCTATTTTGTTGGTTTTCGGAACCCCGAGGTAATGATTAATAGGAACGGATGGGGGCATTCGTATTGCGACGTTAGAGGTGAAATTCTTGGATCGTCGCAAGACGGACAGAAGCGAAAGCATTTGCCAAAAACGCTTTCATTGATCAAGAACGAAAGTTAGAGGTTCGAAGGCGATCAGATACCGCCCTAGTTCTAACCATAAACGATGCCAGCTAGCGATCCGCCGACGTTCCTCCGATGACTCGGCGGGCAGCTTCCGGGAAACCAAAGCTTTTGGGTTCCGGGGGAAGTATGGTTGCAAAGCTGAAACTTAAAGGAATTGACGGAAGGGCACCACCAGGAGTGGAGCCTGCGGCTTAATTTGACTCAACACGGGAAACCTCACCAGGCCCGGACACCGGAAGGATTGACAGATTGAGAGCTCTTTCTTGATTCGGTGGGTGGTGGTGCATGGCCGTTCTTAGTTGGTGGAGCGATTTGTCTGGTTAATTCCGATAACGAACGAGACTCTAGCCTGCTAACTAGGCGTATTTTCGACATCTCAAAGGTCCGCCGACCCGGCGCTCGCGTCGCGGTCGTGCGCGATTTTTACTGTCGGCGTACAATTAATTCTTCTTAGAGGGACAGGCGGCTTCTAGCCGCACGAGATTGAGCAATAACAGGTCTGTAATGCCCTTAGATGTTCTGGGCCGCACGCGCGCTACACTGAAGGAATCAGCGTGTCTTCCCTGGCCGAACGGCCCGGGTAACCCGCTGAACCTCCTTCGTGCTAGGGATTGGGGCTTGCAATTGTTCCCCATGAACGAGGAATTCCCAGTAAGCGCGAGTCATAAGCTCGCGTTGATTACGTCCCTGCCCTTTGTACACACCGCCCGTCGCTACTACCGATTGAATGATTTAGTGAGGTCTTCGGACCGGTGCGCGGTGGCGTTTCGACGTCGCCGATGATGCTGGGAAGATGACCAAACTTGATCATTTAGAGGAAGTAAAAGTCGTAACAAGGTTTCCGTAGGTGAACCTGCGGAAGGATCATTAACGAATGTTTATAAAACATTACGTACAATTAATTAATACGATGCACGGATCGATATTAATAATGAATGAATATTAATGGCGCCCTCGGCCGACCACGTCTACGACGGCGGTCGCGTCGGCCGTACGAGCGCCGGTCGAACTGATTCGAACTGTTAAGGACTAACGAAGTCCGAGGCGTCGGCCGACCCGCGAGGGTCGGCACGCCGGAAGTCAGGTACCTAGTCGAGAGGTCCGATGACGAGAGCGCCCCCCGTGCCGCTCAGGCCGAGAGATACTGCGTACGTAAAAGCGCCGCCGGCAGCCACCGCGCAGCCGGCTCGGCGCTCCGCGCCTCGGAGTTTGAGTTTTTAAGTGTCACAACCACGGGTGAATGCGACGCTCCCGCCGGCCCCGACGGTCAGGGCACAGCGAGCTAATGCGCGCGTCCCAGTCTTGTCGTCGTGCGTCGCGCCGTCGTCGCGGTCGTATAGCGGCCGCCGGACCCCAGCGCCCCGAAACCGGCCCCGGCCTCCCTTGTCGGAGGTGCAGAGGAACGCCGGCGGAGCGCGGCGGACGGTCCGGTCGGTCATGTCGTGTACGACCGACGTCGGTCCGCAGCGTAAATTAATGAAGACGAGTGCGTCGCGCCGTCGTCGCGGTCGTATAGCGGCCGCCGGACCCCAGCGCCCCGAATCCGGCCCCGGCCTCCCTTGTCGGAGGTGCAGTGGCACGCCGGCGGAGCGCGGCGGACGGTCCGGTCGGTCATGTCGTGTACGACCGACGTCGGCCCGCAGCGTAGATTGATAAAGACGAGTGCGTCGCGCCGTCGTCGCGGTCGTATAGCGGCCGCCGGACCCCAGCGCCCCGAATCCGGCCCCGGCCTCCCTTGTCGGAGGTGCAGTGGCACGCCGGCGGAGCGCGGCGGATGGTCCGGTCGGTCATGTCGTGTACGACCGACGTCGGTCCGCGTCGCAGATTAATAAAGACGAAGACTGCGCGCAAAGGTGCTCGCACCGCCCGAAGGTGGTCGAAGGATATTCGCCTGACTAACGGAACGTTCGTCCCCGCGTACCGCGCGCCCCTCGAAAGGGGGGAGCGATCTGAGTACGGGAGCCGCGCAGGACGAACGCGTCTCGGACTTTACGTCCGCTCTGCGAAGTCAAACACCTCTCGTTCTAGCAACGTGTAAGCGTGCAAAACTTTGCGTAAGTGTAAAACCGATTAAACGCAGTACCGCGGACAGAGTCGCTGGTTAACTGTATGAAAGATTACCCTGAACGGTGGATCACTTGGCTCGTGGGTCGATGAAGAACGCAGCTAATTGCGCGTCAACTTGTGAACTGCAGGACACTTGAACATCGACATTTCGAACGCACATTGCGGTCCTCGGATACTGTTCCTGGACCACTCCTGGCTGAGGGTCGTTTCAATTTCCACGACTGCCGGGTCGGCGTACCGCCGATAACGCGAAGGCCCCCCCATGTGGTGCGCGCGCGCAGTACACGCTCCCAATCGTGTGAGCGGAACGCGCGCCGTACGTACGGGGCGTCGGTCAAGCGCGAAAAGCGGACGGCCGCCGAGGCAAGAATCTGAGCGCTCGCGCACGAGCCGCCCCCCGATACCGCGAGCGCGCCATCGCGCTCGACGTCGGGGCGGCGCGCTAACGCGTCGCTTTAAACTATCGAACGATATAATCATTCGAGCCGACCGCCATCCGCGTACCGGTAAACGATGCCCGGGCGACGCGCCGGTCGACGTGTCCGAGTGTGAATCCCCCCGCCACCGAGATTCGTCCGGGGCGGCGCGAGGTATTCGTCCGACGTCCGATCGCGCGCGTTTAGCCCGAAGGATCCCGTTGCCTACGCGGCCTGTCGGCTATCGAAAGAAACCAATGAACGCGACCTCAGAGCAGGTGAGACTACCCGCTGAATTTAAGCATATTACTAAGCGGAGGAAAAGAAACTAACTAGGATTCCCTTAGTAGCGGCGAGCGAACAGGGAAGAGCCCAGCACCGAATCCCGCGTCCGGAGACGGACGCCGGGAAATGTGGTGTTAGGGAGGATCCGTTATCCCGAGGTAGCGCGGCGCGCCCAAGTCCTTCTTGAACGGGGCCACTTACCCAGAGAGGGTGCCAGGCCCGTAGCTGGCCGCCGCATGCCGCGGGAGGGTCTCTCCTCAGAGTCGGGTTGCTTGAGAGTGCAGCCCTAAGTGGGTGGTAAACTCCATCTAAGGCTAAATATTACCACGAGACCGATAGCGAACAAGTACCGTGAGGGAAAGTTGAAAAGAACTTTGAAGAGAGAGTTCAAGAGTACGTGAAACCGTTCAGGGGTAAACCTGAGAAACCCGAAAGGTCGAAAGGGGAGATTCAGACGCGTCTCTCGGAAAGTTCGCGAGCAACGGGCGTTGCGACGCGTGGCGTTCGCGCCGCGCGCGCCGCCCGTGGCCGTCGGACTCCGAACGCGTGCACTTCTCCTCCTGTAGGACGTCGTGACCCGTTGGGCGTCGGCCTAAGGCCCGCGGTGGAGCCCGCGCGCACCTCGGTGCGTTCGGACCCGCGGTGTCCCGGCCGGCCCGACCGACGGTAAAACTATGGCGCGGGGCCGCGACTTGTTCGCGTCCGGCACGTCGCAAGCGCGGACGGCAAACCTGGCATCCGGACCTAGCGCCGGATCCGGGCCCGCCCGGCTGTTGGCGGCGTTGTCCTCGGACAGACCCTGCACACGCCAGTCCACGGCGCTATAGCTTTGGGTACTTTCAGGACCCGTCTTGAAACACGGACCAAGGAGTCTAGCATGTGCGCGAGTCATTGGGACTAAACTAAACCTAAAGGCGCAATGAAAGTGAAGGTTCGCCTCGCGCGAACCGAGGGAGGATGGGCCGGCTCACGGACCGGCCCCGCACTCCCGGGGCGTCTCGTTCTCATCGCGAGAAGAGGCGCACCCAGAGCGTACACGCTGGGACCCGAAAGATGGTGAACTATGCCTGGTCAGGACGAAGTCAGGGGAAACCCTGATGGAGGTCCGTAGCGATTCTGACGTGCAAATCGATCGTCGGAACTGGGTATAGGGGCGAAAGACTAATCGAACCATCTAGTAGCTGGTTCCCTCCGAAGTTTCCCTCAGGATAGCTGGCGCTCGCCGCGTGCGAGTCTCATTCGGTAAAGCGAATGATTAGAGGCATTGGGGTCGAAACGACCTCAACCTATTCTCAAACTTTAAATGGGTGAGATCTCCGGCTTGCTTAAACTGTGAAGCCGCGAGATATCGGATCAGAGTGCCAAGTGGGCCACTTTTGGTAAGCAGAACTGGCGCTGTGGGATGAACCAAACGCCGAGTTAAAGCGCCCAAATCGACGCTTATGGGATACCATGAAAGGCGTTGGTAACTTAAGACAGCAGGACGGTGGCCATGGAAGTCGGAATCCGCCAAGGAGTGTGTAACAACTCACCTGCCGAAGTTACTAGCCCTGAAAATGGATGGCGCTGAAGCGTCGTGCTTATACTCGGCCGTCAGCGGCATGTGAGACGCGGTCCTCGCGGACCGGCGTCATGAAGCCCTGACGAGTAGGAGGGTCGCGGCGGTGTGCGCAGAAGGACAGGGCGTGAGCCCGTCTGGAGCCGCCGTCGGTGCAGATCTTGGTGGTAGTAGCAAATACTCCAGCGAGGCCCTGGAGGACTGACGTGGAGAAGGGTTTCGTGTGAACAGCCGTTGCACACGAGTCAGTCGATCCTAAGCCCTAGGCGAAAGCCGATGTTGATGTTGGTGTATCTACGTTTGCGTAGTAGTACGGCGGACGCGTCCGTGACGTAAGACGGAACCTTCGATCGAGCGCGCGCGCCAGCTGCGGCTCCTTCGTCGTCCCTGTCGTCGTCGTCGTCGTCGAACCGTCGCAGCGGGGGTCGAGTCTCGTTCCTGGGCGCAGGAGACGCGCACGCGGACTCTCGATCGCTCTCGCACGCACCGGAGGTTAGGATGGAGGAGGACCGGAACCGCCGCTTCAAGCGGCTCGGTTCCTCGGTCCGCCGGTATCATCCGCCGCCGGACGCGCGCGCACAGAGCGACGGGAGCGCGAGCGCGACCGCGCCATCACGCGAACGATGATTCCCCGCGCGCGACGTCGACACGCGACGCGCAGCGGTCATGACGAGCAGTGAGGCCGCGGCATTATTGGCCGCGCGCGCCGATCTTAGCGGTTCCAGCCGCGAGTATGCCGGCGCCGTACGTGCATAAAGAGGCACACACCCGTCGGGCGAAAGGGAATCCGGTTCCTATTCCGGAACCCGGCAGCGGAACCGTAATTAAGTCGGGCCCTCGAAAGAGTGTTCGTCGGGGCAACCCAAAATGACCTGGAGACGCCGTCGGGAGATCCGGGAAGAGTTTTCTTTTCTGCATAAGCGCTCGAGTTCCATGGAATCCTCTAGCAGGGAGATATGGTTTGGAGCGCGAAGAGCACCGCAGTTGCGGCGGTGTCCGGATCTTCCCCTCGGACCTTGAAAATCCAGGAGAGGGCCACGGTAGGTGTCGCGCCGGTTCGTACCCATATCCGCAGCAGGTCTCCAAGGTGAACAGCCTCTAGTCGATAGAATAATGTAGGTAAGGGAAGTCGGCAAATTGGATCCGTAACTTCGGGATAAGGATTGGCTCTGAGGATCGGGGCGCGTCGGGCTTGGTCGGGAAGCGGGTATCGGCTGACGTGCCGGGCCTGGGCGAGGTAAAAGTCGTTTCGGCGACCGGATCCGAGCTCGGTCCCGTGCCTTGGCCTCCCGCGGAACTTCCTTGCTGCGAGGCCCGGTCGGGGGTTCGCTCCTGGCCGGTGTCCTCTTCGGCCGCCATTCAACGATCAGCTCAGAACTGGCACGGACTGGGGGAATCCGACTGTCTAATTAAAACAAAGCATTGCGATGGCCCCTGCGGGTGTTGACGCAATGTGATTTCTGCCCAGTGCTCTGAATGTCAACGTGAAGAAATTCAAGCAAGCGCGGGTAAACGGCGGGAGTAACTATGATGCCGGCCCGGCATCGCAGTGTAATAGATTTATCTTTTACCGTGTCCAACCCAGCAGCTTAAGTGCGTACTCTGCTGTTGGGAACTGCTTTGCTGAAGTGAGCAGCCGCCAAGTGGAGGCCGGTGGACCGCGTCTTGGTGAGGGTAAGGTTATGCGAAATACTGAAAGGTATCTTTGTAGTCCCTGAACTCGCCGGCGTGACTAAGTGCTCTAACCAAGGACACCCGCATTGGATTTATCCAAGTCACGAGCTCCGTGTTTTCCTTTTTAACACAAAAAGCCATCTTAGATTTTCCGGGAATGGCTTCACGGGCTCAACGCGACGGCGGTAATTTCCGGTGCGAGGCGTGTGGGAAGGCTTATGTGACCCAGCGTGGTCTTGATGCTCATACCAGAAGGCTAAAGTGCAGGGCCCCTACTCAAATTCTAGAAATGGAGCAGGAGGACCCCGTCTTCGGATGCGAGGTCCCAGGGTGCCCTGGACAATACAAGACTAAGGCCGGCATGAGATTGCATATGAGGCGTTCACATGCCAAAGAGTACTTCGCGGCAATGGAGCGGGAGGCTGAAGGTGCCAGGGAGAAGTGGTCCGGCCTTGAGCTTGACAGGATGGCTCTGATGGAAGCCCGTCAGCCGTCCGGGACTTTCGTCAACCAGCAGCTTTCCCAAGCCTTCGGACGGTCAGTAGACGCAGTCAAAGGCCAGAGGCGCAAAGCTGTGTATAAGGCCCTCGTGGAACGATATCGTAACGATATCCTTGAAGCGCAGGGCGTTGAGGAAGTCCCACCGATCCCCAACCCTGAAGCCGCTAAAACCGATTCCGCCGGTGGCAGGTCACCCTCGCCACTGGGTCGTGAGTTAGAGGCAGGTTATGTACAACACGAACGAGCAACGGCGGAAGATACTGGCGAAGCTAGACAACCTGAAAGGCCGGAAGACCCGATTTTGGCGTACCTCCACTCTCTGATGAGTGACGATGTCTCGGAGGAAGCCGCAGGGATCGGCGAATACTTAGACAAGCTCCTCCGGGGGGCCTTCGCTATCGAAGCCGTCGACAATCTAGCTAATTCCATACTAGAGAGGGCACCATCCTACACACAGAACCGCACCCGCCGCCCAAAGCGTCACAGACGCGCCGGGGGTCGGGGATTGTATCGTGCGAATGCTGGTAGAGCGGGCGCCTATAAAGCGGCTCAGCGACTGTTCGCGGCTGACCGAAAAAGGTTGGCCAA
>CAXIES010000277.1:835000-842500 GCA_964023965.1 Melinopterus prodromus
ACCCAGAAAACAAGCGCAACCAAAAAATATTTGTCGCTCGATAAATTTGTCGACAGGCCGCAGGGTAAGGTGGTTTCGCTCTACTCCCTCTCGTTGATTTGTTGACAGGCCGCAGGGTAAGGTGGTTTCGCTCTACTCCCTCTCGTTGATTTGTCGACAGGCCGCAGGGTAAGGTGGTTTCGCTCTACTCCCTCTCGTTGATTTGTCGACAGGCCGCAGGGTAAGGCGGTTTCGCTCTACTCCCTCTCGTTGATTTGTCGACAGGCCGCAGGGTAAGGCGGTTTCGCTCTACTCCCTCTCGTTGATTTGTCGACAGGCCGCAGGGTAAGGCGGTTTCGCTCTACTCCCTCTCGTTGATTTGTCGACAGGCCGCAGGGTAAGGCGGTTTCGCTCTACTCCCTCTCGTTGATTTGTCGACAGGCCGCAGGGTAGGGCGCTCTCGCTCTACTCCCTCTCGTTTTGATAACGAAAACGAGAGGGAGTAGAGCGAGACCGCCCTACCCTGCGGCCTGTCGACAAATCAACGAGAGGGAGTAGAGCAAAACCGCCCTACCCTGCGGCCTGTCGACAAATCAACGAGAGGGAGTAGAGCGAAACCGCCCTACCCTGCGGCCTGTCGACAAATTTATCGATCGTCACCCGTCCGTCGGCGGCGAGCGGGAGTAGAGAACGCTAACCGGGCGGCCGTCGTCGGGTCGACAAATTTATCGATCGTCACCCGTCCGTCGGCGGCGAGCGGGAGTAGAGAACGCTAACCGGGCGGCCGTCGTCGGGTCGACAAATTTATCGATCGTCACCCGTCCGTCGGCGGCGAGCGGGAGTAGAGAGCGCTAACAGGCCGGCCGCCCGGTGAGCGCTCTCTACTCCCGCTCCGCGCCGACGGACGGGTGGCGATCGGTATATTTCCCCGCTCGAAGACGGGAGACCATCGGCGACGATCGAGCGCTACCCGGCCGGCGACGGCGCGCGGGCTGTCGGCTGGACTCCGGCGGCGCGCTCGATCGACAGCGCGAGTCTCCCGTCGTCGAGCGGGGCGAAATGTACCGAGCGCTACCCGGCCGGCGACGGCGCGCGTGCGGTCGGCTGGACTACGGCGGCGCGCTCGATCGACATCCAGCGCCACCCGAAAGACAAAATTTCCAAAATCCAAAAATTTCAGCAGAGAGCGCTGGACGGAACTTTTGAAAGAAAAAAAAAATTTTCAAAAAAAAAATTTTTCAAAAAAAAAAAATTTCTAAAATTTTGCAGGGAGCGCTGGCCGGGACTTATAGGCGAAAAAGAAAATTTCAAGAAAATCTTTTATGGGGCCGTTGACGGCGCGAGCGCGGTCGGCTGGACTCCGGCGGCGCGCTCGATCGACAGCGCGAGTCTCCCGTCGTCGAGCGGGGCGAAATGTACCGAGCGCTACCCGGCCGGCGACGGCGCGCGGGCGGTCGGCTGGACTCCGGCGGCGCGCTCGATCGACAGCGCGAGTCTCCCGTCGTCGAGCGGGGCGAAATGTACCGAGCGCTACCCGGCCGGCGACGGCGCGCGGGCGGTCGGCTGGACTACGGCGGCGCGCTCGATCGACATCCAGCGCCACCCGAAAGACAAAATTTCCAAAATCCAAAAATTTCAGCAGAGAGCGCTGGACGGAACTTTTGAAAGAAAAAAAAATTTTCAAAAAAAAAATTTTTCAAAAAAAAAAATTTCTAAAATTTTGCAGAGAGCGCTGGCCGGGACTTATAGGCGAAAAAGAAAATTTCAAGAAAATCTTTTATGGGGCCGTTGACGGCGCGAGCGCGGTCGGCTGGACTCCGGCGGCGCGCTCGATCGACAGCGCGAGTCTCCCGTCGTCGAGCGGGGCGAAATGTACCGAGCGCTACCCGGCCGGCGACGGCGCGCGGGCGGTCGGCTGGACTCCGGCGGCGCGCTCGATCGACAGCGCGAGTCTCCCGTCGTCGAGCGGGGCGAAATGTACCGAGCGCTACCCGGCCGGCGACGGCGCGCGGGCGGTCGGCTGGACTACGGCGGCGCGCTCGATCGACATCCAGCGCCACCCGAAAGACAAAATTTCCAAAATCCAAAAATTTCAGCAGGGAGCGCTGGACGGAACTTTTGAAAGAAAAAAAAAATTTCAAAAAAAAAAATCCAAAAATTTAGCAGAGAGCGCCGGAGAGAACATTTGAAAGAAAAAAAAAATTTCCAAAAAAAAAAAAATTTTTTAAAAAAAAAAATATTTCCAAAATTTCGAACTCGACCCGGACGGGGACCAAGGCGAAAAGTGCGATAAGTCCGCGCGAGCGTCGGCGGTATCCGTTCGAGCGAGCCGGGAGCGACCCGTACTAGCGTTTCGCAACCCGTACTCGGTCCGTTGCGCTTATATAGGGAGAGGTGAGTCCGCGACGGCTAACGCCGTCCGGTTCCGCTCGATCCCGTTTAGTTGCGACGAGTCGACAGTCTTGGTATTAGTAAACGATAAAGATGCTCCCTGCCGGGCCGCACGCGTTGTTGACTTTGATCTGCTGGTGGCTAGAGAGCGCCTCGGTAAGCTTCGTTCGCGAAGAACCGGCGTTCGCCATTAGAGACGAGAGTTTTAATTGACGCTGTGCGGTTTAACCGAAAGGTTGCGTTCCCACATATCGCCGCCAAGCGCTCGTAACCGTAACATTAGCGATTGCCACAGCATGCCCGCGGACGACGCTGACTTTCGCAGTTAGCGTTGTACACCTTATGCGGGCGCACTTAAATCTCGGAGGCGTCCTCTGGACGTCGTCCACAAATATGCAACGACTCGCCTCGTACCGAGCGTGAGAGCGCGGCACGACAGTTTTCCGAAACGCGCGCTCAGACCGCGTACCATGTCGCTTTCAATCTAGCGAAGGGTGTTTCTGGGAATGTTGAAGCCGTTCGCGGACGAGATTCCGCGTTATAAATTATTCTCTTTAGAACTGCTGCGGGCGGTCATGTCGTCAAGTAAACGTCGTCCTATTTCGACGTCGGCGCATCCTGCTCCACTGTGCGTGAAATGTGTGGTCGGCGCGCGCTCGTCGCTGCCGACTGATTTCGACACGGTCAGTTTTTGCTATATATTGTAATATGTAGTAGTATACTTCCGGGCCGGGCGAGAAGACAGACCGCCGCCGCTCTCGCAGCGGCGTGACGATTCTGCTCCGCCCTCGGCTCGCCGGAGGTGCGACTGTTCTCTCGATCTGCGTTACGCCAGGTCGGCGCGTTACCATCGGTGCGCGTCTTCCGAACGTGGCCGCGGACGGGTGACAGCTCCCTGGTTGATCCTGCCAGTAGTCATATGCTTGTCTCAAAGATTAAGCCATGCATGTCTCAGTACAAGCCAAATTAAGGTGAAACCGCGAAAGGCTCATTAAATCAGTTATGGTTCCTTAGATCGTACCCACATTTACTTGGATAACTGTGGTAATTCTAGAGCTAATACATGCAAACAGAGCTCCGACCGGAGACGGAAGGAGCGCTTTTATTAGATCAAAACCAATCGGCGTCGGGTTCGCCCGTCGTCGTACACCTTGGTGACTCTGAATAACTTTTTGCTGATCGCACGGTCTCGCACCGGCGACGCATCTTTCAAATGTCTGCCTTATCAACTGTCGATGGTAGGTTCTGCGCCTACCATGGTTGTAACGGGTAACGGGGAATCAGGGTTCGATTCCGGAGAGGGAGCCTGAGAAACGGCTACCACATCCAAGGAAGGCAGCAGGCGCGCAAATTACCCACTCCCGGCACGGGGAGGTAGTGACGAAAAATAACGATACGGGACTCATCCGAGGCCCCGTAATCGGAATGAGTACACTCTAAACCCTTTAACGAGGATCAATTGGAGGGCAAGTCTGGTGCCAGCAGCCGCGGTAATTCCAGCTCCAATAGCGTATATTAAAGTTGTTGCGGTTAAAAAGCTCGTAGTCGAATTTGTGTCCCGCGCCGCCGGTTCATCGCTCGCGGTGTTAACTGGCGTGTCCGCGGGACGTCCTGCCGGTGGGCTTAGCCTCTCGGGGCGGCCCAATCTCAATCCCACCGCGGTGCTCTTCATTGAGTGTCGAGGTGGGCCGGCACGTTTACTTTGAACAAATTAGAGTGCTTAAAGCAGGCTAAAATTTCGCCTGAATACTGTGTGCATGGAATAATGGAATAGGACCTCGGTTCTATTTTGTTGGTTTTCGGAACCCCGAGGTAATGATTAATAGGAACGGATGGGGGCATTCGTATTGCGACGTTAGAGGTGAAATTCTTGGATCGTCGCAAGACGGACAGAAGCGAAAGCATTTGCCAAAAACGCTTTCATTGATCAAGAACGAAAGTTAGAGGTTCGAAGGCGATCAGATACCGCCCTAGTTCTAACCATAAACGATGCCAGCTAGCGATCCGCCGACGTTCCTCCGATGACTCGGCGGGCAGCTTCCGGGAAACCAAAGCTTTTGGGTTCCGGGGGAAGTATGGTTGCAAAGCTGAAACTTAAAGGAATTGACGGAAGGGCACCACCAGGAGTGGAGCCTGCGGCTTAATTTGACTCAACACGGGAAACCTCACCAGGCCCGGACACCGGAAGGATTGACAGATTGAGAGCTCTTTCTTGATTCGGTGGGTGGTGGTGCATGGCCGTTCTTAGTTGGTGGAGCGATTTGTCTGGTTAATTCCGATAACGAACGAGACTCTAGCCTGCTAACTAGGCGTATTTTCGACATCTCAAAGGTCCGCCGACCCGGCGCTCGCGTCGCGGTCGTGCGCGATTTTTACTGTCGGCGTACAATTAATTCTTCTTAGAGGGACAGGCGGCTTCTAGCCGCACGAGATTGAGCAATAACAGGTCTGTAATGCCCTTAGATGTTCTGGGCCGCACGCGCGCTACACTGAAGGAATCAGCGTGTCTTCCCTGGCCGAACGGCCCGGGTAACCCGCTGAACCTCCTTCGTGCTAGGGATTGGGGCTTGCAATTGTTCCCCATGAACGAGGAATTCCCAGTAAGCGCGAGTCATAAGCTCGCGTTGATTACGTCCCTGCCCTTTGTACACACCGCCCGTCGCTACTACCGATTGAATGATTTAGTGAGGTCTTCGGACCGGTGCGCGGTGGCGTTTCGACGTCGCCGATGATGCTGGGAAGATGACCAAACTTGATCATTTAGAGGAAGTAAAAGTCGTAACAAGGTTTCCGTAGGTGAACCTGCGGAAGGATCATTAACGAATGTTTATAAAACATTACGTACAATTAATTAATACGATGCACGGATCGATATTAATAATGAATGAATATTAATGGCGCCCTCGGCCGACCACGTCTACGACGGCGGTCGCGTCGGCCGTACGAGCGCCGGTCGAACTGATTCGAACTGTTAAGGACTAACGAAGTCCGAGGCGTCGGCCGACCCGCGAGGGTCGGCACGCCGGAAGTCAGGTACCTAGTCGAGAGGTCCGATGACGAGAGCGCCCCCCGTGCCGCTCAGGCCGAGAGATACTGCGTACGTAAAAGCGCCGCCGGCAGCCACCGCGCAGCCGGCTCGGCGCTCCGCGCCTCGGAGTTTGAGTTTTTAAGTGTCACAACCACGGGTGAATGCGACGCTCCCGCCGGCCCCGACGGTCAGGGCACAGCGAGCTAATGCGCGCGTCCCAGTCTTGTCGTCGTGCGTCGCGCCGTCGTCGCGGTCGTATAGCGGCCGCCGGACCCCAGCGCCCCGAAACCGGCCCCGGCCTCCCTTGTCGGAGGTGCAGAGGAACGCCGGCGGAGCGCGGCGGACGGTCCGGTCGGTCATGTCGTGTACGACCGACGTCGGTCCGCAGCGTAAATTAATGAAGACGAGTGCGTCGCGCCGTCGTCGCGGTCGTATAGCGGCCGCCGGACCCCAGCGCCCCGAATCCGGCCCCGGCCTCCCTTGTCGGAGGTGCAGTGGCACGCCGGCGGAGCGCGGCGGACGGTCCGGTCGGTCATGTCGTGTACGACCGACGTCGGCCCGCAGCGTAGATTGATAAAGACGAGTGCGTCGCGCCGTCGTCGCGGTCGTATAGCGGCCGCCGGACCCCAGCGCCCCGAATCCGGCCCCGGCCTCCCTTGTCGGAGGTGCAGTGGCACGCCGGCGGAGCGCGGCGGATGGTCCGGTCGGTCATGTCGTGTACGACCGACGTCGGTCCGCGTCGCAGATTAATAAAGACGAAGACTGCGCGCAAAGGTGCTCGCACCGCCCGAAGGTGGTCGAAGGATATTCGCCTGACTAACGGAACGTTCGTCCCCGCGTACCGCGCGCCCCTCGAAAGGGGGGAGCGATCTGAGTACGGGAGCCGCGCAGGACGAACGCGTCTCGGACTTTACGTCCGCTCTGCGAAGTCAAACACCTCTCGTTCTAGCAACGTGTAAGCGTGCAAAACTTTGCGTAAGTGTAAAACCGATTAAACGCAGTACCGCGGACAGAGTCGCTGGTTAACTGTATGAAAGATTACCCTGAACGGTGGATCACTTGGCTCGTGGGTCGATGAAGAACGCAGCTAATTGCGCGTCAACTTGTGAACTGCAGGACACTTGAACATCGACATTTCGAACGCACATTGCGGTCCTCGGATACTGTTCCTGGACCACTCCTGGCTGAGGGTCGTTTCAATTTCCACGACTGCCGGGTCGGCGTACCGCCGATAACGCGAAGGCCCCCCCATGTGGTGCGCGCGCGCAGTACACGCTCCCAATCGTGTGAGCGGAACGCGCGCCGTACGTACGGGGCGTCGGTCAAGCGCGAAAAGCGGACGGCCGCCGAGGCAAGAATCTGAGCGCTCGCGCACGAGCCGCCCCCCGATACCGCGAGCGCGCCATCGCGCTCGACGTCGGGGCGGCGCGCTAACGCGTCGCTTTAAACTATCGAACGATATAATCATTCGAGCCGACCGCCATCCGCGTACCGGTAAACGATGCCCGGGCGACGCGCCGGTCGACGTGTCCGAGTGTGAATCCCCCCGCCACCGAGATTCGTCCGGGGCGGCGCGAGGTATTCGTCCGACGTCCGATCGCGCGCGTTTAGCCCGAAGGATCCCGTTGCCTACGCGGCCTGTCGGCTATCGAAAGAAACCAATGAACGCGACCTCAGAGCAGGTGAGACTACCCGCTGAATTTAAGCATATTACTAAGCGGAGGAAAAGAAACTAACTAGGATTCCCTTAGTAGCGGCGAGCGAACAGGGAAGAGCCCAGCACCGAATCCCGCGTCCGGAGACGGACGCCGGTAAATGTGGTGTTAGGGAGGATCCGTTATCCCGAGGTAGCGCGGCGCGCCCAAGTCCTTCTTGAACGGGGCCACTTACCCAGAGAGGGTGCCAGGCCCGTAGCTGGCCGCCGCATGCCGCGGGAGGGTCTCTCCTCAGAGTCGGGTTGCTTGAGAGTGCAGCCCTAAGTGGGTGGTAAACTCCATCTAAGGCTAAATATTACCACGAGACCGATAGCGAACAAGTACCGTGAGGGAAAGTTGAAAAGAACTTTGAAGAGAGAGTTCAAGAGTACGTGAAACCGTTCAGGG
>CAXIES010000277.1:847500-895000 GCA_964023965.1 Melinopterus prodromus
CCGATCCGACGAAGCGTCCGTCGTTCGCGACAATGACGCGCATTCGGCAATCTGCCGGGCTCCACTCTACCGTTTTTATGAAAGAGCGCCGAAGGCATAGCACAGACAGAACAGCAGCCACCGGCGAACAGCCGCCGGGACAGAGACGACGGACGCGTCCGCCATTCGTCGTCGACCGACGCAGTAAACAACTGACAACAATTTCGAAGGCTCCTCCCACACACGAGTGACCCAGAAAACAAGCGCAACCAAAAAATATTTGTCGCTCGATAAATTTGTCGACAGGCCGCAGGGTAAGGTGGTTTCGCTCTACTCCCTCTCGTTGATTTGTTGACAGGCCGCAGGGTAAGGTGGTTTCGCTCTACTCCCTCTCGTTGATTTGTCGACAGGCCGCAGGGTAAGGTGGTTTCGCTCTACTCCCTCTCGTTGATTTGTCGACAGGCCGCAGGGTAAGGCGGTTTCGCTCTACTCCCTCTCGTTGATTTGTCGACAGGCCGCAGGGTAAGGCGGTTTCGCTCTACTCCCTCTCGTTGATTTGTCGACAGGCCGCAGGGTAAGGCGGTTTCGCTCTACTCCCTCTCGTTGATTTGTCGACAGGCCGCAGGGTAAGGCGGTTTCGCTCTACTCCCTCTCGTTGATTTGTCGACAGGCCGCAGGGTAGGGCGCTCTCGCTCTACTCCCTCTCGTTTTGATAACGAAAACGAGAGGGAGTAGAGCGAGACCGCCCTACCCTGCGGCCTGTCGACAAATCAACGAGAGGGAGTAGAGCAAAACCGCCCTACCCTGCGGCCTGTCGACAAATCAACGAGAGGGAGTAGAGCGAAACCGCCCTACCCTGCGGCCTGTCGACAAATTTATCGATCGTCACCCGTCCGTCGGCGGCGAGCGGGAGTAGAGAACGCTAACCGGGCGGCCGTCGTCGGGTCGACAAATTTATCGATCGTCACCCGTCCGTCGGCGGCGAGCGGGAGTAGAGAACGCTAACCGGGCGGCCGTCGTCGGGTCGACAAATTTATCGATCGTCACCCGTCCGTCGGCGGCGAGCGGGAGTAGAGAGCGCTAACAGGCCGGCCGCCCGGTGAGCGCTCTCTACTCCCGCTCCGCGCCGACGGACGGGTGGCGATCGGTATATTTCCCCGCTCGAAGACGGGAGACCATCGGCGACGATCGAGCGCTACCCGGCCGGCGACGGCGCGCGGGCTGTCGGCTGGACTCCGGCGGCGCGCTCGATCGACAGCGCGAGTCTCCCGTCGTCGAGCGGGGCGAAATGTACCGAGCGCTACCCGGCCGGCGACGGCGCGCGTGCGGTCGGCTGGACTACGGCGGCGCGCTCGATCGACATCCAGCGCCACCCGAAAGACAAAATTTCCAAAATCCAAAAATTTCAGCAGAGAGCGCTGGACGGAACTTTTGAAAGAAAAAAAAAATTTCCAAAAAAAAAATTTTTCAAAAAAAAAAAATTTCTAAAATTTTGCAGAGAGCGCTGGCCGGGACTTATAGGCGAAAAAGAAAATTTCAAGAAAATCTTTTATGGGGCCGTTGACGGCGCGAGCGCGGTCGGCTGGACTCCGGCGGCGCGCTCGATCGACAGCGCGAGTCTCCCGTCGTCGAGCGGGGCGAAATGTACCGAGCGCTACCCGGCCGGCGACGGCGCGCGGGCGGTCGGCTGGACTCCGGCGGCGCGCTCGATCGACAGCGCGAGTCTCCCGTCGTCGAGCGGGGCGAAATGTACCGAGCGCTACCCGGCCGGCGACGGCGCGCGGGCGGTCGGCTGGACTACGGCGGCGCGCTCGATCGACATCCAGCCGACATTGTTGTGAACGACGCGACGGACGCTTCGTGGGATCGGAATCTTTCATAACGGGGTGGCGGCCTCCTCCCTCGTTAACAACACATTTTAATGTCGCGTTTATATGCCATGCCAGTGCGCGGCCGAGAGCGTATCTCGACTCGCGCAACCGGACAGACTTGTCTTATCTCTCAGAGATTACCGATTACGCGACCACACGGACGTCCTACTACAAAGCCGACATTGTTGTGGACGACGGTGGCGCCTCGTCGGTATCATCTGTAGATTGGGGTCTCGTCAAGCCGACAAGACGAATCCCCAAGCAAAGGGCTGAGTCTCAACAGATCGCAGCGTGGAAACTGCTCTACCGAGTACAACACCCCGCAGGTACGTAAGTCGTCTACAGACAATTCCAAGTTCCGACATCGAACTGATTAGTACCCATGTTCGACCGCTAGAGGCCGACGGAACGTAGCGAAGAGATCCCGCCGTCCGTCTGGCGCCCCGTGCGGCAAATAGGGGCCCGTGCGACGATCGGCGAAGCCGCCGACCGCCTAATAAAGTCACATTGTTTTGAGCCTTTCGACTCTCGGAACTCCTAAGCGTATCGTTGCCACCTTTGACTAGAAAGGATACGGCCTTAGAGGCGTTCAGGCATAATCCCACGGATGGTAGCTTCGCACCATCGCCCGCTCGAGCGAGTGCGTGAACCAAATGTCCGAACCTGCGGTTCCTCTCGTACTGAGCAGGATTACTATCGCAACGACTGGTAATCAGTAGGGTAAAACTAACCTGTCTCACGACGGTCTAAACCAGCTCACGTTCCCTATTGGCGGGTGAACAATCCGACGCTTGGCGAATTCTGCTTCGCAATGATAGGAAGAGCCGACATCGAAGGATCAAAAAGCGACGTCGCTATGAACGCTTGGCCGCCACAAGACAGTTATCCCTGTGGTAACTTTTCTGACACCTCTTGCTGAAAACTCTTCAAGCCAAAAGGATCGATAGGCCGTGCTTTCGCAGTCCCTATGCGTACTGAACATCGGGATCAAGCCAGCTTTTGCCCTTTTGCTCTACGCGAGGTTTCTGTCCTCGCTGAGCTGGCCTTAGGACACCTGCGTTATTCTTTGACAGATGTACCGCCCCAGTCAAACTCCCCGCCTGGCAGTGTCCTCGAATCGGATCACGCGGGAGCATATATCGGCGTCCGGCGAGACAAGTCCCGAGGGACGAGCCTGCCTCGCGCCGCTCTACACGCTTGGCTCGAGAACACCGTGACAGCCGCCGCCTAAGCGAACGGCGCACGCGTTCCGCCTCACCGAGTAAGTAAAGAAACGATGAAAGTAGTGGTATTTCAACGGCGACATGGTCTCCCACTTATGCTACACCTCTCATGTCTCCTTACATTGCCAGACTAGAGTCAAGCTCAACAGGGTCTTCTTTCCCCGCTAATTTTTCCAAGCCCGTTCCCTTGGCAGTGGTTTCGCTAGATAGTAGGTAGGGACATGAATAAGGACCACCGCCCCATAGGGGTCGGCTCGCTGACCCAGCTTTCGCCATACAGCATCCAGTATACACCATCTAGGAAACATGTAGCTGCCCCCGAGAGTCCGTACTCCAGATGAAAGAGGCCATGGCTGGCAGTTATAAATCCACTATCTAAGATCTTTGTCTGCACCTATGGTACCATCACACGCAGGCTCCCAAGACACAATTTCGAGCACGCAGAATACAGACCAGCCATGGGGGCACTCCTTCCCCTCGGTACTCGTGTTAGTCGGGCTGCCCCGACACCGTTGGACGAGTCGCCGGCGAGGCCACTTGCGCGAACCTCTACTCAACATCTGTACACACCGTAGAAGGGCGGCCATTCACCCACGGCATAGGAACCATGGTATAGGGTAGCCCCCGGTGGTTCTAGGGGTCTACACCGAAGAGTTAGTGCATCCCACAGCCTTGGCAACGCCAAGTACTCGTGTCGGAAACCTTCCGGAATCCACGTTTGACGAGTCACCGCCCGGAACGCTCACGCGTTATCCGTACCCATCGAGGTTAGAAAGGTTACCCTTTCATCGGAGGATGGGTGCACCGTCGAGCACGCTTAAGCCGAGAACTCTACCACATGTCATCTCCCTCAGCGGCGCCTCATTACCCACAAATGTGGGGTAGGGTAGCTCCACATCAAGAAGGGCATAAACGTCATGTGGTCTATAGCGTCTATCCGCAATTGCCTTAATCCCTATTCGGATATACTAGATATCAGATCGTTAAGTACTCATTATGGCCAACTTCCGAAGGCCCCGAGATGAGTCACCGGTCGAGCACCAGATGCCTGGTATCCCTCCCTCACGTCTATTACTGCCTTGGTCGCCTTTCCTGACTAGGTCAACCAGAAACCTGGAATCGGTTGGACTTGAAACAAGACAGTTCTATGGAACCGCCTCGTGAGGTCTGCCAGGGTAGGTAGGGACAGTGGGAATCTCGTTAATCCATTCATGCGCGTCACTAATTAGATGACGAGGCATTTGGCTACCTTAAGAGAGTCATAGTTACGACAGCCGAGCCGAAGGCCCAAGCGGAGCGCAGCGGAGCGAGGGCCGAGGCTTACGCACCCGCCACGCACCACGACCAACGGGGGTCGACGACTGTCTCGTCATCCGTATCGCACAAGTTAGGCGGCCGCACCGTCGGTTCAGCGGCCCGATTACAGCACCCAGTATCGCGTCACAGGAACGACCAAATACCCGGTTGATGCTTCGCATCGGCAGCCGCTTCATGTTTCCACGAACTAAGGACGACGAACAAGACTCTTGTTTTGGCGTGTTGTTCCCCCGCCAGTGGGGACCGTCTGATCCAACGTGACTCGTCCGGCAAGAAGCCTGAGCCCCCGTGGGACGGCGGGGACAGGAGCATTGCAGCTCCCCCCCTATCTCAAGGGCATTGCTCGCAATCCTGTGTACGAGGCCCCACTATGTGTGTCCCCACACGCTCAAGCTACTGACTGCCCGGCAGAAGCCGACCACAATTGGGAGGACCGAGTAGCCCCTCGGGAGCTCCTCCCCCCTGCCTACCCGGCTGCTAAGCCTTGTGTATATCGCTCTCATGGGTATTGCGCGACAGTTCAAACCGACAATAAAGGGCCCTTGCGGACCGACAATAAAGGGTTCTTTCGGACCGACAATAAAGGGTTCTCTCGAACCACAATAAAGGGCCCGTACCGTCTAGGATTTGTCTGGCAAGCCAGATTTACGGCGCGATCTCATACGCAACGGGCTCTTGCAACGGCTTTCACCAGAGAACCTGGAATCCTCCGCTGAGCCGCGCCCACAAGTGGACTAATCCTGAATTGTCCACCTCACTCGTGTAACCTATAAGACGAGCCGCGGTCGGGCCGAAACCCTACTCCCAATGAGTTGACAAGAGAAGCTCCCGTTCCCCAGATAACCTGGGGTTAGTTTGGCACTCCGTCCACGGGCCTAGGGAGTATAGGACCCGCCCATGTATAACGTCCACATGGAGCACGTCGACCTAACCGCTAGTACTAGCCAGAACTAAGTAGTACCTGTGCACTGCGCTCGGTCTTCGCCTGAAAACAACCCTCACGGGAAGTTTCCAAGGTAAACGGCCGGCGTGTTCTCCGTTTACCCGCGCTTGCTTGAATTTCTTCACGTTGACATTCAGAGCACTGGGCAGAAATCACATTGCGTCAACACCCGCAGGGGCCATCGCAATGCTTTGTTTTAATTAGACAGTCGGATTCCCCCAGTCCGTGCCAGTTCTGAGCTGATCGTTGAATGGCGGCCGAAGAGGACACCGGCCAGGAGCGAACCCCCGACCGGGCCTCGCAGCAAGGAAGTTCCGCGGGAGGCCAAGGCACGGGACCGAGCTCGGATCCGGTCGCCGAAACGACTTTTACCTCGCCCAGGCCCGGCACGTCAGCCGATACCCGCTTCCCGACCAAGCCCGACGCGCCCCGATCCTCAGAGCCAATCCTTATCCCGAAGTTACGGATCCAATTTGCCGACTTCCCTTACCTACATTATTCTATCGACTAGAGGCTGTTCACCTTGGAGACCTGCTGCGGATATGGGTACGAACCGGCGCGACACCTACCGTGGCCCTCTCCTGGATTTTCAAGGTCCGAGGGGAAGATCCGGACACCGCCGCAACTGCGGTGCTCTTCGCGCTCCAAACCATATCTCCCTGCTAGAGGATTCCATGGAACTCGAGCGCTTATGCAGAAAAGAAAACTCTTCCCGGATCTCCCGACGGCGTCTCCAGGTCATTTTGGGTTGCCCCGACGAACACTCTTTCGAGGGCCCGACTTAATTACGGTTCCGCTGCCGGGTTCCGGAATAGGAACCGGATTCCCTTTCGCCCGACGGGTGTGTGCCTCTTTATGCACGTACGGCGCCGGCATACTCGCGGCTGGAACCGCTAAGATCGGCGCGCGCGGCCAATAATGCCGCGGCCTCACTGCTCGTCATGACCGCTGCGCGTCGCGTGTCGACGTCGCGCGCGGGGAATCATCGTTCGCGTGATGGCGCGGTCGCGCTCGCGCTCCCGTCGCTCTGTGCGCGCGCGTCCGGCGGCGGATGATACCGGCGGACCGAGGAACCGAGCCGCTTGAAGCGGCGGTTCCGGTCCTCCTCCATCCTAACCTCCGGTGCGTGCGAGAGCGATCGAGAGTCCGCGTGCGCGTCTCCTGCGCCCAGGAACGAGACTCGACCCCCGCTGCGACGGTTCGACGACGACGACGACGACAGGGACGACGAAGGAGCCGCAGCTGGCGCGCGCGCTCGATCGAAGGTTCCGTCTTACGTCACGGACGCGTCCGCCGTACTACTACGCAAACGTAGATACACCAACATCAACATCGGCTTTCGCCTAGGGCTTAGGATCGACTGACTCGTGTGCAACGGCTGTTCACACGAAACCCTTCTCCACGTCAGTCCTCCAGGGCCTCGCTGGAGTATTTGCTACTACCACCAAGATCTGCACCGACGGCGGCTCCAGACGGGCTCACGCCCTGTCCTTCTGCGCACACCGCCGCGACCCTCCTACTCGTCAGGGCTTCATGACGCCGGTCCGCGAGGACCGCGTCTCACATGCCGCTGACGGCCGAGTATAAGCACGACGCTTCAGCGCCATCCATTTTCAGGGCTAGTAACTTCGGCAGGTGAGTTGTTACACACTCCTTGGCGGATTCCGACTTCCATGGCCACCGTCCTGCTGTCTTAAGTTACCAACGCCTTTCATGGTATCCCATAAGCGTCGATTTGGGCGCTTTAACTCGGCGTTTGGTTCATCCCACAGCGCCAGTTCTGCTTACCAAAAGTGGCCCACTTGGCACTCTGATCCGATATCTCGCGGCTTCACAGTTTAAGCAAGCCGGAGATCTCACCCATTTAAAGTTTGAGAATAGGTTGAGGTCGTTTCGACCCCAATGCCTCTAATCATTCGCTTTACCGAATGAGACTCGCACGCGGCGAGCGCCAGCTATCCTGAGGGAAACTTCGGAGGGAACCAGCTACTAGATGGTTCGATTAGTCTTTCGCCCCTATACCCAGTTCCGACGATCGATTTGCACGTCAGAATCGCTACGGACCTCCATCAGGGTTTCCCCTGACTTCGTCCTGACCAGGCATAGTTCACCATCTTTCGGGTCCCAGCGTGTACGCTCTGGGTGCGCCTCTTCTCGCGATGAGAACGAGACGCCCCGGGAGTGCGGGGCCGGTCCGTGAGCCGGCCCATCCTCCCTCGGTTCGCGCGAGGCGAACCTTCACTTTCATTGCGCCTTTAGGTTTAGTTTAGTCCCAATGACTCGCGCACATGCTAGACTCCTTGGTCCGTGTTTCAAGACGGGTCCTGAAAGTACCCAAAGCTATAGCGCCGTGGACTGGCGTGTGCAGGGTCTGTCCGAGGACAACGCCGCCAACAGCCGGGCGGGCCCGGATCCGGCGCTAGGTCCGGATGCCAGGTTTGCCGTCCGCGCTTGCGACGTGCCGGACGCGAACAAGTCGCGGCCCCGCGCCATAGTTTTACCGTCGGTCGGGCCGGCCGGGACACCGCGGGTCCGAACGCACCGAGGTGCGCGCGGGCTCCACCGCGGGCCTTAGGCCGACGCCCAACGGGTCACGACGTCCTACAGGAGGAGAAGTGCACGCGTTCGGAGTCCGACGGCCACGGGCGGCGCGCGCGGCGCGAACGCCACGCGTCGCAACGCCCGTTGCTCGCGAACTTTCCGAGAGACGCGTCTGAATCTCCCCTTTCGACCTTTCGGGTTTCTCAGGTTTACCCCTGAACGGTTTCACGTACTCTTGAACTCTCTCTTCAAAGTTCTTTTCAACTTTCCCTCACGGTACTTGTTCGCTATCGGTCTCGTGGTAATATTTAGCCTTAGATGGAGTTTACCACCCACTTAGGGCTGCACTCTCAAGCAACCCGACTCTGAGGAGAGACCCTCCCGCGGCATGCGGCGGCCAGCTACGGGCCTGGCACCCTCTCTGGGTAAGTGGCCCCGTTCAAGAAGGACTTGGGCGCGCCGCGCTACCTCGGGATAACGGATCCTCCCTAACACCACATTTCCCGGCGTCCGTCTCCGGACGCGGGATTCGGTGCTGGGCTCTTCCCTGTTCGCTCGCCGCTACTAAGGGAATCCTAGTTAGTTTCTTTTCCTCCGCTTAGTAATATGCTTAAATTCAGCGGGTAGTCTCACCTGCTCTGAGGTCGCGTTCATTGGTTTCTTTCGATAGCCGACAGGCCGCGTAGGCAACGGGATCCTTCGGGCTAAACGCGCGCGATCGGACGTCGGACGAATACCTCGCGCCGCCCCGGACGAATCTCGGTGGCGGGGGGATTCACACTCGGACACGTCGACCGGCGCGTCGCCCGGGCATCGTTTACCGGTACGCGGATGGCGGTCGGCTCGAATGATTATATCGTTCGATAGTTTAAAGCGACGCGTTAGCGCGCCGCCCCGACGTCGAGCGCGATGGCGCGCTCGCGGTATCGGGGGGCGGCTCGTGCGCGAGCGCTCAGATTGTTGCCTCGGCGGCCGTCCGCTTTTCGCGCTTGACCGACGCCCCGTACGTACGGCGCGCGTTCCGCTCACACGATTGGGAGCGTGTACTGCGCGCGCGCACCACATGGGGGGGCCTTCGCGTTATCGGCGGTACGCCGACCCGGCAGTCGTGGAAATTGAAACGACCCTCAGCCAGGAGTGGTCCAGGAACAGTATCCGAGGACCGCAATGTGCGTTCGAAATGTCGATGTTCAAGTGTCCTGCAGTTCACAAGTTGACGCGCAATTAGCTGCGTTCTTCATCGACCCACGAGCCAAGTGATCCACCGTTCAGGGTAATCTTTCATACAGTTAACCAGCGACTCTCTGTCCGCGGTACTGCGTTTAATCGGTTTTACACTTACGCAAAGTTTTGCACGCTTACACGTTGCTAGAACGAGAGGTGTTTGACTTCGCAGAGCGGACGTAAAGTCCGAGACGCGTTCGTCCTGCGCGGCTCCCGTACTCAGATCGCTCCCCCCTTTCGAGGGGCGCGCGGTACGCGGGGACGAACGTTCCGTTAGTCAGGCGAATATCCTTCGACCACCTTCGGGCGGTGCGAGCACCTTTGCGCGCAGTCTTCGTCTTTATTAATCTGCGACGCGGACCGACGTCGGTCGTACACGACATGACCGACCGGACCATCCGCCGCGCTCCGCCGGCGTGCCACTGCACCTCCGACAAGGGAGGCCGGGGCCGGATTCGGGGCGCTGGGGTCCGGCGGCCGCTATACGACCGCGACGACGGCGCGACGCACTCGTCTTTATCAATCTACGCTGCGGGCCGACGTCGGTCGTACACGACATGACCGACCGGACCGTCCGCCGCGCTCCGCCGGCGTGCCACTGCACCTCCGACAAGGGAGGCCGGGGCCGGATTCGGGGCGCTGGGGTCCGGCGGCCGCTATACGACCGCGACGACGGCGCGACGCACTCGTCTTCATTAATTTACGCTGCGGACCGACGTCGGTCGTACACGACATGACCGACCGGACCGTCCGCCGCGCTCCGCCGGCGTTCCTCTGCACCTCCGACAAGGGAGGCCGGGGCCGGTTTCGGGGCGCTGGGGTCCGGCGGCCGCTATACGACCGCGACGACGGCGCGACGCACGACGACAAGACTGGGACGCGCGCATTAGCTCGCTGTGCCCTGACCGTCGGGGCCGGCGGGAGCGTCGCATTCACCCGTGGTTGTGACACTTAAAAACTCAAACTCCGAGGCGCGGAGCGCCGAGCCGGCTGCGCGGTGGCTGCCGGCGGCGCTTTTACGTACGCAGTATCTCTCGGCCTGAGCGGCACGGGGGGCGCTCTCGTCATCGGACCTCTCGACTAGGTACCTGACTTCCGGCGTGCCGACCCTCGCGGGTCGGCCGACGCCTCGGACTTCGTTAGTCCTTAACAGTTCGAATCAGTTCGACCGGCGCTCGTACGGCCGACGCGACCGCCGTCGTAGACGTGGTCGGCCGAGGGCGCCATTAATATTCATTCATTATTAATATCGATCCGTGCATCGTATTAATTAATTGTACGTAATGTTTTATAAACATTCGTTAATGATCCTTCCGCAGGTTCACCTACGGAAACCTTGTTACGACTTTTACTTCCTCTAAATGATCAAGTTTGGTCATCTTCCCAGCATCATCGGCGACGTCGAAACGCCACCGCGCACCGGTCCGAAGACCTCACTAAATCATTCAATCGGTAGTAGCGACGGGCGGTGTGTACAAAGGGCAGGGACGTAATCAACGCGAGCTTATGACTCGCGCTTACTGGGAATTCCTCGTTCATGGGGAACAATTGCAAGCCCCAATCCCTAGCACGAAGGAGGTTCAGCGGGTTACCCGGGCCGTTCGGCCAGGGAAGACACGCTGATTCCTTCAGTGTAGCGCGCGTGCGGCCCAGAACATCTAAGGGCATTACAGACCTGTTATTGCTCAATCTCGTGCGGCTAGAAGCCGCCTGTCCCTCTAAGAAGAATTAATTGTACGCCGACAGTAAAAATCGCGCACGACCGCGACGCGAGCGCCGGGTCGGCGGACCTTTGAGATGTCGAAAATACGCCTAGTTAGCAGGCTAGAGTCTCGTTCGTTATCGGAATTAACCAGACAAATCGCTCCACCAACTAAGAACGGCCATGCACCACCACCCACCGAATCAAGAAAGAGCTCTCAATCTGTCAATCCTTCCGGTGTCCGGGCCTGGTGAGGTTTCCCGTGTTGAGTCAAATTAAGCCGCAGGCTCCACTCCTGGTGGTGCCCTTCCGTCAATTCCTTTAAGTTTCAGCTTTGCAACCATACTTCCCCCGGAACCCAAAAGCTTTGGTTTCCCGGAAGCTGCCCGCCGAGTCATCGGAGGAACGTCGGCGGATCGCTAGCTGGCATCGTTTATGGTTAGAACTAGGGCGGTATCTGATCGCCTTCGAACCTCTAACTTTCGTTCTTGATCAATGAAAGCGTTTTTGGCAAATGCTTTCGCTTCTGTCCGTCTTGCGACGATCCAAGAATTTCACCTCTAACGTCGCAATACGAATGCCCCCATCCGTTCCTATTAATCATTACCTCGGGGTTCCGAAAACCAACAAAATAGAACCGAGGTCCTATTCCATTATTCCATGCACACAGTATTCAGGCGAAATTTTAGCCTGCTTTAAGCACTCTAATTTGTTCAAAGTAAACGTGCCGGCCCACCTCGACACTCAATGAAGAGCACCGCGGTGGGATTGAGATTGGGCCGCCCCGAGAGGCTAAGCCCACCGGCAGGACGTCCCGCGGACACGCCAGTTAACACCGCGAGCGATGAACCGGCGGCGCGGGACACAAATTCGACTACGAGCTTTTTAACCGCAACAACTTTAATATACGCTATTGGAGCTGGAATTACCGCGGCTGCTGGCACCAGACTTGCCCTCCAATTGATCCTCGTTAAAGGGTTTAGAGTGTACTCATTCCGATTACGGGGCCTCGGATGAGTCCCGTATCGTTATTTTTCGTCACTACCTCCCCGTGCCGGGAGTGGGTAATTTGCGCGCCTGCTGCCTTCCTTGGATGTGGTAGCCGTTTCTCAGGCTCCCTCTCCGGAATCGAACCCTGATTCCCCGTTACCCGTTACAACCATGGTAGGCGCAGAACCTACCATCGACAGTTGATAAGGCAGACATTTGAAAGATGCGTCGCCGGTGCGAGACCGTGCGATCAGCAAAAAGTTATTCAGAGTCACCAAGGTGTACGACGACGGGCGAACCCGACGCCGATTGGTTTTGATCTAATAAAAGCGCTCCTTCCGTCTCCGGTCGGAGCTCTGTTTGCATGTATTAGCTCTAGAATTACCACAGTTATCCAAGTAAATGTGGGTACGATCTAAGGAACCATAACTGATTTAATGAGCCTTTCGCGGTTTCACCTTAATTTGGCTTGTACTGAGACATGCATGGCTTAATCTTTGAGACAAGCATATGACTACTGGCAGGATCAACCAGGGAGCTGTCACCCGTCCGCGGCCACGTTCGGAAGACGCGCACCGATGGTAACGCGCCGACCTGGCGTAACGCAGATCGAGAGAACAGTCGCACCTCCGGCGAGCCGAGGGCGGAGCAGAATCGTCACGCCGCTGCGAGAGCGGCGGCGGTCTGTCTTCTCGCCCGGCCCGGAAGTATACTACTACATATTACAATATATAGCAAAAACTGACCGTGTCGAAATCAGTCGGCAGCGACGAGCGCGCGCCGACCACACATTTCACGCACAGTGGAGCAGGATGCGCCGACGTCGAAATAGGACGACGTTTACTTGACGACATGACCGCCCGCAGCAGTTCTAAAGAGAATAATTTATAACGCGGAATCTCGTCCGCGAACGGCTTCAACATTCCCAGAAACACCCTTCGCTAGATTGAAAGCGACATGGTACGCGGTCTGAGCGCGCGTTTCGGAAAACTGTCGTGCCGCGCTCTCACGCTCGGTACGAGGCGAGTCGTTGCATATTTGTGGACGACGTCCAGAGGACGCCTCCGAGATTTAAGTGCGCCCGCATAAGGTGTACAACGCTAACTGCGAAAGTCAGCGTCGTCCGCGGGCATGCTGTGGCAATCGCTAATGTTACGGTTACGAGCGCTTGGCGGCGATATGTGGGAACGCAACCTTTCGGTTAAACCGCACAGCGTCAATTAAAACTCTCGTCTCTAATGGCGAACGCCGGTTCTTCGCGAACGAAGCTTACCGAGGCGCTCTCTAGCCACCAGCAGATCAAAGTCAACAACGCGTGCGGCCCGGCAGGGAGCATCTTTATCGTTTACTAATACCAAGACTGTCGACTCGTCGCAACTAAACGGGATCGAGCGGAACCGGACGGCGTTAGCCGTCGCGGACTCACCTCTCCCTATATAAGCGCAACGGACCGAGTACGGGTTGCGAAACGCTAGTACGGGTCGCTCCCGGCTCGCTCGAACGGATACCGCCGACGCTCGCGCGGACTTATCGCACTTTTCGCCTTGGTCCCCGTCCGGGTCGAGTTCGAAATTTTGGAAATATTTTTTTTTTTGAAAAATTTTTTTTTTTTTGGAAATTTTTTTTTTCTTTCAAATGTTCTCTCCGGCGCTCTCTGCTAAATTTTTGGATTTTTTTTTTTGAAAATTTTTTTTTCTTTCAAAAGTTCCGTCCAGCGCTCCCTGCTGAAATTTTTGGATTTTGGAAATTTTGTCTTTCGGGTGGCGCTGGATGTCGATCGAGCGCGCCGCCGTAGTCCAGCCGACCGCCCGCGCGCCGTCGCCGGCCGGGTAGCGCTCGGTACATTTCGCCCCGCTCGACGACGGGAGACTCGCGCTGTCGATCGAGCGCGCCGCCGGAGTCCAGCCGACCGCCCGCGCGCCGTCGCCGGCCGGGTAGCGCTCGGTACATTTCGCCCCGCTCGACGACGGGAGACTCGCGCTGTCGATCGAGCGCGCCGCCGGAGTCCAGCCGACCGCGCTCGCGCCGTCAACGGCCCCATAAAAGATTTTCTTGAAATTTTCTTTTTCGCCTATAAGTCCCGGCCAGCGCTCTCTGCAAAATTTTAGAAATTTTTTTTTTTGAAAAATTTTTTTTTTGAAAATTTTTTTTTTCTTTCAAAAGTTCCGTCCAGCGCTCTCTGCTGAAATTTTTGGATTTTGGAAATTTTGTCTTTCGGGTGGCGCTGGATGTCGATCGAGCGCGCCGCCGTAGTCCAGCCGACCGCCCGCGCGCCGTCGCCGGCCGGGTAGCGCTCGGTACATTTCGCCCCGCTCGACGACGGGAGACTCGCGCTGTCGATCGAGCGCGCCGCCGGAGTCCAGCCGACCGCCCGCGCGCCGTCGCCGGCCGGGTAGCGCTCGGTACATTTCGCCCCGCTCGACGACGGGAGACTCGCGCTGTCGATCGAGCGCGCCGCCGGAGTCCAGCCGACCGCGCTCGCGCCGTCAACGGCCCCATAAAAGATTTTCTTGAAATTTTCTTTTTCGCCTATAAGTCCCGGCCAGCGCTCTCTGCAAAATTTTAGAAATTTTTTTTTTTTGAAAAATTTTTTTTTTGAAAATTTTTTTTTTCTTTCAAAAGTTCCGTCCAGCGCTCTCTGCTGAAATTTTTGGATTTTGGAAATTTTGTCTTTCGGGTGGCGCTGGATGTCGATCGAGCGCGCCGCCGTAGTCCAGCCGACCGCACGCGCGCCGTCGCCGGCCGGGTAGCGCTCGGTACATTTCGCCCCGCTCGACGACGGGAGACTCGCGCTGTCGATCGAGCGCGCCGCCGGAGTCCAGCCGACCGCCCGCGCGCCGTCGCCGGCCGGGTAGCGCTCGGTACATTTCGCCCCGCTCGACGACGGGAGACTCGCGCTGTCGATCGAGCGCGCCGCCGGAGTCCAGCCGACCGCGCTCGCGCCGTCAACGGCCCCATAAAAGATTTTCTTGAAATTTTCTTTTTCGCCTATAAGTCCCGGCCAGCGCTCTCTGCAAAATTTTAGAAATTTTTTTTTTTTGAAAAATTTTTTTTTTGAAAATTTTTTTTTTCTTTCAAAAGTTCCGTCCAGCGCTCTCTGCTGAAATTTTTGGATTTTGGAAATTTTGTCTTTCGGGTGGCGCTGGATGTCGATCGAGCGCGCCGCCGTAGTCCAGCCGACCGCACGCGCGCCGTCGCCGGCCGGGTAGCGCTCGGTACATTTCGCCCCGCTCGACGACGGGAGACTCGCGCTGTCGATCGAGCGCGCCGCCGGAGTCCAGCCGACCGCCCGCGCGCCGTCGCCGGCCGGGTAGCGCTCGGTACATTTCGCCCCGCTCGACGACGGGAGACTCGCGCTGTCGATCGAGCGCGCCGCCGGAGTCCAGCCGACCGCGCTCGCGCCGTCAACGGCCCCATAAAAGATTTTCTTGAAATTTTCTTTTTCGCCTATAAGTCCCGGCCAGCGCTCTCTGCAAAATTTTAGAAATTTTTTTTTTTTGAAAATTTTTTTTTTTGAAAATTTTTTTTTTCTTTCAAAAGTTCCGTCCAGCGCTCTCTGCTGAAATTTTTGGATTTTGGAAATTTTGTCTTTCGGGTGGCGCTGGATGTCGATCGAGCGCGCCGCCGTAGTCCAGCCGACCGCACGCGCGCCGTCGCCGGCCGGGTAGCGCTCGGTACATTTCGCCCCGCTCGACGACGGGAGACTCGCGCTGTCGATCGAGCGCGCCGCCGGAGTCCAGCCGACCGCCCGCGCGCCGTCGCCGGCCGGGTAGCGCTCGGTACATTTCGCCCCGCTCGACGACGGGAGACTCGCGCTGTCGATCGAGCGCGCCGCCGGAGTCCAGCCGACCGCGCTCGCGCCGTCAACGGCCCCATAAAAGATTTTCTTGAAATTTTCTTTTTCGCCTATAAGTCCCGGCCAGCGCTCTCTGCAAAATTTTAGAAATTTTTTTTTCTTGAAAAATTTTTTTTTTGAAAATTTTTTTTTTCTTTCAAAAGTTCCGTCCAGCGCTCTCTGCTGAAATTTTTGGATTTTGGAAATTTTGTCTTTCGGGTGGCGCTGGATGTCGATCGAGCGCGCCGCCGTAGTCCAGCCGACCGCACGCGCGCCGTCGCCGGCCGGGTAGCGCTCGGTACATTTCGCCCCGCTCGACGACGGGAGACTCGCGCTGTCGATCGAGCGCGCCGCCGGAGTCCAGCCGACCGCCCGCGCGCCGTCGCCGGCCGGGTAGCGCTCGGTACATTTCGCCCCGCTCGACGACGGGAGACTCGCGCTGTCGATCGAGCGCGCCGCCGGAGTCCAGCCGACAGCCCGCGCGCCGTCGCCGGCCGGGTAGCGCTCGATCGTCGCCGATGGTCTCCCGTCTTCGAGCGGGGAAATATACCGATCGCCACCCGTCCGTCGGCGCGGAGCGGGAGTAGAGAGCGCTCACCGGGCGGCCGGCCTGTTAGCGCTCTCTACTCCCGCTCGCCGCCGACGGACGGGTGACGATCGATAAATTTGTCGACCCGACGACGGCCGCCCGGTTAGCGTTCTCTACTCCCGCTCGCCGCCGACGGACGGGTGACGATCGATAAATTTGTCGACCCGACGACGGCCGCCCGGTTAGCGTTCTCTACTCCCGCTCGCCGCCGACGGACGGGTGACGATCGATAAATTTGTCGACAGGCCGCAGGGTAGGGCGGTTTCGCTCTACTCCCTCTCGTTGATTTGTCGCCAGGCCGCAGGGTAGGGCGGTTTTGCTCTACTCCCTCTCGTTGATTTGTCGACAGGCCGCAGGGTAGGGCGGTCTCGCTCTACTCCCTCTCGTTTTCGTTACCGCCGTCTCGCAGGATTTAAGAGTCATAGTTACTCCCGCCGTTTACTTGCGCTTGCTTGAATTTCTTCACGTTGACATTCAGAGCACTGGGCAGAAATCACATTGCGTCAACACCCGCAGGGGCCATCGCAATGCTTTGTTTTAATTAGACAGTCGGATTCCCCCAGTCCGTGCCAGTTCTGAGCTGATCGTTGAATGGCGGCCGAAGAGGACACCGGCCAGGAGCGAACCCCCGACCGGGCCTCGCAGCAAGGAAGTTCCGCGGGAGGCCAAGGCACGGGACCGAGCTCGGATCCGGTCGCCGAAACGACTTTTACCTCGCCCAGGCCCGGCACGTCAGCCGATACCCGCTTCCCGACCAAGCCCGACGCGCCCCGATCCTCAGAGCCAATCCTTATCCCGAAGTTACGGATCCAATTTGCCGACTTCCCTTACCTACATTATTCTATCGACTAGAGGCTGTTCACCTTGGAGACCTGCTGCGGATATGGGTACGAACCGGCGCGACACCTACCGTGGCCCTCTCCTGGATTTTCAAGGTCCGAGGGGAAGATCCGGACACCGCCGCAACTGCGGTGCTCTTCGCGCTCCAAACCATATCTCCCTGCTAGAGGATTCCATGGAACTCGAGCGCTTATGCAGAAAAGAAAACTCTTCCCGGATCTCCCGACGGCGTCTCCAGGTCATTTTGGGTTGCCCCGACGAACACTCTTTCGAGGGCCCGACTTAATTACGGTTCCGCTGCCGGGTTCCGGAATAGGAACCGGATTCCCTTTCGCCCGACGGGTGTGTGCCTCTTTATGCACGTACGGCGCCGGCATACTCGCGGCTGGAACCGCTAAGATCGGCGCGCGCGGCCAATAATGCCGCGGCCTCACTGCTCGTCATGACCGCTGCGCGTCGCGTGTCGACGTCGCGCGCGGGGAATCATCGTTCGCGTGATGGCGCGGTCGCGCTCGCGCTCCCGTCGCTCTGTGCGCGCGCGTCCGGCGGCGGATGATACCGGCGGACCGAGGAACCGAGCCGCTTGAAGCGGCGGTTCCGGTCCTCCTCCATCCTAACCTCCGGTGCGTGCGAGAGCGATCGAGAGTCCGCGTGCGCGTCTCCTGCGCCCAGGAACGAGACTCGACCCCCGCTGCGACGGTTCGACGACGACGACGACGACAGGGACGACGAAGGAGCCGCAGCTGGCGCGCGCGCTCGATCGAAGGTTCCGTCTTACGTCACGGACGCGTCCGCCGTACTACTACGCAAACGTAGATACACCAACATCAACATCGGCTTTCGCCTAGGGCTTAGGATCGACTGACTCGTGTGCAACGGCTGTTCACACGAAACCCTTCTCCACGTCAGTCCTCCAGGGCCTCGCTGGAGTATTTGCTACTACCACCAAGATCTGCACCGACGGCGGCTCCAGACGGGCTCACGCCCTGTCCTTCTGCGCACACCGCCGCGACCCTCCTACTCGTCAGGGCTTCATGACGCCGGTCCGCGAGGACCGCGTCTCACATGCCGCTGACGGCCGAGTATAAGCACGACGCTTCAGCGCCATCCATTTTCAGGGCTAGTAACTTCGGCAGGTGAGTTGTTACACACTCCTTGGCGGATTCCGACTTCCATGGCCACCGTCCTGCTGTCTTAAGTTACCAACGCCTTTCATGGTATCCCATAAGCGTCGATTTGGGCGCTTTAACTCGGCGTTTGGTTCATCCCACAGCGCCAGTTCTGCTTACCAAAAGTGGCCCACTTGGCACTCTGATCCGATATCTCGCGGCTTCACAGTTTAAGCAAGCCGGAGATCTCACCCATTTAAAGTTTGAGAATAGGTTGAGGTCGTTTCGACCCCAATGCCTCTAATCATTCGCTTTACCGAATGAGACTCGCACGCGGCGAGCGCCAGCTATCCTGAGGGAAACTTCGGAGGGAACCAGCTACTAGATGGTTCGATTAGTCTTTCGCCCCTATACCCAGTTCCGACGATCGATTTGCACGTCAGAATCGCTACGGACCTCCATCAGGGTTTCCCCTGACTTCGTCCTGACCAGGCATAGTTCACCATCTTTCGGGTCCCAGCGTGTACGCTCTGGGTGCGCCTCTTCTCGCGATGAGAACGAGACGCCCCGGGAGTGCGGGGCCGGTCCGTGAGCCGGCCCATCCTCCCTCGGTTCGCGCGAGGCGAACCTTCACTTTCATTGCGCCTTTAGGTTTAGTTTAGTCCCAATGACTCGCGCACATGCTAGACTCCTTGGTCCGTGTTTCAAGACGGGTCCTGAAAGTACCCAAAGCTATAGCGCCGTGGACTGGCGTGTGCAGGGTCTGTCCGAGGACAACGCCGCCAACAGCCGGGCGGGCCCGGATCCGGCGCTAGGTCCGGATGCCAGGTTTGCCGTCCGCGCTTGCGACGTGCCGGACGCGAACAAGTCGCGGCCCCGCGCCATAGTTTTACCGTCGGTCGGGCCGGCCGGGACACCGCGGGTCCGAACGCACCGAGGTGCGCGCGGGCTCCACCGCGGGCCTTAGGCCGACGCCCAACGGGTCACGACGTCCTACAGGAGGAGAAGTGCACGCGTTCGGAGTCCGACGGCCACGGGCGGCGCGCGCGGCGCGAACGCCACGCGTCGCAACGCCCGTTGCTCGCGAACTTTCCGAGAGACGCGTCTGAATCTCCCCTTTCGACCTTTCGGGTTTCTCAGGTTTACCCCTGAACGGTTTCACGTACTCTTGAACTCTCTCTTCAAAGTTCTTTTCAACTTTCCCTCACGGTACTTGTTCGCTATCGGTCTCGTGGTAATATTTAGCCTTAGATGGAGTTTACCACCCACTTAGGGCTGCACTCTCAAGCAACCCGACTCTGAGGAGAGACCCTCCCGCGGCATGCGGCGGCCAGCTACGGGCCTGGCACCCTCTCTGGGTAAGTGGCCCCGTTCAAGAAGGACTTGGGCGCGCCGCGCTACCTCGGGATAACGGATCCTCCCTAACACCACATTTCCCGGCGTCCGTCTCCGGACGCGGGATTCGGTGCTGGGCTCTTCCCTGTTCGCTCGCCGCTACTAAGGGAATCCTAGTTAGTTTCTTTTCCTCCGCTTAGTAATATGCTTAAATTCAGCGGGTAGTCTCACCTGCTCTGAGGTCGCGTTCATTGGTTTCTTTCGATAGCCGACAGGCCGCGTAGGCAACGGGATCCTTCGGGCTAAACGCGCGCGATCGGACGTCGGACGAATACCTCGCGCCGCCCCGGACGAATCTCGGTGGCGGGGGGATTCACACTCGGACACGTCGACCGGCGCGTCGCCCGGGCATCGTTTACCGGTACGCGGATGGCGGTCGGCTCGAATGATTATATCGTTCGATAGTTTAAAGCGACGCGTTAGCGCGCCGCCCCGACGTCGAGCGCGATGGCGCGCTCGCGGTATCGGGGGGCGGCTCGTGCGCGAGCGCTCAGATTCTTGCCTCGGCGGCCGTCCGCTTTTCGCGCTTGACCGACGCCCCGTACGTACGGCGCGCGTTCCGCTCACACGATTGGGAGCGTGTACTGCGCGCGCGCACCACATGGGGGGGCCTTCGCGTTATCGGCGGTACGCCGACCCGGCAGTCGTGGAAATTGAAACGACCCTCAGCCAGGAGTGGTCCAGGAACAGTATCCGAGGACCGCAATGTGCGTTCGAAATGTCGATGTTCAAGTGTCCTGCAGTTCACAAGTTGACGCGCAATTAGCTGCGTTCTTCATCGACCCACGAGCCAAGTGATCCACCGTTCAGGGTAATCTTTCATACAGTTAACCAGCGACTCTGTCCGCGGTACTGCGTTTAATCGGTTTTACACTTACGCAAAGTTTTGCACGCTTACACGTTGCTAGAACGAGAGGTGTTTGACTTCGCAGAGCGGACGTAAAGTCCGAGACGCGTTCGTCCTGCGCGGCTCCCGTACTCAGATCGCTCCCCCCTTTCGAGGGGCGCGCGGTACGCGGGGACGAACGTTCCGTTAGTCAGGCGAATATCCTTCGACCACCTTCGGGCGGTGCGAGCACCTTTGCGCGCAGTCTTCGTCTTTATTAATCTGCGACGCGGACCGACGTCGGTCGTACACGACATGACCGACCGGACCATCCGCCGCGCTCCGCCGGCGTGCCACTGCACCTCCGACAAGGGAGGCCGGGGCCGGATTCGGGGCGCTGGGGTCCGGCGGCCGCTATACGACCGCGACGACGGCGCGACGCACTCGTCTTTATCAATCTACGCTGCGGGCCGACGTCGGTCGTACACGACATGACCGACCGGACCGTCCGCCGCGCTCCGCCGGCGTGCCACTGCACCTCCGACAAGGGAGGCCGGGGCCGGATTCGGGGCGCTGGGGTCCGGCGGCCGCTATACGACCGCGACGACGGCGCGACGCACTCGTCTTCATTAATTTACGCTGCGGACCGACGTCGGTCGTACACGACATGACCGACCGGACCGTCCGCCGCGCTCCGCCGGCGTTCCTCTGCACCTCCGACAAGGGAGGCCGGGGCCGGTTTCGGGGCGCTGGGGTCCGGCGGCCGCTATACGACCGCGACGACGGCGCGACGCACGACGACAAGACTGGGACGCGCGCATTAGCTCGCTGTGCCCTGACCGTCGGGGCCGGCGGGAGCGTCGCATTCACCCGTGGTTGTGACACTTAAAAACTCAAACTCCGAGGCGCGGAGCGCCGAGCCGGCTGCGCGGTGGCTGCCGGCGGCGCTTTTACGTACGCAGTATCTCTCGGCCTGAGCGGCACGGGGGGCGCTCTCGTCATCGGACCTCTCGACTAGGTACCTGACTTCCGGCGTGCCGACCCTCGCGGGTCGGCCGACGCCTCGGACTTCGTTAGTCCTTAACAGTTCGAATCAGTTCGACCGGCGCTCGTACGGCCGACGCGACCGCCGTCGTAGACGTGGTCGGCCGAGGGCGCCATTAATATTCATTCATTATTAATATCGATCCGTGCATCGTATTAATTAATTGTACGTAATGTTTTATAAACATTCGTTAATGATCCTTCCGCAGGTTCACCTACGGAAACCTTGTTACGACTTTTACTTCCTCTAAATGATCAAGTTTGGTCATCTTCCCAGCATCATCGGCGACGTCGAAACGCCACCGCGCACCGGTCCGAAGACCTCACTAAATCATTCAATCGGTAGTAGCGACGGGCGGTGTGTACAAAGGGCAGGGACGTAATCAACGCGAGCTTATGACTCGCGCTTACTGGGAATTCCTCGTTCATGGGGAACAATTGCAAGCCCCAATCCCTAGCACGAAGGAGGTTCAGCGGGTTACCCGGGCCGTTCGGCCAGGGAAGACACGCTGATTCCTTCAGTGTAGCGCGCGTGCGGCCCAGAACATCTAAGGGCATTACAGACCTGTTATTGCTCAATCTCGTGCGGCTAGAAGCCGCCTGTCCCTCTAAGAAGAATTAATTGTACGCCGACAGTAAAAATCGCGCACGACCGCGACGCGAGCGCCGGGTCGGCGGACCTTTGAGATGTCGAAAATACGCCTAGTTAGCAGGCTAGAGTCTCGTTCGTTATCGGAATTAACCAGACAAATCGCTCCACCAACTAAGAACGGCCATGCACCACCACCCACCGAATCAAGAAAGAGCTCTCAATCTGTCAATCCTTCCGGTGTCCGGGCCTGGTGAGGTTTCCCGTGTTGAGTCAAATTAAGCCGCAGGCTCCACTCCTGGTGGTGCCCTTCCGTCAATTCCTTTAAGTTTCAGCTTTGCAACCATACTTCCCCCGGAACCCAAAAGCTTTGGTTTCCCGGAAGCTGCCCGCCGAGTCATCGGAGGAACGTCGGCGGATCGCTAGCTGGCATCGTTTATGGTTAGAACTAGGGCGGTATCTGATCGCCTTCGAACCTCTAACTTTCGTTCTTGATCAATGAAAGCGTTTTTGGCAAATGCTTTCGCTTCTGTCCGTCTTGCGACGATCCAAGAATTTCACCTCTAACGTCGCAATACGAATGCCCCCATCCGTTCCTATTAATCATTACCTCGGGGTTCCGAAAACCAACAAAATAGAACCGAGGTCCTATTCCATTATTCCATGCACACAGTATTCAGGCGAAATTTTAGCCTGCTTTAAGCACTCTAATTTGTTCAAAGTAAACGTGCCGGCCCACCTCGACACTCAATGAAGAGCACCGCGGTGGGATTGAGATTGGGCCGCCCCGAGAGGCTAAGCCCACCGGCAGGACGTCCCGCGGACACGCCAGTTAACACCGCGAGCGATGAACCGGCGGCGCGGGACACAAATTCGACTACGAGCTTTTTAACCGCAACAACTTTAATATACGCTATTGGAGCTGGAATTACCGCGGCTGCTGGCACCAGACTTGCCCTCCAATTGATCCTCGTTAAAGGGTTTAGAGTGTACTCATTCCGATTACGGGGCCTCGGATGAGTCCCGTATCGTTATTTTTCGTCACTACCTCCCCGTGCCGGGAGTGGGTAATTTGCGCGCCTGCTGCCTTCCTTGGATGTGGTAGCCGTTTCTCAGGCTCCCTCTCCGGAATCGAACCCTGATTCCCCGTTACCCGTTACAACCATGGTAGGCGCAGAACCTACCATCGACAGTTGATAAGGCAGACATTTGAAAGATGCGTCGCCGGTGCGAGACCGTGCGATCAGCAAAAAGTTATTCAGAGTCACCAAGGTGTACGACGACGGGCGAACCCGACGCCGATTGGTTTTGATCTAATAAAAGCGCTCCTTCCGTCTCCGGTCGGAGCTCTGTTTGCATGTATTAGCTCTAGAATTACCACAGTTATCCAAGTAAATGTGGGTACGATCTAAGGAACCATAACTGATTTAATGAGCCTTTCGCGGTTTCACCTTAATTTGGCTTGTACTGAGACATGCATGGCTTAATCTTTGAGACAAGCATATGACTACTGGCAGGATCAACCAGGGAGCTGTCACCCGTCCGCGGCCACGTTCGGAAGACGCGCACCGATGGTAACGCGCCGACCTGGCGTAACGCAGATCGAGAGAACAGTCGCTGACTCTAGTCTGGCAATGTAAGGAGACATGAGAGGTGTAGCATAAGTGGGAGACCATGTCGCCGTTGAAATACCACTACTTTCATCGTTTCTTTACTTACTCGGTGAGGCGGAACGCGTGCGCCGTTCGCTTAGGCGGCGGCTGTCACGGTGGCGAAAAAGAAAATTTCAAGAAAATCTTTTATGGGGCCGTTGACGGCGCGAGCGCGGTCGGCTGGACTCCGGCGGCGCGCTCGATCGACAGCGCGAGTCTCCCGTCGTCGAGCGGGGCGAAATGTACCGAGCGCTACCCGGCCGGCGACGGCGCGCGGGCGGTCGGCTGGACTCCGGCGGCGCGCTCGATCGACAGCGCGAGTCTCCCGTCGTCGAGCGGGGCGAAATGTACCGAGCGCTACCCGGCCGGCGACGGCGCGCGTGCGGTCGGCTGGACTACGGCGGCGCGCTCGATCGACATCCAGCGCCACCCGAAAGACAAAATTTCCAAAATCCAAAAATTTCAGCAGAGAGCGCTGGACGGAACTTTTGAAAGAAAAAAAAAATTTTCAAAAAAAAAATTTTTCAAAAAAAAAAAATTTCTAAAATTTTGCAGAGAGCGCTGGCCGGGACTTATAGGCGAAAAAGAAAATTTCAAGAAAATCTTTTATGGGGCCGTTGACGGCGCGAGCGCGGTCGGCTGGACTCCGGCGGCGCGCTCGATCGACAGCGCGAGTCTCCCGTCGTCGAGCGGGGCGAAATGTACCGAGCGCTACCCGGCCGGCGACGGCGCGCGGGCGGTCGGCTGGACTCCGGCGGCGCGCTCGATCGACAGCGCGAGTCTCCCGTCGTCGAGCGGGGCGAAATGTACCGAGCGCTACCCGGCCGGCGACGGCGCGCGTGCGGTCGGCTGGACTACGGCGGCGCGCTCGATCGACATCCAGCGCCACCCGAAAGACAAAATTTCCAAAATCCAAAAATTTCAGCAGAGAGCGCTGGACGGAACTTTTGAAAGAAAAAAAAAATTTTCAAAAAAAAAATTTTTCAAAAAAAAAAAATTTCTAAAATTTTGCAGAGAGCGCTGGCCGGGACTTATAGGCGAAAAAGAAAATTTCAAGAAAATCTTTTATGGGGCCGTTGACGGCGCGAGCGCGGTCGGCTGGACTCCGGCGGCGCGCTCGATCGACAGCGCGAGTCTCCCGTCGTCGAGCGGGGCGAAATGTACCGAGCGCTACCCGGCCGGCGACGGCGCGCGGGCGGTCGGCTGGACTCCGGCGGCGCGCTCGATCGACAGCGCGAGTCTCCCGTCGTCGAGCGGGGCGAAATGTACCGAGCGCTACCCGGCCGGCGACGGCGCGCGTGCGGTCGGCTGGACTACGGCGGCGCGCTCGATCGACATCCAGCGCCACCCGAAAGACAAAATTTCCAAAATCCAAAAATTTCAGCAGAGAGCGCTGGACGGAACTTTTGAAAGAAAAAAAAAATTTTCAAAAAAAAAATTTTTCAAAAAAAAAAAATTTCTAAAATTTTGCAGAGAGCGCTGGCCGGGACTTATAGGCGAAAAAGAAAATTTCAAGAAAATCTTTTATGGGGCCGTTGACGGCGCGAGCGCGGTCGGCTGGACTCCGGCGGCGCGCTCGATCGACAGCGCGAGTCTCCCGTCGTCGAGCGGGGCGAAATGTACCGAGCGCTACCCGGCCGGCGACGGCGCGCGGGCGGTCGGCTGGACTCCGGCGGCGCGCTCGATCGACAGCGCGAGTCTCCCGTCGTCGAGCGGGGCGAAATGTACCGAGCGCTACCCGGCCGGCGACGGCGCGCGTGCGGTCGGCTGGACTACGGCGGCGCGCTCGATCGACATCCAGCGCCACCCGAAAGACAAAATTTCCAAAATCCAAAAATTTCAGCAGAGAGCGCTGGACGGAACTTTTGAAAGAAAAAAAAAATTTTCAAAAAAAAAATTTTTCAAAAAAAAAAAATTTCTAAAATTTTGCAGAGAGCGCTGGCCGGGACTTATAGGCGAAAAAGAAAATTTCAAGAAAATCTTTTATGGGGCCGTTGACGGCGCGAGCGCGGTCGGCTGGACTCCGGCGGCGCGCTCGATCGACAGCGCGAGTCTCCCGTCGTCGAGCGGGGCGAAATGTACCGAGCGCTACCCGGCCGGCGACGGCGCGCGGGCGGTCGGCTGGACTCCGGCGGCGCGCTCGATCGACAGCGCGAGTCTCCCGTCGTCGAGCGGGGCGAAATGTACCGAGCGCTACCCGGCCGGCGACGGCGCGCGTGCGGTCGGCTGGACTACGGCGGCGCGCTCGATCGACATCCAGCGCCACCCGAAAGACAAAATTTCCAAAATCCAAAAATTTCAGCAGAGAGCGCTGGACGGAACTTTTGAAAGAAAAAAAAAATTTTCAAAAAAAAAATTTTTCAAAAAAAAAAAATTTCTAAAATTTTGCAGAGAGCGCTGGCCGGGACTTATAGGCGAAAAAGAAAATTTCAAGAAAATCTTTTATGGGGCCGTTGACGGCGCGAGCGCGGTCGGCTGGACTCCGGCGGCGCGCTCGATCGACAGCGCGAGTCTCCCGTCGTCGAGCGGGGCGAAATGTACCGAGCGCTACCCGGCCGGCGACGGCGCGCGGGCGGTCGGCTGGACTCCGGCGGCGCGCTCGATCGACAGCGCGAGTCTCCCGTCGTCGAGCGGGGCGAAATGTACCGAGCGCTACCCGGCCGGCGACGGCGCGCGGGCGGTCGGCTGGACTACGGCGGCGCGCTCGATCGACATCCAGCGCCACCCGAAAGACAAAATTTCCAAAATCCAAAAATTTCAGCAGAGAGCGCTGGACGGAACTTTTGAAAGAAAAAAAAAATTTTCAAAAAAAAAATTTTTCAAAAAAAAAAATTTCTAAAATTTTGCAGAGAGCGCTGGCCGGGACTTATAGGCGAAAAAGAAAATTTCAAGAAAATCTTTTATGGGGCCGTTGACGGCGCGAGCGCGGTCGGCTGGACTCCGGCGGCGCGCTCGATCGACAGCGCGAGTCTCCCGTCGTCGAGCGGGGCGAAATGTACCGAGCGCTACCCGGCCGGCGACGGCGCGCGGGCGGTCGGCTGGACTCCGGCGGCGCGCTCGATCGACAGCGCGAGTCTCCCGTCGTCGAGCGGGGCGAAATGTACCGAGCGCTACCCGGCCGGCGACGGCGCGCGGGCGGTCGGCTGGACTACGGCGGCGCGCTCGATCGACATCCAGCGCCACCCGAAAGACAAAATTTCCAAAATCCAAAAATTTCAGCAGGGAGCGCTGGACGGAACTTTTGAAAGAAAAAAAAATTTTCAAAAAAAAAAATCCAAAAATTTAGCAGAGAGCGCCGGAGAGAACATTTGAAAGAAAAAAAAAATTTCCAAAAAAAAAAAAATTTTTCAAAAAAAAAAATATTTCCAAAATTTCGAACTCGACCCGGACGGGGACCAAGGCGAAAAGTGCGATAAGTCCGCGCGAGCGTCGGCGGTATCCGTTCGAGCGAGCCGGGAGCGACCCGTACTAGCGTTTCGCAACCCGTACTCGGTCCGTTGCGCTTATATAGGGAGAGGTGAGTCCGCGACGGCTAACGCCGTCCGGTTCCGCTCGATCCCGTTTAGTTGCGACGAGTCGACAGTCTTGGTATTAGTAAACGATAAAGATGCTCCCTGCCGGGCCGCACGCGTTGTTGACTTTGATCTGCTGGTGGCTAGAGAGCGCCTCGGTAAGCTTCGTTCGCGAAGAACCGGCGTTCGCCATTAGAGACGAGAGTTTTAATTGACGCTGTGCGGTTTAACCGAAAGGTTGCGTTCCCACATATCGCCGCCAAGCGCTCGTAACCGTAACATTAGCGATTGCCACAGCATGCCCGCGGACGACGCTGACTTTCGCAGTTAGCGTTGTACACCTTATGCGGGCGCACTTAAATCTCGGAGGCGTCCTCTGGACGTCGTCCACAAATATGCAACGACTCGCCTCGTACCGAGCGTGAGAGCGCGGCACGACAGTTTTCCGAAACGCGCGCTCAGACCGCGTACCATGTCGCTTTCAATCTAGCGAAGGGTGTTTCTGGGAATGTTGAAGCCGTTCGCGGACGAGATTCCGCGTTATAAATTATTCTCTTTAGAACTGCTGCGGGCGGTCATGTCGTCAAGTAAACGTCGTCCTATTTCGACGTCGGCGCATCCTGCTCCACTGTGCGTGAAATGTGTGGTCGGCGCGCGCTCGTCGCTGCCGACTGATTTCGACACGGTCAGTTTTTGCTATATATTGTAATATGTAGTAGTATACTTCCGGGCCGGGCGAGAAGACAGACCGCCGCCGCTCTCGCAGCGGCGTGACGATTCTGCTCCGCCCTCGGCTCGCCGGAGGTGCGACTGTTCTCTCGATCTGCGTTACGCCAGGTCGGCGCGTTACCATCGGTGCGCGTCTTCCGAACGTGGCCGCGGACGGGTGACAGCTCCCTGGTTGATCCTGCCAGTAGTCATATGCTTGTCTCAAAGATTAAGCCATGCATGTCTCAGTACAAGCCAAATTAAGGTGAAACCGCGAAAGGCTCATTAAATCAGTTATGGTTCCTTAGATCGTACCCACATTTACTTGGATAACTGTGGTAATTCTAGAGCTAATACATGCAAACAGAGCTCCGACCGGAGACGGAAGGAGCGCTTTTATTAGATCAAAACCAATCGGCGTCGGGTTCGCCCGTCGTCGTACACCTTGGTGACTCTGAATAACTTTTTGCTGATCGCACGGTCTCGCACCGGCGACGCATCTTTCAAATGTCTGCCTTATCAACTGTCGATGGTAGGTTCTGCGCCTACCATGGTTGTAACGGGTAACGGGGAATCAGGGTTCGATTCCGGAGAGGGAGCCTGAGAAACGGCTACCACATCCAAGGAAGGCAGCAGGCGCGCAAATTACCCACTCCCGGCACGGGGAGGTAGTGACGAAAAATAACGATACGGGACTCATCCGAGGCCCCGTAATCGGAATGAGTACACTCTAAACCCTTTAACGAGGATCAATTGGAGGGCAAGTCTGGTGCCAGCAGCCGCGGTAATTCCAGCTCCAATAGCGTATATTAAAGTTGTTGCGGTTAAAAAGCTCGTAGTCGAATTTGTGTCCCGCGCCGCCGGTTCATCGCTCGCGGTGTTAACTGGCGTGTCCGCGGGACGTCCTGCCGGTGGGCTTAGCCTCTCGGGGCGGCCCAATCTCAATCCCACCGCGGTGCTCTTCATTGAGTGTCGAGGTGGGCCGGCACGTTTACTTTGAACAAATTAGAGTGCTTAAAGCAGGCTAAAATTTCGCCTGAATACTGTGTGCATGGAATAATGGAATAGGACCTCGGTTCTATTTTGTTGGTTTTCGGAACCCCGAGGTAATGATTAATAGGAACGGATGGGGGCATTCGTATTGCGACGTTAGAGGTGAAATTCTTGGATCGTCGCAAGACGGACAGAAGCGAAAGCATTTGCCAAAAACGCTTTCATTGATCAAGAACGAAAGTTAGAGGTTCGAAGGCGATCAGATACCGCCCTAGTTCTAACCATAAACGATGCCAGCTAGCGATCCGCCGACGTTCCTCCGATGACTCGGCGGGCAGCTTCCGGGAAACCAAAGCTTTTGGGTTCCGGGGGAAGTATGGTTGCAAAGCTGAAACTTAAAGGAATTGACGGAAGGGCACCACCAGGAGTGGAGCCTGCGGCTTAATTTGACTCAACACGGGAAACCTCACCAGGCCCGGACACCGGAAGGATTGACAGATTGAGAGCTCTTTCTTGATTCGGTGGGTGGTGGTGCATGGCCGTTCTTAGTTGGTGGAGCGATTTGTCTGGTTAATTCCGATAACGAACGAGACTCTAGCCTGCTAACTAGGCGTATTTTCGACATCTCAAAGGTCCGCCGACCCGGCGCTCGCGTCGCGGTCGTGCGCGATTTTTACTGTCGGCGTACAATTAATTCTTCTTAGAGGGACAGGCGGCTTCTAGCCGCACGAGATTGAGCAATAACAGGTCTGTAATGCCCTTAGATGTTCTGGGCCGCACGCGCGCTACACTGAAGGAATCAGCGTGTCTTCCCTGGCCGAACGGCCCGGGTAACCCGCTGAACCTCCTTCGTGCTAGGGATTGGGGCTTGCAATTGTTCCCCATGAACGAGGAATTCCCAGTAAGCGCGAGTCATAAGCTCGCGTTGATTACGTCCCTGCCCTTTGTACACACCGCCCGTCGCTACTACCGATTGAATGATTTAGTGAGGTCTTCGGACCGGTGCGCGGTGGCGTTTCGACGTCGCCGATGATGCTGGGAAGATGACCAAACTTGATCATTTAGAGGAAGTAAAAGTCGTAACAAGGTTTCCGTAGGTGAACCTGCGGAAGGATCATTAACGAATGTTTATAAAACATTACGTACAATTAATTAATACGATGCACGGATCGATATTAATAATGAATGAATATTAATGGCGCCCTCGGCCGACCACGTCTACGACGGCGGTCGCGTCGGCCGTACGAGCGCCGGTCGAACTGATTCGAACTGTTAAGGACTAACGAAGTCCGAGGCGTCGGCCGACCCGCGAGGGTCGGCACGCCGGAAGTCAGGTACCTAGTCGAGAGGTCCGATGACGAGAGCGCCCCCCGTGCCGCTCAGGCCGAGAGATACTGCGTACGTAAAAGCGCCGCCGGCAGCCACCGCGCAGCCGGCTCGGCGCTCCGCGCCTCGGAGTTTGAGTTTTTAAGTGTCACAACCACGGGTGAATGCGACGCTCCCGCCGGCCCCGACGGTCAGGGCACAGCGAGCTAATGCGCGCGTCCCAGTCTTGTCGTCGTGCGTCGCGCCGTCGTCGCGGTCGTATAGCGGCCGCCGGACCCCAGCGCCCCGAAACCGGCCCCGGCCTCCCTTGTCGGAGGTGCAGAGGAACGCCGGCGGAGCGCGGCGGACGGTCCGGTCGGTCATGTCGTGTACGACCGACGTCGGTCCGCAGCGTAAATTAATGAAGACGAGTGCGTCGCGCCGTCGTCGCGGTCGTATAGCGGCCGCCGGACCCCAGCGCCCCGAATCCGGCCCCGGCCTCCCTTGTCGGAGGTGCAGTGGCACGCCGGCGGAGCGCGGCGGACGGTCCGGTCGGTCATGTCGTGTACGACCGACGTCGGCCCGCAGCGTAGATTGATAAAGACGAGTGCGTCGCGCCGTCGTCGCGGTCGTATAGCGGCCGCCGGACCCCAGCGCCCCGAATCCGGCCCCGGCCTCCCTTGTCGGAGGTGCAGTGGCACGCCGGCGGAGCGCGGCGGATGGTCCGGTCGGTCATGTCGTGTACGACCGACGTCGGTCCGCGTCGCAGATTAATAAAGACGAAGACTGCGCGCAAAGGTGCTCGCACCGCCCGAAGGTGGTCGAAGGATATTCGCCTGACTAACGGAACGTTCGTCCCCGCGTACCGCGCGCCCCTCGAAAGGGGGGAGCGATCTGAGTACGGGAGCCGCGCAGGACGAACGCGTCTCGGACTTTACGTCCGCTCTGCGAAGTCAAACACCTCTCGTTCTAGCAACGTGTAAGCGTGCAAAACTTTGCGTAAGTGTAAAACCGATTAAACGCAGTACCGCGGACAGAGTCGCTGGTTAACTGTATGAAAGATTACCCTGAACGGTGGATCACTTGGCTCGTGGGTCGATGAAGAACGCAGCTAATTGCGCGTCAACTTGTGAACTGCAGGACACTTGAACATCGACATTTCGAACGCACATTGCGGTCCTCGGATACTGTTCCTGGACCACTCCTGGCTGAGGGTCGTTTCAATTTCCACGACTGCCGGGTCGGCGTACCGCCGATAACGCGAAGGCCCCCCCATGTGGTGCGCGCGCGCAGTACACGCTCCCAATCGTGTGAGCGGAACGCGCGCCGTACGTACGGGGCGTCGGTCAAGCGCGAAAAGCGGACGGCCGCCGAGGCAAGAATCTGAGCGCTCGCGCACGAGCCGCCCCCCGATACCGCGAGCGCGCCATCGCGCTCGACGTCGGGGCGGCGCGCTAACGCGTCGCTTTAAACTATCGAACGATATAATCATTCGAGCCGACCGCCATCCGCGTACCGGTAAACGATGCCCGGGCGACGCGCCGGTCGACGTGTCCGAGTGTGAATCCCCCCGCCACCGAGATTCGTCCGGGGCGGCGCGAGGTATTCGTCCGACGTCCGATCGCGCGCGTTTAGCCCGAAGGATCCCGTTGCCTACGCGGCCTGTCGGCTATCGAAAGAAACCAATGAACGCGACCTCAGAGCAGGTGAGACTACCCGCTGAATTTAAGCATATTACTAAGCGGAGGAAAAGAAACTAACTAGGATTCCCTTAGTAGCGGCGAGCGAACAGGGAAGAGCCCAGCACCGAATCCCGCGTCCGGAGACGGACGCCGGGAAATGTGGTGTTAGGGAGGATCCGTTATCCCGAGGTAGCGCGGCGCGCCCAAGTCCTTCTTGAACGGGGCCACTTACCCAGAGAGGGTGCCAGGCCCGTAGCTGGCCGCCGCATGCCGCGGGAGGGTCTCTCCTCAGAGTCGGGTTGCTTGAGAGTGCAGCCCTAAGTGGGTGGTAAACTCCATCTAAGGCTAAATATTACCACGAGACCGATAGCGAACAAGTACCGTGAGGGAAAGTTGAAAAGAACTTTGAAGAGAGAGTTCAAGAGTACGTGAAACCGTTCAGGGGTAAACCTGAGAAACCCGAAAGGTCGAAAGGGGAGATTCAGACGCGTCTCTCGGAAAGTTCGCGAGCAACGGGCGTTGCGACGCGTGGCGTTCGCGCCGCGCGCGCCGCCCGTGGCCGTCGGACTCCGAACGCGTGCACTTCTCCTCCTGTAGGACGTCGTGACCCGTTGGGCGTCGGCCTAAGGCCCGCGGTGGAGCCCGCGCGCACCTCGGTGCGTTCGGACCCGCGGTGTCCCGGCCGGCCCGACCGACGGTAAAACTATGGCGCGGGGCCGCGACTTGTTCGCGTCCGGCACGTCGCAAGCGCGGACGGCAAACCTGGCATCCGGACCTAGCGCCGGATCCGGGCCCGCCCGGCTGTTGGCGGCGTTGTCCTCGGACAGACCCTGCACACGCCAGTCCACGGCGCTATAGCTTTGGGTACTTTCAGGACCCGTCTTGAAACACGGACCAAGGAGTCTAGCATGTGCGCGAGTCATTGGGACTAAACTAAACCTAAAGGCGCAATGAAAGTGAAGGTTCGCCTCGCGCGAACCGAGGGAGGATGGGCCGGCTCACGGACCGGCCCCGCACTCCCGGGGCGTCTCGTTCTCATCGCGAGAAGAGGCGCACCCAGAGCGTACACGCTGGGACCCGAAAGATGGTGAACTATGCCTGGTCAGGACGAAGTCAGGGGAAACCCTGATGGAGGTCCGTAGCGATTCTGACGTGCAAATCGATCGTCGGAACTGGGTATAGGGGCGAAAGACTAATCGAACCATCTAGTAGCTGGTTCCCTCCGAAGTTTCCCTCAGGATAGCTGGCGCTCGCCGCGTGCGAGTCTCATTCGGTAAAGCGAATGATTAGAGGCATTGGGGTCGAAACGACCTCAACCTATTCTCAAACTTTAAATGGGTGAGATCTCCGGCTTGCTTAAACTGTGAAGCCGCGAGATATCGGATCAGAGTGCCAAGTGGGCCACTTTTGGTAAGCAGAACTGGCGCTGTGGGATGAACCAAACGCCGAGTTAAAGCGCCCAAATCGACGCTTATGGGATACCATGAAAGGCGTTGGTAACTTAAGACAGCAGGACGGTGGCCATGGAAGTCGGAATCCGCCAAGGAGTGTGTAACAACTCACCTGCCGAAGTTACTAGCCCTGAAAATGGATGGCGCTGAAGCGTCGTGCTTATACTCGGCCGTCAGCGGCATGTGAGACGCGGTCCTCGCGGACCGGCGTCATGAAGCCCTGACGAGTAGGAGGGTCGCGGCGGTGTGCGCAGAAGGACAGGGCGTGAGCCCGTCTGGAGCCGCCGTCGGTGCAGATCTTGGTGGTAGTAGCAAATACTCCAGCGAGGCCCTGGAGGACTGACGTGGAGAAGGGTTTCGTGTGAACAGCCGTTGCACACGAGTCAGTCGATCCTAAGCCCTAGGCGAAAGCCGATGTTGATGTTGGTGTATCTACGTTTGCGTAGTAGTACGGCGGACGCGTCCGTGACGTAAGACGGAACCTTCGATCGAGCGCGCGCGCCAGCTGCGGCTCCTTCGTCGTCCCTGTCGTCGTCGTCGTCGTCGAACCGTCGCAGCGGGGGTCGAGTCTCGTTCCTGGGCGCAGGAGACGCGCACGCGGACTCTCGATCGCTCTCGCACGCACCGGAGGTTAGGATGGAGGAGGACCGGAACCGCCGCTTCAAGCGGCTCGGTTCCTCGGTCCGCCGGTATCATCCGCCGCCGGACGCGCGCGCACAGAGCGACGGGAGCGCGAGCGCGACCGCGCCATCACGCGAACGATGATTCCCCGCGCGCGACGTCGACACGCGACGCGCAGCGGTCATGACGAGCAGTGAGGCCGCGGCATTATTGGCCGCGCGCGCCGATCTTAGCGGTTCCAGCCGCGAGTATGCCGGCGCCGTACGTGCATAAAGAGGCACACACCCGTCGGGCGAAAGGGAATCCGGTTCCTATTCCGGAACCCGGCAGCGGAACCGTAATTAAGTCGGGCCCTCGAAAGAGTGTTCGTCGGGGCAACCCAAAATGACCTGGAGACGCCGTCGGGAGATCCGGGAAGAGTTTTCTTTTCTGCATAAGCGCTCGAGTTCCATGGAATCCTCTAGCAGGGAGATATGGTTTGGAGCGCGAAGAGCACCGCAGTTGCGGCGGTGTCCGGATCTTCCCCTCGGACCTTGAAAATCCAGGAGAGGGCCACGGTAGGTGTCGCGCCGGTTCGTACCCATATCCGCAGCAGGTCTCCAAGGTGAACAGCCTCTAGTCGATAGAATAATGTAGGTAAGGGAAGTCGGCAAATTGGATCCGTAACTTCGGGATAAGGATTGGCTCTGAGGATCGGGGCGCGTCGGGCTTGGTCGGGAAGCGGGTATCGGCTGACGTGCCGGGCCTGGGCGAGGTAAAAGTCGTTTCGGCGACCGGATCCGAGCTCGGTCCCGTGCCTTGGCCTCCCGCGGAACTTCCTTGCTGCGAGGCCCGGTCGGGGGTTCGCTCCTGGCCGGTGTCCTCTTCGGCCGCCATTCAACGATCAGCTCAGAACTGGCACGGACTGGGGGAATCCGACTGTCTAATTAAAACAAAGCATTGCGATGGCCCCTGCGGGTGTTGACGCAATGTGATTTCTGCCCAGTGCTCTGAATGTCAACGTGAAGAAATTCAAGCAAGCGCGGGTAAACGGCGGGAGTAACTATGACTCTCTTAAGGCGAGCTTAGACGAGCTGCTGTGTAATTTTGACATGGTTCCAAGGGGCGGAACGATCTCCCCCACAGTTCAGTGTCCCGCGCTCGCGTTTGCCGACGACCTCGTGCTTCTCGAGGATAGTGACGTGAACGTGCCGGCCGCGCTGGACCTAGTTTCCGAGTTCTTCAAACGCCGGGGCATGAGTCTTAATCCATCGAAGACTCTGTGTTATAGTGCGGCGTCGGTGCGAGGGGTGACTATTCCACGGACGCGCAGCCCTTTCCATCTCTCGGGCACCGCGATCCAGATGCTGGACTCGACGTCGTCGTTTAAGTATCTAGGCCATCTCTTCGGGATACACGGCATCCAGCGTCCCAGTATCGCAAACCTCTCGACCTGGCTTTCACGTTTATCCAGGGCCCCCCTCAAGCCGCACCAGAAGCTTAACATTTTGCGGGATTATCTAGTGCCGCGTCTTCTGCACGGCTTACAGAACCCGTCCGTCACGGGTCACGACACCAAGGAGGTGGATAAACTGTTACGGTTTTTCGTCAAGCGCTCCCTACACCTTAACGTGCACACCCCGGACGCCTTTCTCTACGCTCGCGAGAGAGACGGCGGCCTGGGGATTATGAACCTCCGACGCGATATTCCGCGTATTTTTCTTGGGCGTCTTACACGACTCGTCGATCAGACGGACGATGACCCGACCCTGCTGGAGCTGACCACCACCATCTACTTCGCGAAACTCACGGATCGAGTTTCAAAGCTTGCCGGGCCTACTCCAGCGCACCAGATATGGCGGGAAGCCTTGGCCTCCTGTACGTTCACTAGGGGCCTGGAGAACTCCTCTGACGACCGCGCCAGCCGATCGTGGATCCGGGATGTGCCTCCTGGTTGGACCGGCCGTGACTTCGTCCGTGCCGTGCAGTTAAGGTCCAACAACCTTCCATGCAGAGGCATCCCTTCCAACCCCGTCGGTCAGCGGTCCTGTCGCGGTTGCAACGTCAGAGAGGAGACGATCTGCCACATCTTGCAGGCTTGTCCGGTAAGCCACTTCCTGCGTATAAGTCGCCATAACGAGATCGTCCGCAAGGTCGTCTCGCATTGCCGTCGGTCCGGCCGCACCACCGAGGAGGAGCCCCACGTCCGTCATCCTGACGGTACGTTGTTTAAACCTGACATCGTAGTGCACCTTCCGGGCAACCAGTTGGCTGTCTGCGATGTCCAGGTCTCATGGGAGGGTCAGCAGGGCCTAGACACGGCGTGGCGCAATAAGAAGGCGGTGTACGACAACCCCAAATTCCGCGAGGCAGCACAACACCGATGGCCCAGGGAGTCCTTCCAGTTCGTCCCGCTGATTGTGGGCGCTAGGGGCGTTTGGCCCCGTGCCAATCAGCCGACGGTGGACCTTCTGTCCATTCCACCATCCGTCAGGGCTTCCTGTGTGCACTCTTGCCTCAAGTGGGGTTCGTCCATACACGCAGCCTTCATGAGGAACGTCTGGGCACGTCCACCACGCCCCCATCGCCACGGACCTGCTCATCCTTAGTCCGCTATCGTCGTCATCCACCCCTGGGGCACACAACATCCATCATTATGTGCTTAGTTTGTGTGGTGCGGCTTTTCGTTTAGTGCGCCGCTCGCGTTTCCTGTGTCGTTTAATTCGTGTTCGTTGTGCGTGCTTCACTCGCCTACGTTGAGAACTTGTATTTCGTCTTGTTAGTTTGCCGTGTCGCAATGTGTACTTGTCTTTTTCATTTTATTTCTATGACATGCACTTGTACGTTCGATGCTTGTATTTTATTGTGTCGTTTGTGACGTCAATCAGCCGCCCCAGGCTCTTTGCAGTGACATTTGCTGATGTATTTTTGTTACCTGTATAATGTGCTTTCGTCGGAGTTCACTTGATGCTGACTTCCCCTAAAACATAGAAGGGCTGACTAATAATTTGTTATTCTAAGATTATATTTACCTTTTAGTCGTCCCGTTGCTTGTCTGACTTCCCCTGAAACATAAAAGGGATCTTTACATTAATGTTAGAATAGGGTTTTACTTACCGCTTAGTGATCCGTCGTTCGCTTTTTCTGTCTGTATTAGGCTTAGCTATTAATTTTTTTGCATGTGCTTTTTTTTTAATATACTTACCGCTCTTTATATTACTTACCAGTTCCGATTCTGGTCTGGTTGTCGGTCCCGTGGACCGCGTGCTTGTATTTTGTATCTGCTCCTTTGGAGCATAATGCTTTTTATAAATAAAGAGTTTTTAATAGCCAAATGCCTCGTCATCTAATTAGTGACGCGCATGAATGGATTAACGAGATTCCCACTGTCCCTACCTACTATCTAGCGAAACCACTGCCAAGGGAACGGGCTTGGAAAAATTAGCGGGGAAAGAAGACGTCAGTCCTCCAGGGCCTCGCTGGAGTATTTGCTACTACCACCAAGATCTGCACCGACGGCGGCTCCAGACGGGCTCACGCCCTGTCCTTCTGCGCACACCGCCGCGACCCTCCTACTCGTCAGGGCTTCATGACGCCGGTCCGCGAGGACCGCGTCTCACATGCCGCTGACGGCCGAGTATAAGCACGACGCTTCAGCGCCATCCATTTTCAGGGCTAGTAACTTCGGCAGGTGAGTTGTTACACACTCCTTGGCGGATTCCGACTTCCATGGCCACCGTCCTGCTGTCTTAAGTTACCAACGCCTTTCATGGTATCCCATAAGCGTCGATTTGGGCGCTTTAACTCGGCGTTTGGTTCATCCCACAGCGCCAGTTCTGCTTACCAAAAGTGGCCCACTTGGCACTCTGATCCGATATCTCGCGGCTTCACAGTTTAAGCAAGCCGGAGATCTCACCCATTTAAAGTTTGAGAATAGGTTGAGGTCGTTTCGACCCCAATGCCTCTAATCATTCGCTTTACCGAATGAGACTCGCACGCGGCGAGCGCCAGCTATCCTGAGGGAAACTTCGGAGGGAACCAGCTACTAGATGGTTCGATTAGTCTTTCGCCCCTATACCCAGTTCCGACGATCGATTTGCACGTCAGAATCGCTACGGACCTCCATCAGGGTTTCCCCTGACTTCGTCCTGACCAGGCATAGTTCACCATCTTTCGGGTCCCAGCGTGTACGCTCTGGGTGCGCCTCTTCTCGCGATGAGAACGAGACGCCCCGGGAGTGCGGGGCCGGTCCGTGAGCCGGCCCATCCTCCCTCGGTTCGCGCGAGGCGAACCTTCACTTTCATTGCGCCTTTAGGTTTAGTTTAGTCCCAATGACTCGCGCACATGCTAGACTCCTTGGTCCGTGTTTCAAGACGGGTCCTGAAAGTACCCAAAGCTATAGCGCCGTGGACTGGCGTGTGCAGGGTCTGTCCGAGGACAACGCCGCCAACAGCCGGGCGGGCCCGGATCCGGCGCTAGGTCCGGATGCCAGGTTTGCCGTCCGCGCTTGCGACGTGCCGGACGCGAACAAGTCGCGGCCCCGCGCCATAGTTTTACCGTCGGTCGGGCCGGCCGGGACACCGCGGGTCCGAACGCACCGAGGTGCGCGCGGGCTCCACCGCGGGCCTTAGGCCGACGCCCAACGGGTCACGACGTCCTACAGGAGGAGAAGTGCACGCGTTCGGAGTCCGACGGCCACGGGCGGCGCGCGCGGCGCGAACGCCACGCGTCGCAACGCCCGTTGCTCGCGAACTTTCCGAGAGACGCGTCTGAATCTCCCCTTTCGACCTTTCGGGTTTCTCAGGTTTACCCCTGAACGGTTTCACGTACTCTTGAACTCTCTCTTCAAAGTTCTTTTCAACTTTCCCTCACGGTACTTGTTCGCTATCGGTCTCGTGGTAATATTTAGCCTTAGATGGAGTTTACCACCCACTTAGGGCTGCACTCTCAAGCAACCCGACTCTGAGGAGAGACCCTCCCGCGGCATGCGGCGGCCAGCTACGGGCCTGGCACCCTCTCTGGGTAAGTGGCCCCGTTCAAGAAGGACTTGGGCGCGCCGCGCTACCTCGGGATAACGGATCCTCCCTAACACCACATTTCCCGGCGTCCGTCTCCGGACGCGGGATTCGGTGCTGGGCTCTTCCCTGTTCGCTCGCCGCTACTAAGGGAATCCTAGTTAGTTTCTTTTCCTCCGCTTAGTAATATGCTTAAATTCAGCGGGTAGTCTCACCTGCTCTGAGGTCGCGTTCATTGGTTTCTTTCGATAGCCGACAGGCCGCGTAGGCAACGGGATCCTTCGGGCTAAACGCGCGCGATCGGACGTCGGACGAATACCTCGCGCCGCCCCGGACGAATCTCGGTGGCGGGGGGATTCACACTCGGACACGTCGACCGGCGCGTCGCCCGGGCATCGTTTACCGGTACGCGGATGGCGGTCGGCTCGAATGATTATATCGTTCGATAGTTTAAAGCGACGCGTTAGCGCGCCGCCCCGACGTCGAGCGCGATGGCGCGCTCGCGGTATCGGGGGGCGGCTCGTGCGCGAGCGCTCAGATTCTTGCCTCGGCGGCCGTCCGCTTTTCGCGCTTGACCGACGCCCCGTACGTACGGCGCGCGTTCCGCTCACACGATTGGGAGCGTGTACTGCGCGCGCGCACCACATGGGGGGGCCTTCGCGTTATCGGCGGTACGCCGACCCGGCAGTCGTGGAAATTGAAACGACCCTCAGCCAGGAGTGGTCCAGGAACAGTATCCGAGGACCGCAATGTGCGTTCGAAATGTCGATGTTCAAGTGTCCTGCAGTTCACAAGTTGACGCGCAATTAGCTGCGTTCTTCATCGACCCACGAGCCAAGTGATCCACCGTTCAGGGTAATCTTTCATACAGTTAACCAGCGACTCTCTGTCCGCGGTACTGCGTTTAATCGGTTTTACACTTACGCAAAGTTTTGCACGCTTACACGTTGCTAGAACGAGAGGTGTTTGACTTCGCAGAGCGGACGTAAAGTCCGAGACGCGTTCGTCCTGCGCGGCTCCCGTACTCAGATCGCTCCCCCCTTTCGAGGGGCGCGCGGTACGCGGGGACGAACGTTCCGTTAGTCAGGCGAATATCCTTCGACCACCTTCGGGCGGTGCGAGCACCTTTGCGCGCAGTCTTCGTCTTTATTAATCTGCGACGCGGACCGACGTCGGTCGTACACGACATGACCGACCGGACCATCCGCCGCGCTCCGCCGGCGTGCCACTGCACCTCCGACAAGGGAGGCCGGGGCCGGATTCGGGGCGCTGGGGTCCGGCGGCCGCTATACGACCGCGACGACGGCGCGACGCACTCGTCTTTATCAATCTACGCTGCGGGCCGACGTCGGTCGTACACGACATGACCGACCGGACCGTCCGCCGCGCTCCGCCGGCGTGCCACTGCACCTCCGACAAGGGAGGCCGGGGCCGGATTCGGGGCGCTGGGGTCCGGCGGCCGCTATACGACCGCGACGACGGCGCGACGCACTCGTCTTCATTAATTTACGCTGCGGACCGACGTCGGTCGTACACGACATGACCGACCGGACCGTCCGCCGCGCTCCGCCGGCGTTCCTCTGCACCTCCGACAAGGGAGGCCGGGGCCGGTTTCGGGGCGCTGGGGTCCGGCGGCCGCTATACGACCGCGACGACGGCGCGACGCACGACGACAAGACTGGGACGCGCGCATTAGCTCGCTGTGCCCTGACCGTCGGGGCCGGCGGGAGCGTCGCATTCACCCGTGGTTGTGACACTTAAAAACTCAAACTCCGAGGCGCGGAGCGCCGAGCCGGCTGCGCGGTGGCTGCCGGCGGCGCTTTTACGTACGCAGTATCTCTCGGCCTGAGCGGCACGGGGGGCGCTCTCGTCATCGGACCTCTCGACTAGGTACCTGACTTCCGGCGTGCCGACCCTCGCGGGTCGGCCGACGCCTCGGACTTCGTTAGTCCTTAACAGTTCGAATCAGTTCGACCGGCGCTCGTACGGCCGACGCGACCGCCGTCGTAGACGTGGTCGGCCGAGGGCGCCATTAATATTCATTCATTATTAATATCGATCCGTGCATCGTATTAATTAATTGTACGTAATGTTTTATAAACATTCGTTAATGATCCTTCCGCAGGTTCACCTACGGAAACCTTGTTACGACTTTTACTTCCTCTAAATGATCAAGTTTGGTCATCTTCCCAGCATCATCGGCGACGTCGAAACGCCACCGCGCACCGGTCCGAAGACCTCACTAAATCATTCAATCGGTAGTAGCGACGGGCGGTGTGTACAAAGGGCAGGGACGTAATCAACGCGAGCTTATGACTCGCGCTTACTGGGAATTCCTCGTTCATGGGGAACAATTGCAAGCCCCAATCCCTAGCACGAAGGAGGTTCAGCGGGTTACCCGGGCCGTTCGGCCAGGGAAGACACGCTGATTCCTTCAGTGTAGCGCGCGTGCGGCCCAGAACATCTAAGGGCATTACAGACCTGTTATTGCTCAATCTCGTGCGGCTAGAAGCCGCCTGTCCCTCTAAGAAGAATTAATTGTACGCCGACAGTAAAAATCGCGCACGACCGCGACGCGAGCGCCGGGTCGGCGGACCTTTGAGATGTCGAAAATACGCCTAGTTAGCAGGCTAGAGTCTCGTTCGTTATCGGAATTAACCAGACAAATCGCTCCACCAACTAAGAACGGCCATGCACCACCACCCACCGAATCAAGAAAGAGCTCTCAATCTGTCAATCCTTCCGGTGTCCGGGCCTGGTGAGGTTTCCCGTGTTGAGTCAAATTAAGCCGCAGGCTCCACTCCTGGTGGTGCCCTTCCGTCAATTCCTTTAAGTTTCAGCTTTGCAACCATACTTCCCCCGGAACCCAAAAGCTTTGGTTTCCCGGAAGCTGCCCGCCGAGTCATCGGAGGAACGTCGGCGGATCGCTAGCTGGCATCGTTTATGGTTAGAACTAGGGCGGTATCTGATCGCCTTCGAACCTCTAACTTTCGTTCTTGATCAATGAAAGCGTTTTTGGCAAATGCTTTCGCTTCTGTCCGTCTTGCGACGATCCAAGAATTTCACCTCTAACGTCGCAATACGAATGCCCCCATCCGTTCCTATTAATCATTACCTCGGGGTTCCGAAAACCAACAAAATAGAACCGAGGTCCTATTCCATTATTCCATGCACACAGTATTCAGGCGAAATTTTAGCCTGCTTTAAGCACTCTAATTTGTTCAAAGTAAACGTGCCGGCCCACCTCGACACTCAATGAAGAGCACCGCGGTGGGATTGAGATTGGGCCGCCCCGAGAGGCTAAGCCCACCGGCAGGACGTCCCGCGGACACGCCAGTTAACACCGCGAGCGATGAACCGGCGGCGCGGGACACAAATTCGACTACGAGCTTTTTAACCGCAACAACTTTAATATACGCTATTGGAGCTGGAATTACCGCGGCTGCTGGCACCAGACTTGCCCTCCAATTGATCCTCGTTAAAGGGTTTAGAGTGTACTCATTCCGATTACGGGGCCTCGGATGAGTCCCGTATCGTTATTTTTCGTCACTACCTCCCCGTGCCGGGAGTGGGTAATTTGCGCGCCTGCTGCCTTCCTTGGATGTGGTAGCCGTTTCTCAGGCTCCCTCTCCGGAATCGAACCCTGATTCCCCGTTACCCGTTACAACCATGGTAGGCGCAGAACCTACCATCGACAGTTGATAAGGCAGACATTTGAAAGATGCGTCGCCGGTGCGAGACCGTGCGATCAGCAAAAAGTTATTCAGAGTCACCAAGGTGTACGACGACGGGCGAACCCGACGCCGATTGGTTTTGATCTAATAAAAGCGCTCCTTCCGTCTCCGGTCGGAGCTCTGTTTGCATGTATTAGCTCTAGAATTACCACAGTTATCCAAGTAAATGTGGGTACGATCTAAGGAACCATAACTAATTTAATGAGCCTTTCGCGGTTTCACCTTAATTTGGCTTGTACTGAGACATGCATGGCTTAATCTTTGAGACAAGCATATGACTACTGGCAGGATCAACCAGGGAGCTGTCACCCGTCCGCGGCCACGTTCGGAAGACGCGCACCGATGGTAACGCGCCGACCTGGCGTAACGCAGATCGAGAGAACAGTCGCACCTCCGGCGAGCCGAGGGCGGAGCAGAATCGTCACGCCGCTGCGAGAGCGGCGGCGGTCTGTCTTCTCGCCCGGCCCGGAAGTATACTACTACATATTACAATATATAGCAAAAACTGACCGTGTCGAAATCAGTCGGCAGCGACGAGCGCGCGCCGACCACACATTTCACGCACAGTGGAGCAGGATGCGCCGACGTCGAAATAGGACGACGTTTACTTGACGACATGACCGCCCGCAGCAGTTCTAAAGAGAATAATTTATAACGCGGAATCTCGTCCGCGAACGGCTTCAACATTCCCAGAAACACCCTTCGCTAGATTGAAAGCGACATGGTACGCGGTCTGAGCGCGCGTTTCGGAAAACTGTCGTGCCGCGCTCTCACGCTCGGTACGAGGCGAGTCGTTGCATATTTGTGGACGACGTCCAGAGGACGCCTCCGAGATTTAAGTGCGCCCGCATAAGGTGTACAACGCTAACTGCGAAAGTCAGCGTCGTCCGCGGGCATGCTGTGGCAATCGCTAATGTTACGGTTACGAGCGCTTGGCGGCGATATGTGGGAACGCAACCTTTCGGTTAAACCGCACAGCGTCAATTAAAACTCTCGTCTCTAATGGCGAACGCCGGTTCTTCGCGAACGAAGCTTACCGAGGCGCTCTCTAGCCACCAGCAGATCAAAGTCAACAACGCGTGCGGCCCGGCAGGGAGCATCTTTATCGTTTACTAATACCAAGACTGTCGACTCGTCGCAACTAAACGGGATCGAGCGGAACCGGACGGCGTTAGCCGTCGCGGACTCACCTCTCCCTATATAAGCGCAACGGACCGAGTACGGGTTGCGAAACGCTAGTACGGGTCGCTCCCGGCTCGCTCGAACGGATACCGCCGACGCTCGCGCGGACTTATCGCACTTTTCGCCTTGGTCCCCGTCCGGGTCGAGTTCGAAATTTTGGAAATATTTTTTTTTTTGAAAAATTTTTTTTTTTTTGGAAATTTTTTTTTCTTTCAAATGTTCTCTCCGGCGCTCTCTGCTAAATTTTTGGATTTTTTTTTTTGAAAATTTTTTTTTCTTTCAAAAGTTCCGTCCAGCGCTCCCTGCTGAAATTTTTGGATTTTGGAAATTTTGTCTTTCGGGTGGCGCTGGATGTCGATCGAGCGCGCCGCCGTAGTCCAGCCGACCGCCCGCGCGCCGTCGCCGGCCGGGTAGCGCTCGGTACATTTCGCCCCGCTCGACGACGGGAGACTCGCGCTGTCGATCGAGCGCGCCGCCGGAGTCCAGCCGACCGCCCGCGCGCCGTCGCCGGCCGGGTAGCGCTCGGTACATTTCGCCCCGCTCGACGACGGGAGACTCGCGCTGTCGATCGAGCGCGCCGCCGGAGTCCAGCCGACCGCGCTCGCGCCGTCAACGGCCCCATAAAAGATTTTCTTGAAATTTTCTTTTTCGCCTATAAGTCCCGGCCAGCGCTCTCTGCAAAATTTTAGAAATTTTTTTTTTTGAAAAATTTTTTTTTTGAAAATTTTTTTTTTCTTTCAAAAGTTCCGTCCAGCGCTCTCTGCTGAAATTTTTGGATTTTGGAAATTTTGTCTTTCGGGTGGCGCTGGATGTCGATCGAGCGCGCCGCCGTAGTCCAGCCGACCGCCCGCGCGCCGTCGCCGGCCGGGTAGCGCTCGGTACATTTCGCCCCGCTCGACGACGGGAGACTCGCGCTGTCGATCGAGCGCGCCGCCGGAGTCCAGCCGACCGCCCGCGCGCCGTCGCCGGCCGGGTAGCGCTCGGTACATTTCGCCCCGCTCGACGACGGGAGACTCGCGCTGTCGATCGAGCGCGCCGCCGGAGTCCAGCCGACCGCGCTCGCGCCGTCAACGGCCCCATAAAAGATTTTCTTGAAATTTTCTTTTTCGCCTATAAGTCCCGGCCAGCGCTCTCTGCAAAATTTTAGAAATTTTTTTTTTTTGAAAAATTTTTTTTTTGAAAATTTTTTTTTTCTTTCAAAAGTTCCGTCCAGCGCTCTCTGCTGAAATTTTTGGATTTTGGAAATTTTGTCTTTCGGGTGGCGCTGGATGTCGATCGAGCGCGCCGCCGTAGTCCAGCCGACCGCACGCGCGCCGTCGCCGGCCGGGTAGCGCTCGGTACATTTCGCCCCGCTCGACGACGGGAGACTCGCGCTGTCGATCGAGCGCGCCGCCGGAGTCCAGCCGACCGCCCGCGCGCCGTCGCCGGCCGGGTAGCGCTCGGTACATTTCGCCCCGCTCGACGACGGGAGACTCGCGCTGTCGATCGAGCGCGCCGCCGGAGTCCAGCCGACCGCGCTCGCGCCGTCAACGGCCCCATAAAAGATTTTCTTGAAATTTTCTTTTTCGCCTATAAGTCCCGGCCAGCGCTCTCTGCAAAATTTTAGAAATTTTTTTTTTTTGAAAAATTTTTTTTTTGAAAATTTTTTTTTTCTTTCAAAAGTTGCGTCCAGCGCTCTCTGCTGAAATTTTTGGATTTTGGAAATTTTGTCTTTCGGGTGGCGCTGGATGTCGATCGAGCGCGCCGCCGTAGTCCAGCCGACCGCACGCGCGCCGTCGCCGGCCGGGTAGCGCTCGGTACATTTCGCCCCGCTCGACGACGGGAGACTCGCGCTGTCGATCGAGCGCGCCGCCGGAGTCCAGCCGACCGCCCGCGCGCCGTCGCCGGCCGGGTAGCGCTCGGTACATTTCGCCCCGCTCGACGACGGGAGACTCGCGCTGTCGATCGAGCGCGCCGCCGGAGTCCAGCCGACCGCGCTCGCGCCGTCAACGGCCCCATAAAAGATTTTCTTGAAATTTTCTTTTTCGCCTATAAGTCCCGGCCAGCGCTCTCTGCAAAATTTTAGAAATTTTTTTTTTTTGAAAAATTTTTTTTTTGAAAATTTTTTTTTTCTTTCAAAAGTTCCGTCCAGCGCTCTCTGCTGAAATTTTTGGATTTTGGAAATTTTGTCTTTCGGGTGGCGCTGGATGTCGATCGAGCGCGCCGCCGTAGTCCAGCCGACCGCACGCGCGCCGTCGCCGGCCGGGTAGCGCTCGGTACATTTCGCCCCGCTCGACGACGGGAGACTCGCGCTGTCGATCGAGCGCGCCGCCGGAGTCCAGCCGACCGCCCGCGCGCCGTCGCCGGCCGGGTAGCGCTCGGTACATTTCGCCCCGCTCGACGACGGGAGACTCGCGCTGTCGATCGAGCGCGCCGCCGGAGTCCAGCCGACCGCGCTCGCGCCGTCAACGGCCCCATAAAAGATTTTCTTGAAATTTTCTTTTTCGCCTATAAGTCCCGGCCAGCGCTCTCTGCAAAATTTTAGAAATTTTTTTTTCTTGAAAAATTTTTTTTTTGAAAATTTTTTTTTTCTTTCAAAAGTTCCGTCCAGCGCTCTCTGCTGAAATTTTTGGATTTTGGAAATTTTGTCTTTCGGGTGGCGCTGGATGTCGATCGAGCGCGCCGCCGTAGTCCAGCCGACCGCACGCGCGCCGTCGCCGGCCGGGTAGCGCTCGGTACATTTCGCCCCGCTCGACGACGGGAGACTCGCGCTGTCGATCGAGCGCGCCGCCGGAGTCCAGCCGACCGCCCGCGCGCCGTCGCCGGCCGGGTAGCGCTCGGTACATTTCGCCCCGCTCGACGACGGGAGACTCGCGCTGTCGATCGAGCGCGCCGCCGGAGTCCAGCCGACAGCCCGCGCGCCGTCGCCGGCCGGGTAGCGCTCGATCGTCGCCGATGGTCTCCCGTCTTCGAGCGGGGAAATATACCGATCGCCACCCGTCCGTCGGCGCGGAGCGGGAGTAGAGAGCGCTCACCGGGCGGCCGGCCTGTTAGCGCTCTCTACTCCCGCTCGCCGCCGACGGACGGGTGACGATCGATAAATTTGTCGACCCGACGACGGCCGCCCGGTTAGCGTTCTCTACTCCCGCTCGCCGCCGACGGACGGGTGACGATCGATAAATTTGTCGACCCGACGACGGCCGCCCGGTTAGCGTTCTCTACTCCCGCTCGCCGCCGACGGACGGGTGACGATCGATAAATTTGTCGACAGGCCGCAGGGTAGGGCGGTTTCGCTCTACTCCCTCTCGTTGATTTGTCGACAGGCCGCAGGGTAGGGCGGTTTTGCTCTACTCCCTCTCGTTGATTTGTCGACAGGCCGCAGGGTAGGGCGGTCTCGCTCTACTCCCTCTCGTTTTCGTTATCAAAACGAGAGGGAGTAGAGCGAGAGCGCCCTACCCTGCGGCCTGTCGACAAATCAACGAGAGGGAGTAGAGCGAAACCGCCTTACCCTGCGGCCTGTCGACAAATCAACGAGAGGGAGTAGAGCGAAACCGCCTTACCCTGCGGCCTGTCGACAAATCAACGAGAGGGAGTAGAGCGAAATCGCCTTACCCTGCGGCCTGTCGACAAATCAACGAGAGGGAGTAGAGCGAAACCGCCTTACCCTGCG
>CAXIES010000278.1:0-17796 GCA_964023965.1 Melinopterus prodromus
TTTTAGTTGGGTTCGTAATTTTACCCGGAGTTTTAGTTGGGTTCGTAATTTTACCAGGAGTTTTAGTTGGGTTCGTAATTTTACCCGGAGTTTTACTTGGGTTCGTAATTTTACCCGTAGTTTTACTTGGGTTCGTAATTTTACCCGGAGTTTTCGTTGGGTTCGTAATTTTACCCGGAGTTTTAGTTGGGTTCGTAATTTTACCCGGAGTTTTTAGTTGGGTTCGTATTTTTTACCCGGAGTTTTAGTTGGGTTCGTATTTTTTACCCGGAGTTTTAGTTGGGTTCGTATTTTTACCCGGAGTTTTAGTTGGGTTCGTATTTTTACCCGGAGTTTTAGTTGGGTTCGTATTTTTTACCCGGACTTTTTAGTTGGGTTAGTATTTTTGCCCGGAGTTTTAGTTGGGTTCGTATTTTTTACCCGGAGTTTTAGTTGGGTTCGTATTTTTTACCCGGAGGTTTAGTTGGGTTCGTATTTTTACCCGGAGTTTTAGTTGGGTTCGTATTTTTACCCGGAGTTTTAGTTGGGTTCGTAATTTTACCCGGAGTTTTAGTTGGGTTCGTAATTTTACCCGCACTTTTTAGTTGGGTTCGTAATTTTACCCGGAGTTTTAGTTGGGTTCGTAATTTTACCCGGACTTTTTAGTTGGGTTCGTATTTTTTACCCGGACTTTTAGTTGGGTTCGTAATTTTACCCGGAGTTTTAGTTGGGTTCGTAATTTTACCCGTAGTTTTAGTTGAGTTCGTAATTTTACCGGAGTTTTAGTTGGGTTAGTAATTTTACCCGGACTTTTTATTTGGGTTCGTAATTTTACCCGGACTTTTTAGTTGGGTTCGTAATCTTACCCGGAGTTTTAGTTGGGTTCGTAATTTTACCCGGAGTTTTACTTGGGTTCGTAATTTTACCCGGACTTTTTAGTTGGGTTCGTATTTTTTACCCGGACTTTTAGTTGGGTTCGTAATTTTACCCGGAGTTTTAGTTGGGTTCGTAATTTTACCCGGAGTTTTAGTTGGGTTCGTAATTTTACCCGGAGTTTTACTTGGGTTCGTAATTTTACCCGGAGTTTTACTTGGGTTCGTAATTTTACCCGGAGTTTTAGTTGGGTTCGTAATTTTACCCGGAGTTTTAGTTGGGTTCGTAATTTTACCCAGACTTTTTAGTTGGGTTCGTATTTTTTACCCGGACTTTTAGTTGGGTTCGTAATTTTACCCGGAGTTTTAGTTGGGTTCGTAATTTTACCCGGAGTTTTAGTTGAGTTCGTAATTTTACCCGGAGTTTTAGTTGGGTTCGTAATTTTACCCGGACTTTTTAGTTGGGTTCGTAATTTTACCCGGTCTTTTTAGTTGGGTTCGTAATTTTACCCGGACTTTTTAGTTGGGTTCGTAATTTTACCCGGAGTTTTAGTTGGGTTCGTAATTTTACCCGGACTTTTTAGTTGAGTTCGAATTTTTTACCCGGACTTTTAGTTGGGTTCATAATTTTACCCGGAGTTTTAGTTGGGTTCGTAATTTTACCCGGACCTTTTAGTTGGGTTCGTATTTTGTACCCGGACTTTTAGTTGGGTTCGAAATTTTACCCGGAGTTTTAGTTGGGTTCGTAATTTTACCCGGAGTTTTAGTTGGGTTCGTAATTTTACCCGGAGTCTTGAGTTACCCGGAATTTTTAGTTGGGTTCGTATTTTTACCCGGACTTTTAGTTGGGTTCGTAATTTTACCCGGAGTTTTAGTTGGGTTCGTAATTTTACCCGGAGTTTTAGTTGGGTTCGTAATTTTACCCGGAGTTTTACTTGGGTTCGTAATTTTACCCGGAGTTTTACTTGGGTTCGTAATTTTACCCGGAGTTTTAGTTGGTTCGTAATTTTACCCGGAGTTTTAGTTGGGTTCGTAATTTTACCCGGACTTTTTAGTTGGGTTCGTATTTTTTACCCGGACTTCTAGTTGGGTTCGTAATTTTACCCGGAGTTTTAGTTGGGTTCGTAATTTTACCCGGAGTTTTAGTTGAGTTCGTAATTTTACCCGGAGTTTTAGTTGGGTTCGTAATTTTACCCGGACTTTTTAGTTGGGTTCGTAATTTTACCCGGACTTTTTAGTTGGGTGCCGTATTTTTTACCCGGAGTTTTAGTTGGGTTCGTAATTTTACCCGGAGTTTTAGTTGGGTTCGTAATTTTACCCGGACTTTTTAGTTGTGTTGGTAATTTTACCCGGAGTTTTAGTTGGGTTCATATTTTTTACCGGACTTTTTAGTTGGGTTCGTATTTTTACCCGGAGTTTTAGTTGGGTTCGTATTTTTTACCCGGAGTTTTAGTTGGGTTCGTATTTTTACCCGGAGTTTTAGTTGGGTTCGTATTTTTACCCGGAGTTTTAGTTGGGTTCGTATTTTTTACCCGAACTTTTTAGTTGGGTTGGTATTTTTGCCCGGAGTTTTAGTTGGGTTCGTATTTTTTAGCCGGAGTTTTAGTTGGGTTCGTATTTTTTACCCGGAGTTTTAGTTGGGTTCGTATTTTTACCCGGAGTTTTAGTTGGGTTCGTATTTTTACCCGGAGTTTTAGTTGGGTTCGTATTTTTTACCCGGAGTTTTGGTTGGGTTCGTATTTCTACCCGGAGTTTTAGTTGGGTTCGTAATTTTACCCGGACTTTTTAGTTGGGTTCGAATTTTTTACCCGGAGTTTTAGTTGGGTTCGTATTTTTACCCGGAGTTTTAGTTGGGTTCGTAATTTTACCCGGAGTTTTAGTTGGGTTCGTAATTTTACCCGCACTTTTTAGTTGGGTTCGTAATTTTACCCGGAGTTTTAGTTGGGCTCGTAATTTTACCCGGACTTTTTAGTTGGGTTCATATTTTTTACCCGGACTTTTAGTTGGGTTCGTAATTTTACCCTTAGTTTTAGTTGGGTTCGTAATTTTACCCGTAGTTTTAGTTGAGTTCGTAATTTTACCCGGAGTTTTAGTTGGGTTAGTAATTTTACCCGGACTTTTTATTTGGGTTCGTAATTTTACCCGGACTTTTTAGTTGGGTTCGTAATTTTACCCGGAGTTTTAGTTGGGTTCGTAATTTTACCCGGAGTTTTACTTGGGTTCGTAATTTTACCCGGACTTTTTAGTTGGGTTCGTATTTTTTACCCGGACTTTTAGTTGGGTTCGTAATTTTACCCGGAGTTTTAGTTGGGTTCGTAATTTTACCCGGAGTTTTAGTTGGGTTCGTAATTTTACCCGGAGTTTTACTTGGGTTCGTAATTTTACCCGGAGTTTTACTTGGGTTCGTAATTTTACCCGGAGTTTTAGTTGGGTTCGTAATTTTACCCGGAGTTTTAGTTGGGTTCGTAATTTTACCCGGACTTTTTAGTTGGGTTCGTATTTTTTACCCGGACTTTTAGTTGGGTTCGTAATTTTACCCGGAGTTTTAGTTGGGTTCGTAATTTTACCCGGAGTTTTAGTTGAGTTCGTAATTTTACCCGGAGTTTTAGTTGGGTTCGTAATTTTACCCGAACTTTTTAGTTGGGTTCGTAATTTTACCCGGACTTTTTAGTTGGGTTCGTAATTTTACCCGGACTTTTTAGTTGGGTTCGTAATTTTACCCGGAGTTTTAGTTGGGTTCGTAATTTTACCCGGACTTTTTAGTTGGGTTCGAATTTTTTACCCGGACTTTTAGTTGGGTTCATAATTTTACCCGGAGTTTTAGTTGGGTTCGTAATTTTACCCGGACCTTTTAGTTGGGTTCGTATTTTGTACCCGGACTTTTAGTTGGGTTCGAAATTTTACCCGGAGTTTTAGTTGGGTTCGTAATTTTACCCGGAGTTTTAGTTGGGTTCGTAATTTTACCCGGAGTCTTGAGTTACCCGGACTTTTTAGTTGGGTTCGTATTTTTACCCGGACTTTTAGTTGGGTTCGTAATTTTACCCGGAGTTTTAGTTGGGTTCGTAATTTTACCCGGAGTTTTAGTTGGGTTCGTAATTTTACCCGGAGTTTTACTTGGGTTCGTAATTTTACCCGGAGTTTTACTTGGGTTCGTAATTTTACCCGGAGTTTTAGTTGCGTTCGTAATTTTACCCGGAGTTTTAGTTGGGTTCGTAATTTTACCCGGACTTTTTAGTTGGGTTCGTATTTTCTACCCGGACTTCTAGTTGGGTTCGTAATTTTACCCGGAGTTTTAGTTGGGTTCGTAATTTTACCCGGAGTTTTAGTTGGGTGCCGTATTTTTTACCCGGAGTTTTAGTTGGGTTCGTAATTTTACCCGGAGTTTTAGTTGGGTTCGTAATTTTACCCGGACTTTTTAGTTGTGTTGGTAATTTTACCCGGAGTTTTAGTTGGGTTTATATTTTTTACCGGACTTTTTAGTTGGGTTCGTATTTTTTACCCGGAGTTTTAGTTGGGTTCGTATTTTTTACCCGGAGTTTTAGTTGGGTTCGTATTTTTACCCGGAGTTTTAGTTGGGTTCGTATTTTTACCCGGAGTTTTAGTTGGGTTCGTAATTTTACCCGGACTTTTTAGTTGTGTTGGTAATTTTACCCGGACTTTTTAGTTGGGTTCGTAATTTTACCCGGACTTTTTAGTTGGGTGCCGTATTTTTTACCCGGAGTTTTAGTTGGGTTCGTAATTTTACCCGGAGTTTTAGTTGGGTTCGTAATTCTACCCGGACTTTTTAGTTGTGTTGGTAATTTTACCCGGAGTTTTAGTTGGGTTCATATTTTTTACCGGACTTTTTAGTTGGGTTCGTATTTTTTACCCGGAGTTTTAGTTGGGTTCATATTTTTTACCGGACTTTTTAGTTGGGTTCGTATTTTTTACCCGGAGTTTTAGTTGGGTTCGTATTTTTTACCCGGAGTTTTAGTTGGGTTCGTAATTTTACCCGGAGTTTTAGTTGAGTTCGTAATTTTACCCGGAGTTTTAGTTGGGTTCGTAATTTTACCCGAACTTTTTAGTTGGGTTCGTAATTTTACCCGGACTTTTTAGTTGGGTTCGTAATTTTACCCGGACTTTTTAGTTGGGTTCGTAATTTTACCCGGAGTTTTAGTTGGGTTCGTAATTTTACCCGGACTTTTTAGTTGGGTTCGAATTTTTTACCCGGACTTTTAGTTGGGTTCATAATTTTACCCGGAGTTTTAGTTGGGTTCGTAATTTTACCCGGACCTTTTAGTTGGGTTCGTATTTTGTACCCGGACTTTTAGTTGGGTTCGAAATTTTACCCGGAGTTTTAGTTGGGTTCGTAATTTTACCCGGAGTTTTAGTTGGGTTCGTAATTTTACCCGGAGTCTTGAGTTACCCGGACTTTTTAGTTGGGTTCGTATTTTTACCCGGACTTTTAGTTGGGTTCGTAATTTTACCCGGAGTTTTAGTTGGGTTCGTAATTTTACCCGGAGTTTTAGTTGGGTTCGTAATTTTACCCGGAGTTTTACTTGGGTTCGTAATTTTACCCGGAGTTTTACTTGGGTTCGTAATTTTACCCGGAGTTTTAGTTGCGTTCGTAATTTTACCCGGAGTTTTAGTTGGGTTCGTAATTTTACCCGGACTTTTTAGTTGGGTTCGTATTTTCTACCCGGACTTCTAGTTGGGTTCGTAATTTTACCCGGAGTTTTAGTTGGGTTCGTAATTTTACCCGGAGTTTTAGTTGGGTGCCGTATTTTTTACCCGGAGTTTTAGTTGGGTTCGTAATTTTACCCGGAGTTTTAGTTGGGTTCGTAATTTTACCCGGACTTTTTAGTTGTGTTGGTAATTTTACCCGGAGTTTTAGTTGGGTTTATATTTTTTACCGGACTTTTTAGTTGGGTTCGTATTTTTTACCCGGAGTTTTAGTTGGGTTCGTATTTTTTACCCGGAGTTTTAGTTGTGTTCGTATTTTTACCCGGAGTTTTAGTTGGGTTCGTATTTTTACCCGGAGTTTTAGTTGGGTTCGTAATTTTACCCGGACTTTTTAGTTGTGTTGGTAATTTTACCCGGACTTTTTAGTTGGGTTCGTAATTTTACCCGGACTTTTTAGTTGGGTGCCGTATTTTTTACCCGGAGTTTTAGTTGGGTTCGTAATTTTACCCGGAGTTTTAGTTGGGTTCGTAATTCTACCCGGACTTTTTAGTTGTGTTGGTAATTTTACCCGGAGTTTTAGTTGGGTTCATATTTTTTACCGGACTTTTTAGTTGGGTTCGTATTTTTTACCCGGAGTTTTAGTTGGGTTCGTATTTTTTACCCGGAGTTTTAGTTGGGTTCGTATTTTTACCCGGAGTTTTAGTTGGGTTCGTATTTTTACCCGGAGTTTTAGTTGGGTTCGTATTTTTTACCCGAACTTTTTAGTTGGGTTGGTATTTTTGCCCGGAGTTTTAGTTGGGTTCGTATTTTTTAGCCGGAGTTTTAGTTGGGTTCGTATTTTTTACCCGGAGTTTTAGTTGGGTTCGTATTTTTACCCGGAGTTTTAGTTGGGTTCGTATTTTTACCAGGAGTTTTAGTTGGGTTAGTATTTTTTACCCGGAGTTTTAGTTGGGTTCGTATTTCTACCCGGAGTTTTAGTTGGGTTCGTAATTTTACCCGGACTTTTTAGTTGGGTTCGAATTTTTTACCCGGAGTTTTAGTTGGGTTCGTATTTTTACCCGGAGTTTTAGTTGGGTTCGTATTTTTACCCGGAGTTTTAGTTGGGTTCGTATTTTTTACCCGGAGTTTTAGTTGGGTTCGTAATTTTACCCGGAGTTTTAGTTGGGTTCGTAATTTTAACCGCACTTTTTAGTTGGGTTCGTAATTTTACCCGGAGTTTTAGTTGGGTTCGTAATTTTACCCGGACTTTTTAGTTGGGTTCGTATTTTTTACCCGGACTTTTAGTTGGGTTCGTAATTTTACCCGGAGTTTTTGTTGGGTTCGTAATTTTACCCGTAGTTTTAGTTGAGTTCGTAATTTTACCCGGAGTTTTAGTTGGGTTAGTAATTTTACCCGGACTTTTTATTTGGGTTCGTAATTTTACCCGGACTTTTTAGTTGGGTTCGTAATTTTACCCGGAGTTTTAGTTGGGATCGTAATTTTACCCGGAGTTTTACTTGGGTTCGTAATTTTACCCGGACTTTTTAGTTGGGTTCGTATTTTTTACCCGGACTTTTAGTTGGGTTCGTAATTTTACCCGGAGTTTTAGTTGGGTTCGTAATTTTACCCGGAGTTTTAGTTGGGTTCGTAATTTTACCCGGAGTTTTACTTGGGTTCGTAATTTTACCCGGAGTTTTACTTGGGTTCGTAATTTTACCCGGAGTTTTGGTTGGGTTCGTAATTTTACCCGGAGTTTTAGTTGGGTTCGTAATTTTACGCGGACTTTTTAGTTGGGTTCGTATTTTTTACCCGGACTTTTAGTTGGGTTCGTAATTTTACCCGGAGTTTTAGTTGGGTTCGTAATTTTACCCGGAGTTTTAGTTGAGTTCGTAATTTTACCCGGAGTTTTAGTTGGGTTCGTAATTTTACCCGGACTTTTTAGTTGGGTTCGTAATTTTACCCGGACTTTTTAGTTGGGTTCGTAATTTTAGCCGGACTTTTTAGTTGGGTTCGTAATTTTACCCGGAGTTTTAGTTGGGTTCGTAATTTTACCCGGACTTTTTAGTTGGGTTCGAATTTTATACCCGGACTTTTAGTTGGGTTCATAATTTTACCCGGAGTTTTAGTTGGGTTCGTAATTTTACCCGGACCTTTTAGTTGGGTTCGTATTTTGTACCCGGACTTTTAGTTGTGTTGGTAATTTTACCCGGAGTTTTAGTTGGGTTCATATTTTTTACCGGACTTTTTAGTTGGGTTCGTATTTTTTACCCGGAGTTTTAGTTGGGTTCGTATTTTTTACCCGGAGTTTTAGTTGGGTTCGTATTTTTACCCGGAGTTTTAGTTGGGTTCGTATTTTTACCCGGAGTTTTAGTTGGGTTCGTAATTTTACCCGGATTTTTTAGTTGTGTTGGTAATTTTACCCGGACTTTTTAGTTGGGTTCGTAATTTTACCCGGACTTTTTAGTTGGGTGCCGTATTTTTTACCCGGAGTTTTAGTTGGGTTCGTAATTTTACCCGGAGTTTTAGTTGGGTTCGTAATTTTACCCGGACTTTTTAGTTGTGTTGGTAATTTTACCCGGAGTTTTAGTTGGGTTCATATTTTTTACCGGACTTTTTAGTTGGGTTCGTATTTTTTACCCGGAGTTTTAGTTGGGTTCGTATTTTTTACCCGGAGTTTTAGTTGGGTTCGTATTTTTACCCGGAGTTTTAGTTGGGTTCGTATTTTTACCCGGAGTTTTAGTTGGGTTCGTATTTTTTACCCGAACTTTTTAGTTGGGTTGGTATTTTTGCCCGGAGTTTTAGTTGGGTTCGTATTTTTTAGCCGGAGTTTTAGTTGGGTTCGTATTTTTTACCCGGAGTTTTAGTTGGGTTCGTATTTTTACCCGGAGTTTTAGTTGGGTTCGTATTTTTACCCGGAGTTTTAGTTGGGTTAGTATTTTTTACCCGGAGTTTTAGTTGGGTTCGTATTTCTACCCGGAGTTTTAGTTGGGTTCGTAATTTTACCCGGACTTTTTAGTTGGGTTCGAATTTTTTACCCGGAGTTTTAGTTGGGTTCGTATTTTTACCCGGAGTTTTAGTTGGGTTCGTATTTTTACCCGGAGTTTTAGTTGGGTTCGTATTTTTTACCCGGAGTTTTAGTTGGGTTCGTAATTTTACCCGGAGTTTTAGTTGGGTTCGTAATTTTAACCGCACTTTTTAGTTGGGTTCGTAATTTTACCCGGAGTTTTAGTTGGGTTCGTAATTTTACCCGGACTTTTTAATAATAATAATAATAATAATAATAATAATAATAATAATAATAATAATATCCATTTATTGCCCAACAGAGAGACTCCACTTACAAGGCAATGTATATAAATTGTAAAAACACATTTAAAAGAATTTAAGAGTATGAATATACCTGCAACTAAGAACACTAAAAAACTAACCATATACACTCATAACAAACCATACTAGGTAAAGAAATATGACATTTCCAACAAATGAACAAGACGAAGTAAATACAAAGCTGATCTAACCTAAAAAAACATTTCACGGTACTGGTCGCCATTAGCGTTACGGCACATTGCAAAAACAGGAGCGACACTTAAAACATTGGTGCGCATTCGCGGAAGGTAGAAGATATTCCGCGCACGTGAACCGGTACGTGGCACCAAAAAAGACACTCGCGAGAGTAAGTAAATGCTGTCAATTTTATTCTCGATCAGGTTCCACAAGAACCGCACGCCACACCTCTCCCGCCGCACAGATAAGGACGCCACATCATGTCGCACTAACAAAGACGCATAGTCATGTCCACGCTCCGGGTAAACAGCATCCACACGGTAGGACAGGCATTTTAGAAAACGTCGCTGCACTCGCTCCACCTTTAACTGATGGGTCACATAATGCGGGGACCAAACAATCGACGCATATTCCAGGATAGAGGCCACAAAAGCAAAGTAAAGAGTCCTGACTACACTGACTTCACGAAACTCCTTCGTTGATCTAAGGACAAATCCCAACATTCTATTTGCTTTACTGCACATCTCATCTATGTGGGGGACAAATGTTAGTCGCGAATCAAAAAGTACTCCCAGGTCCCTCACACGTGCTGAGGTTGGGAGCAGAGCACCAGACAAAGAGTACGTAGACGGCAAGGCTGGGATAAGTTTTCGCGTGTAGTTGACGCACACACACTTCTGAACGTTTATGATCAACTTATTTCTTACGCACCAGTCCTCAACGATGTTGATGTTACTCTGAAGTAGCTGAATATCCCGGTGGTCACTGATGGATGCGTACAACTTCAGGTCATCAGCGTACGCAAGTGCAGGGCAAGTTAGACTCTCCAACAAATCATCCAAAAATAGATTGAACATCAAGGGACCAAGGTTGGAGCCCTGAGGCACGCCGGAAGTAGCAGCAAAACGACGCGATGAAAATCCATTGTAAAAGACGTAACCTGATCTACTATCCAAATAGGAGTGAAGAAGCCTCAGGAGAGTTAAGCTGCAACCAAAGTCACTGAGCTTACGAATCAAGACTCCATGATCAATCACGTCGAACGCATGAGAAAAATCGGTATAAATGACATCAGCTCTACCGCTGCCATCCAGAACCTCGGCAAGATATTGCGATATAGACGCCAAATTCGTGAGCGTCGATCTGCAGGAAACAAATCCGTGTTGGGAAGGGGAGATATAAGGTCGCGTGTTAAAACTAATCGTGTTGTACAATACCCTTTCGAATATCTTCGAGAAGTTCGATAGAATGGCTATAGGGCGATAATTCTTCACTTGAGCCTTGTCCCCCTTCTTAAAAACTGGCACAATTCTTGCAGTTTTCCAAAGGTTAGGGAATGTTGATGATCTGATTGCCAGGTTTATAATGATCGCAAGCGGCTCAGCCAATACATGCCTGGTATCACGGACCAAGAAGGAAGGGATAAGGTCATCGCCAGCTGTCTTCTTGTTGGGAAGTGCTCTCATCAATTCCACCACCTCAGGTGCGCTGACTATATTCTGCGAAAATGCGGGTCGAAACGTATTACTGTCATAGAATATCTCAGATGGACGGGAATAAATCGCAGAAAAATGATGTGCGAACGCATTTACTACGTCTTGAGGAATCTCAAAGCATTCATCACCATCATACATAGTTCCAGGTATCCGTGAACTACCACTTTTAAGTCTGACGAACTTCCACAAACCGGCAGGGTCCGATCCAATCTTACTCTCCACATCCCGAAGAAATCCAGAATACGCTGCGGTCGACTGACTTTTGACCAAGGCACGGACTCTTCTAAACTCCCGAAGATAACAGAAATTCCCGGTGGCTAGATGCCTTCGGCGGTAGTATTGCTTGGTCCTTATATTTCTGATTATCTCCGCCGTATACCAATAAGGATATTCCGATGACGCGGTCCGAGACTTGGGCACAGACCGGTCAAGTGCAGCATAGATTACAGAATAAAAATTATCGACAGCAACATTCACATCCACAGACTCCTCGAGAAATGTCCAGTCAATACTGGCGATGTCAGCATACAGCTGATGGAAATCTGCCCGTCCAAAATTATACCTTACATTGTGCAGATTAGAGGAGAATCGGGAAGTGTCCTCGCCCACGCCAGGTCGAAAAGTTATAGAAAGTGAAGGGTGATGAGGGTCTTCAGGAGTCATCGGCTGCCAATCCCGCTCAACAGATAAGGACTCCTTATTATTGGTGAAAGCCAAATCCAGCAGTCTGTTATTGTGATTTACAATACAATTCAATTGGCGAAGATCCAACAAATCACAAAAGTTTCGCAGAACCAACCCCCTGGCACAATCGGCAGATGCAGCAAAACCAGGCACATTAAAGTCACCAAGAAGAAGAGCCCTGTCACCAATCAGCATCACAGACAAAGAATCAAAAAACAGCTCAAACTCAACTGCATTGAGATCAGGAGGCACGTATATAACCCCAACAAAGAAAACAGTGTGTGCAAAGTAGCACTTACACAATACAAAATCGATTAGGGGAACAAGAACAGAGAGGTGGGATACATCCACAACAGAATATTTTATTTTGGGAGAAAACGCCATCAAAACACCACCGCCTCTGTTACGACCCACAACAGAACGATCTCTGTCAGAGCGCTCAACACTGTAGTAGTTGTGAAAAAGTTCAGAGTCTCTGATGGATTCGCTGAGCAAAGTTTCCGTAAGAAATATAACATCAAAGGACATATCACAAGTATTAATATAAAAGGAATGTGTCTTTGAACACAATCCACGAACATTTTGATAGTATAAATTAAAAACAATGGAGTCTCTGTTGGGCGAATCTAGTTTTCCGACTCAACAATGGTGGGAATACCAGCAATATACTTAATTTTGAGGGTTGTTTCCCCTTTCGATACGCGGCTGTCAAGTTCAATCTTGACAGACTTGTAATATTTGTTCTGCATTGGTGTGCGATCACGAGAAATGGAAATTGTGCGCCAACGTTCATGGGATTTCAACTGTCGAGACTTCCGGACTGCAGCCAACACACATTCCTCTGATGCTAGTTTAACCTTTATAGGACGACAAAGCCCTTCACTAGATGCATCAAAGCGTCCAAGGCGCACAGGCGCCACGTTCGATCGGTCTACACCCAAACCATCCAATAGATCGCCCACAAACGCAACATCAGCATCCATCTGATTTTTCCTAGAGCTGGCAATATCCTCTCTACAACCGTAAACAATTAAATTAGTTGAGCGCCTTGTACGCTCAAGGACCTCCTGAATGATTTCTTCAGAGTCCCGCATGGACACTGCATGAGTACCAGATGGTGCAGCGACAGCAGTTCTCAGTTGTGCAACCTCCTCCTGCAGCGAAATAATTACTGCCTTTAAGCCGTTGAAGTCGCCACTGAAATGACTGCAACTCCTGCACGACCAGGAGATACCAGTTTTGGCCCTGATCCTGCGGGCCTCAGCACCCGAAACATCAACGCACAGAAGCCGATATGCAGCTCCACAAATGGAGCAATTTAGCATGCGGTGGGGTTCATCGGGTACGCCGCAACATTTACAAGCATTTCCACTCATTACTAACGCGAGAACCACAGCCAAACAAACACAAGAACCCGAATACCAATGGTTAGAAACCAAAAGTGAGGTTAGGAATAAGGAAAACGCTCTTCGCACCAACGGGGCCGGTCGTGGTGACTAACAACACAGTTAAAGAAGGCCACGGTAGGCAAACAAGAGGGTGCAAACAAAGGAGCTTAATAAAGAATTGCAAAAATCCAATCAAGAAGAACACATAACAAAAATAGAATAACACAACCAATACAATGCAACAATATTACGCAAATGACGGACTATCCAGTGGCTAAAAGCAATGTAAAACTACTCACATTTATAACAAGCCAATGCACTACACCACGGCATACATAAAAACAATGGGGCGCACAATAAACCCGAAAATAACGCAATCACAGCAGAGCGCAAACACAAACGTGCAGTACGAGAAAGAGTTCAGACAACTTTTTAGTTGGGTTCGTATTTTTTACCCGGACTTTTAGTTGGGTTCGTAATTTTACCCGGAGTTTTAGTTGGGTTCGTAATTTTACCCGTAGTTTTAGTTGAGTTCGTAATTTTACCCGGAGTTTTAGTTGGGTTAGTAATTTTACCCGGACTTTTTATTTGGGTTCGTAATTTTACCCGGACTTTTTAGTTGGGTTCGTAATTTTACCCGGAGTTTTAGTTGGGTTCGTAATTTTACCCGGAGTTTTACTTGGGTTCGTAATTTTACCCGGACTTTTTAGTTGGGTTCGTATTTTTTACCCGGACTTTTAGTTGGGTTCGTAATTTTACCCGGAGTTTTAGTTGGGTTCGTAATTTTACCCGGAGTTTTAGTTGGGTTCGTAATTTTACCCGGAGTTTTACTTGGGTTCGTAATTTTACCCGGAGTTTTACTTGGGTTCGTAATTTTACCCGGAGTTTTAGTTGGGTTCGTAATTTTACCCGGAGTTTTAGTTGGGTTCGTAATTTTACCCGGACTTTTTAGTTGGGTTCGTATTTTTTACCCGGACTTTTAGTTGGGTTCGTAATTTTACCCGGAGTTTTAGTTGGGTTCGTAATTTTACCCGGAGTTTTAGTTGAGTTCGTAATTTTACCCGGAGTTTTAGTTGGGTTCGTAATTTTACCCGGACTTTTTAGTTGGGTTCGTAATTTTACCCGGACTTCTTAGTTGGGTTCGTAATTTTACCCGGACTTTTTAGTTGGGTTCGTAATTTTACCCGGAGTTTTAGTTGGGTTCGTAATTTTACCCGGACTTTTTAGTTGGGTTCGAATTTTATACCCGGACTTTTAGTTGGGTTCATAATTTTACCCGGAGTTTTAGTTGGGTTCGTAATTTTACCCGGACCTTTTAGTTGGGTTCGTATTTTGTACCCGGACTTTTAGTTGGGTTCGAAATTTTACCCGGAGTTTTAGTTGGGTTCGTAATTTTACCCGGAGTTTTAGTTGGGTTCGTAATTTTACCCGGAGTCTTGAGTTACCCGGACTTTTTAGTTGGGTTCGTATTTTTACCCGGACTTTTAGTTGGGTTCGTAATTTTACCCGGAGTTTTAGTTGGGTTCGTAATTAGACCCGGAGTTTTAGTTGGGTTCGTAATTTTACCCGGAGTTTTACTTGGGTTCGTAATTTTACCCGGAGTTTTACTTGGGTTCGTAATTTTACCCGGAGTTTTAGTTGGGTTCGTAATTTTACCCGGAGTTTTAGTTGGGTTCGTAATTTTACCCGGACTTTTTAGTTGGGTTCGTATTTTTTACCCGGACTTCTAGTTGGGTTCGTAATTTTACCCGGAGTTTTAGTTGGGTTCGTAATTTTACCCGGAGTTTTAGTTGAGTTCGTAATTTTACCCGGAGTTTTAGTTGGGTTCGTAATTTTACCCGGACTTTTTAGTTGGGTTCGTAATTTTACCCGGACTTTTTAGTTGGGTTCGTATTTTTTACCCGGACTTTTAGTTGGGTTCGTAATTTTACCCGGAGTTTTAGTTGGGTTCGTAATTTTACCCGTAGTTTTAGTTGAGTTCGTAATTTTACCCGGAGTTTTAGTTGGGTTAGTAATTTTACCCGGACTTTTTATTTGGGTTCGTAATTTTACCCGGACTTTTTAGTTGGGTTCGTAATTTTACCCGGAGTTTTAGTTGGGATCGTAATTTTACCCGGAGTTTTACTTGGGTTCGTAATTTTACCCGGACTTTTTAGTTGGGTTCGTATTTTTTACCCGGACTTTTAGTTGGGTTCGTAATTTTACCCAGAGTTTTAGTTGGGTTCGTAATTTTACCCGGAGTTTTAGTTGGGTTCGTAATTTTACCCGGAGTTTTACTTGGGTTCGTAATTTTACCCGGAGTTTTACTTGGGTTCGTAATTTTACCCGGAGTTTTAGTTGGGTTCGTAATTTTACCCGGAGTTTTAGTTGGGTTCGTAATTTTACCCGGACTTTTTAGTTGGGTTCGTATTTTTTACCCGGACTTTTAGTTGGGTTCGTAATTTTACCCGGAGTTTTAGTTGGGTTCGTAATTTTACCCGGAGTTTTAGTTGAGTTCGTAATTTTACCCGGAGTTTTAGTTGGGTTCGTAATTTTACCCGGACTTTTTAGTTGGGTTCGTAATTTTACCCGGACTTTTTAGTTGGGTTCGTAATTTTAGCCGGACTTTTTAGTTGGGTTCGTAATTTTACCCGGAGTTTTAGTTGGGTTCGTAATTTTACCCGGACTTTTTAGTTGGGTTCGAATTTTATACCCGGACTTTTAGTTGGGTTCATAATTTTACCCGGAGTTTTAGTTGGGTTCGTAATTTTACCCGGACCTTTTAGTTGGGTTCGTATTTTGTACCCGGACTTTTAGTTGTGTTGGTAATTTTACCCGGAGTTTTAGTTGGGTTCATATTTTTTACCGGACTTTTTAGTTGGGTTCGTATTTTTTACCCGGAGTTTTAGTTGGGTTCGTATTTTTTACCCGGAGTTTTAGTTGGGTTCGTATTTTTACCCGGAGTTTTAGTTGGGTTCGTATTTTTACCCGGAGTTTTAGTTGGGTTCGTAATTTTACCCGGACTTTTTAGTTGTGTTGGTAATTTTACCCGGACTTTTTAGTTGGGTTCGTAATTTTACCCGGACTTTTTAGTTGGGTGCCGTATTTTTTACCCGGAGTTTTAGTTGGGTTCGTAATTTTACCCGGAGTTTTAGTTGGGTTCGTAATTTTACCCGGACTTTTTAGTTGTGTTGGTAATTTTACCCGGAGTTTTAGTTGGGTTCATATTTTTTACCGGACTTTTTAGTTGGGTTCGTATTTTTTACCCGGAGTTTTAGTTGGGTTCGTATTTTTTACCCGGAGTTTTAGTTGGGTTCGTATTTTTACCCGGAGTTTTAGTTGGGTTCGTATTTTTACCCGGAGTTTTAGTTGGGTTCGTATTTTTTACCCGAACTTTTTAGTTGGGTTGGTATTTTTGCCCGGAGTTTTAGTTGGGTTCGTATTTTTTAGCCGGAGTTTTAGTTGGGTTCGTATTTTTTACCCGGAGTTTTAGTTGGGTTCGTATTTTTACCCGGAGTTTTAGTTGGGTTCGTATTTTTACCCGGAGTTTTAGTTGGGTTAGTATTTTTTACCGGAGTTTTAGTTGGGTTCGTATTTCTACCCGGAGTTTTAGTTGGGTTCGTAATTTTACCCGGACTTTTTAGTTGGGTTCGAATTTTTTACCCGGAGTTTTAGTTGGGTTCGTATTTTTACCCGGAGTTTTAGTTGGGTTCGTATTTTTACCCGGAGTTTTAGTTGGGTTCGTATTTTTTACCCGGAGTTTTAGTTGGGTTCGTAATTTTACCCGGAGTTTTAGTTGGGTTCGTAATTTTAACCGCACTTTTTAGTTGGGTTCGTAATTTTACCCGGAGTTTTAATTGGGTTCGTAATTTTACCCGGACTTTTTAGTTGGGTTCGTATTTTTTACCCGGACTTTTAGTTGGGTTCGTAATTTTACCCGGAGTTTTAGTTGGGTTCGTAATTTTACCCGTAGTTTTAGTTGAGTTCGTAATTTTACCCGGAGTTTTAGTTGGGTTAGTAATTTTACCCGGACTTTTTATTTGGGTTCGTAATTTTACTCGGACTTTTTAGTTGGGTTCGTAATTTTACCCGGAGTTTTAGTTGGGTTCGTAATTTTACCCGGAGTTTTACTTGGGTTCGTAATTTTACCCGGACTTTTTAGTTGGGTTCGTATTTTTTACCCGGACTTTTAGTCGGGTTCGTAATTTTACCCGGAGTTTTAGTTGGGTTCGTAATTTTACCCGGAGTTTTAGTTGGGTTCGTAATTTTACTCGGAGTTTTACTTGGGTTCGTAATTTTACCCGGAGTTTTACTTGGGTTCGTAATTTTACCCGGAGTTTTAGTTGGGTTCGTAATTTTACCCGGAGTTTTAGTTGGGTTCGTAATTTTACCCGGACTTTTTAGTTGGGTTCGTATTTTTTACCCGGACTTTTAGTTGGGTTCGTAATTTTACCCGGAGTTTTAGTTGGGTTCGTAATTTTACCCGGAGTTTTAGTTGAGTTCGTAATTTTACCCGGAGTTTTAGTTGGGTTCGTAATTTTACCCGGACTTTTTAGTTGGGTTCGTAATTTTACCCGGACTTTTTAGTTGGGTTCGTAATTTTACCCGGACTTTTAGTTGGGTTCGTAATTTTACCCGGAGTTTTAGTTGGGTTCGTAATTTTACCCGGACTTTTTAGTTGGGTTCGTATTTTGTACCCGGACTTTTAGTTGGGTTCGAAATTTTACCCGGAGTTTTAGTTGGGTTCGTAATTTTACCCGGAGTTTTAGTTGGGTTCGTAATTTTACCCGGAGTCTTGAGTTACCCGGACTTTTTAGTTGGGTTCGTATTTTTACCCGGACTTTTAGTTGGGTTCGTAATTTTACCCGGAGTTTTAGTTGGGTTCGTAATTTTACCCGGAGTTTTAGTTGGGTTCGTAATTTTACCCGGAGTTTTACTTGGGTTCGTAATTTTACCCGGAGTTTTTACTTGGGTTCGTAATTTTACCCGGAGTTTTAGTTGGGTTCGTAATTTTACCCGGAGTTTTAGTTGGGTTCGTAATTTTACCCGGACTTTTTAGTTGGGTTCGTATTTTTTACCCGGACTTCTAGTTGGGTTCGTAATTTTACCCGGAGTTTTAGTTGGGTTCGTAATTTTACCCGGAGTTTTAGTTGAGTTCGTAATTTTACCCGGAGTTTTAGTTGGGTTCGTAATTTTACCCGGACTTTTTAGTTGGGTTCGTAATTTTACCCGGACTTTTTAGTTGGGTGCCGT
>CAXIES010000279.1:0-227930 GCA_964023965.1 Melinopterus prodromus
ACGTAAGTAGTGACGTTAAGTTAACGTATAATTTAACGTCATAAGACTTTATTTGTGTTTGAGCGTTTCTACCAGAGACAATCGTATGCAAAATGATTTTACGGGAAAGGTTGCCAATGATATGTTCTTCACTGTTCAGTAAATTTCAGTAAGATTTTATTTCGTAGCTGACATGTTTCGCCTTATTCAGGCATTTTCAAAGCTTACAAGTTATAGATTCCTTAGGATTAAATAAATATTAGCGCAGTAGTCAAATAAATTTAAAGCGTAGCACAGGACGGTGGGAGGAGAAAACCGTATTTTCCTTCCTTCTCTTTTACCAGTTCTTAACCTCTCGAAAACAAACTCCTTCCACAAGATTGAGTAATTAGTTAATTTTAAACGATTCTGTCAACATTCTTTGGAAAGACGAAAGACGAAGAATATATTATTGACAACCTTTCTCGTACTACATACACCTGTTTATACTGCGTTAAAATATTTACAATATTTACAACAAAATGATTTTCTCGTTCAAGGTTTGCCATTATTTCAGAAACATCCTGTATAGGTCTCAAGAGAAGTATGATGGTGACTACTTAATTTAAGCAATTATTTTGCAAGACCAGTTCTTTAACGATGAGAACTGGACAACAATGTTTATAATATTAAGCAGTGAGTCACTATCAAATCTTGTGAGTAACATCATTTCTGTTTCTGTCTTCTTAGTTATACTGTTTTGTTATAGTAATAAAGTGAAAACACAGTATACATTTTTTTTTTCATTAATCCCTTTCTGCTTTAATTAAAATGGTAAGTATAAAGAGGTAAGTATAAATTCAAAAAAATTTCTATTAGCCCCTTGAGTATAGGCAACAAAATTGACACTTTAAAAAGACCCGTTTTCCGTTTTTTCCTCGTAAATTTATTTTCCTGTACTCCTGTTACCCGTCGGAATCCCCTATATACCTCCTCGTGTTCATGTGATCCGACGGATATCGACGGATATCAGCGGATATCGACGGATATCCACGTAATAAATTCTGAATTCTCGTCTATCGGATTTAATTTAGGCAGGAGAATTTTTTAAACTTAAAATTTATGTTGTTTTTTATTTATGGTAATATTTTGCTATAAAAAACCAGTATAGCAGAAATAAATAAACGGATATCGACGGATATCCGCGGATATCAACGGATATCGACGGATATCAGCGGATATCGACGGATATCCGCGGATATCAACGGGTATCGGCGGATATCGACGGATATCCGCGGATATCAACGGATATCCACGTAATAAATTCTGAATTCTCGTCTATCGCTTTTAATTTAGGCAGGAGAATTTTTTAAACTTAAAATTTATGTTGTTTTTTATTTATGGTAATATTTTGCTATAAAAAACCACTATAGCAGAAATAAATAAACGGATATCGACGGATATCCGCGGATATCAACGGATATCGACGGATATCAGCGGATATCGACGGATATCCGCGGATATCGACGGATATCAGCGGATATCGACGGATATCCGCGGATATCAACGGATATCCGCGGATATCAACGGATATCCACGTAATAAATTCTGAATTCTCGTCTATCGCTTTTAATTTAGGCAGGAGAATTTTTTAAACCGACGAAATTTTTTTTCTGCGGTTAGTTCATCTTTCCCACCGTCGAAATTTTTTTTCTGACCGTCGAAATTTTTTTTCTGTCCGTCGAAATTTTTTTTCTTCGGTTAGTTCATCTTTCCCACCGCCGAAATTTTTTTTTGACCGTCGAAATTTTTTTTCTGTCCGTCGAATTTTTTTTCTTCGGTTAGTTCATCTTTCCCACCGTCGAAATTTTTTTTCTGACCGTCGAAATTCTTTTTCTGTCCGTCGAAATTTTTTTTCTTCGGTTAGTTCATCTTTCCCACCGTCGAATTTTTTTTCTGACCGTCGAAATTTTTTTTCTGTCCGTCGAAATTTTTTTTCTTCGGTTAGTTCATCTTTCCCACCGCCGAAATTTTTTTCTGACCGTCGAATTTTTTTTACTGTCCGTCGAAATTTTTTTTCTTCGGTTAGTTCATCTTTCCCACCGTCGAAATTTTTTTCTGACCGTCGAAATTTTTTTTCTGTCCGTCGAAATTTTTTTTCTTCGGTTAGTTCATCTTTCCCACCGCCGAAATTTTTTTTCTGACCGTCGAAATTTTTTTTCTGTCCGTCGAATTTTTTTTCTTCGGTTAGTTCATCTTTCCCACCGTCGAAATTTTTTTTCTGACCGTTGAAATTTTTTTCTGTCCGTCGAAATTTTTTTTCTTCGGTTAGTTCATCTTTCCCACCGTCGAATTTTTTTTCTGACCGTCGAAATTTTTTTTCTGTCCGTCGAAATTTTTTTTCTTCGGTTAATTCATCTTTCCCACCGTCGAAATTTTTTTTCTGACCGTCGAAATTTTTTTTCTTCGGTTAGTTCATCTTTCCCACCGTCGAAATTTTTTTTCTGACCGTCGAAATTTTTTTTCTTCGGTTAGTTCATCTTTCCCACCGTCGAAATTTTTTTTCTGTCCGTCGAAATTTTTTTTCTGTCCGTCGAACTTTTTTTTCTTCGGTTAGTTCATCTTTCCCACCGTCGAAATTTTTTTTCTGACCGTCGAAATTTTTTTTCTGACCGTCGAAATTTTTTTTCTGTCCGTCGAAATTTTTTTCTTCGGTTAGTTCATCTTTCCCGCCGTCGAAATTTTTTTTCTGACCGTCGAAATTTTTTTTCTGTCCGTCGATTTTTTTTTCTTCGGTTAGTTCATCTTTCCCACCGTCGAAATTTTTTTTCTGACCGTCGAATTTTTTTTTCTGACCGTCGAAATTTTTTTCTGTCCGTCGAAATTTTTTTTCTTCGGTTAGTTCATCTTTCCCGCCGTCGAAATTTTTTTTCTGACCGTCGAAATTTTTTTCTGTCCGTCGAAATTTTTTTTCTTCGGTTAGTTTATCTTTCCCACCGTCGAAATTTTTTTTCTGACCGTCGAAATTTTTTTTCTCTCCGTCGAACTTTTTTTTCTTCGGTTAGTTCACCTTTCCCACCGTCGAAATTTTTTTTCTGACCGTCGAAATTTTTTTTCTGTCCGTCGAAATTTTTTTCTTCGGTTAGTTCATCTTTCCCACCGTCGAAATTTTTTTTCTGACCGTCGAAATTTTTTTTCTGTCCGTCGAAATTTTTTTTCTTCGGTTAATTCATCTTTCCCACCGTCGAATTTTTTTTCTGACCGTCGAAATTGTTTTTCTGTCCGTCGAATTTTTTTTCTTCGGTTAGTTCATCTTTCCCACCGTCGAAATTTTTTTTCTGACCGTCGAAATTTTTTTCTGTCCGTCGAAATTTTTTTTCTTCGGTTAGTTCATCTTTCCCACCGTCGAATTTTTTTTCTGACCGTCGAAATTTTTTTTCTGACCGTCGAAATTTTTTTTCTTCGGTTAGTTCATCTTTCCCACCGTCGAAATTTTTTTTCTGACCGTCGAAATTTTTTTTCTTCGGTTAGTTCATCTTTCCCACCGTCGAAATTTTTTTTCTGTCCGTCGAAATTTTTTTTCTTCGGTTAGTTCATCTTTCCCACCGTCGAATTTTTTTTCTGACCGTCGAAATTTTTTTTCTGTCCGTCGAAATTTTTTTCTTCGGTTAGTTCATCTTTCCCACCGTCGAAATTTTTTTTCTGTCCGTCGAAATTTTTTTCTTCGGTTAGTTCATCTTTCCCACCGTCGAAATTTTTTTTCTGTCCGTCGAAATTTTTTTTCTTCGGTTAGTTCATCTTTCCCACCGTCGAAATTTTTTTTCTGACCGTCGAAATTTTTTTTCTGACCGTCGAAATTTTTTTTCTTCGGTTAATTCATCTTTCCCACCGTCGAAATTTTTTTCTGACCGTCGAAATTTTTTTTCTGTCCGTCGAAATTTTTTTTCTTCGGTTAGTTCATCTTTCCCACCGTCGAAATTTTTTTTCTGACCGTCGAAATTTTTTTTCTTCGGTTAGTTCATCTTTCCCACCGTCGAAATTTTTTTTCTGACCGTCGAAATTTTTTTTCTTCGGTTAGTTCATCTTTCCCACCGTCGAAATTTTTTTTCTGTCCGTCGAAATTTTTTTTCTGTCCGTCGAAATTTTTTTTCTTCGGTTAGTTCATCTTTCCCACCGTCGAAAATTTTTTTCTGACCGTCGAAATTTTTTTTCTGACCGTCGAAATTTTTTTTCTGTCCGTCGAAATTTTTTTCTTCGGTTAGTTCATCTTTCCCGCCGTCGAAATTTTTTTTCTGACCGTCGAAATTTTTTTTCTGTCCGTCGATTTTTTTTTTCTTCGGTTAGTTCATCTTTCCCACCGTCGAAATTTTTTTTCTGACCGTCGAAATTCTTTTTCTGTCCGTCGAAATTTTTTTTCTTCGGTTAGTTCATCTTTCCCACCGTCGATTTTTTTTTCTGACCGTCGAAATTTTTTTTCTGTCCGTCGAAATTTTTTTTCTTCGGTTAGTTCATCTTTCCCACCGTCGAAATTTTTTTTCTGACCGTCGAAATTTTTTTTCTCGGTTAGTTCATCTTTCCCACCGTCGAAATTTTTTTTCTGACCGTCGAAATTTTTTTCTTCGGTTAGTTCATCTTTCCCACCGTCGAAATTTTTTTTCTGTCCGTCGAAATTTTTTTTCTGTCCGTCGAACTTTTTTTTCTTCGGTTAGTTCATCTTTCCCACCGTCGAAATTTTTTTTCTGACCGTCGAAATTTTTTTTCTGACCGTCGAAATTTTTTTTCTGTCCGTCGAAATTTTTTTCTTCGGTTAGTTCATCTTTCCCGCCGTCGAAATTTTTTTTCTGACCGTCGAAATTTTTTTTCTGTCCGTCGATTTTTTTTTTCTTCGGTTAGTTCATCTTTCCCACCGTCGAAATTTTTTTTCTGACCGTCGAAATTCTTTTTCTGTCCGTCGAAATTTTTTTTCTTCGGTTAGTTCATCTTTCCCACCGTCGAATTTTTTTTCTGACCGTCGAAATTTTTTTTCTGTCCGTCGAAATTTTTTTTCTTCGGTTAGTTCATCTTTCCCACCGTCGAATTTTTTTTTCTGACCGTCGAAATTTTTTTCTGTCCGTCGAAATTTTTTTTCTTCGGTTAGTTCATCTTTCCCGCCGTCGAAATTTTTTTTCTGACCGTCGAAATTTTTTTCTGTCCGTCGAAATTTTTTTTCTTCGGTTAGTTCATCTTTCCCACCGTCGAAATTTTTTTTCTGACCGTCGAAATTTTTTTTCTCTCCGTCGAACTTTTTTTTCTTCGGTTAGTTCACCTTTCCCACCGTCGAAATTTTTTTTCTGACCGTCGAAATTTTTTTTCTGTCCGTCGAAATTTTTTTCTTCGGTTAGTTCATCTTTCCCACCGTCGAAATTTTTTTTCTGACCGTCGAAATTTTTTTTCTGTCCGTCGAAATTTTTTTTCTTCGGTTAATTCATCTTTCCCACCGTCGAAATTTTTTTTCTGACCGTCGAAATTTTTTTTCTGTCCGTCGAATTTTTTTTCTTCGGTTAGTTCATCTTTCCCACCGTCGAAATTTTTTTTCTGACCGTCGAAATTTTTTTCTGTCCGTCGAAATTTTTTTTCTTCGGTTAGTTCATCTTTCCCACCGTCGAATTTTTTTTCTGACCGTCGAAATTTTTTTTCTGACCGTCGAAATTTTTTTTCTTCGGTTAGTTCATCTTTCCCACCGTCGAAATTTTTTTTCTGACCGTCGAAATTTTTTTTCTTCGGTTAGTTCATCTTTCCCACCGTCGAAATTTTTTTTCTGTCCTTCGAATTTTTTTTTCTGTCCGTCGAACTTTTTTTTCTTCGGTTAGTTCATCTTTCCCAGCGTCGACATTTTTTTTCTGACCGTCGAAATTTTTTTTCTCTCCGTCGAACTTTTTTTTCTTCGGTTAGTTCACCTTTCCCACCGTCGAAATTTTTTTTCTGACCGTCGAAATTTTTTTTCTGTCCGTCGAAATTTTTTTCTTCGGTTAGTTCATCTTTCCCACCGTCGAAATTTTTTTTCTGACCGTCGAAATTTTTTTTCTGTCCGTCGAAATTTTTTTTCTTCGGTTAGTTCATCTTTCCCACCGTCGAATTTTTTTTCTGACCGTCGAAATTTTTTTTCTGTCCGTCGAAATTTTTTTCTTCGGTTAGTTCATCTTTCCCGCCGTCGAAATTTTTTTTCTGACCGTCGAAATTTTTTTTCTGTCCGTCGAAATTTTTTTTCTTCGGTTAGTTCATCTTTCCCACCGTCGAATTTTTTTTCTGACCGTCGAAATTTTTTTCTGTCCGTCGAAATTTTTTTCTTCGGTTAGTTCATCTTTCCCACCGTCGAAATTTTTTTTCTGTCCGTCGAAATTTTTTTTCTTCGGTTAGTTCATCTTTCCCACCGTCGAAATTTTTTTTCTGTCCGTCGAAATTTTTTTTCTTCGGTTAGTTCATCTTTCCCACCGTCGAAATTTTTTTTCTGACCGTCGAAATTTTTTTTCTGTCCGTCGAAATTTTTTTTCTTCGGTTAATTCATCTTTCCCACCGTCGAAATTTTTTTCTGACCGTCGAAATTTTTTTTCTGTCCGTCGAATTTTTTTTCTTCGGTTAGTTCATCTTTCCCACCGTCGAAATTTTTTTTCTGACCGTCGAAATTTTTTTCTGTCCGTCGAAATTTTTTTTCTTCGGTTAGTTCATCTTTCCCACCGTCGAATTTTTTTTCTGACCGTCGAAATTTTTTTTCTGTCCGTCGAAATTTTTTTTCTTCGGTTAGTTCATCTTTCCCACCGCCGAAATTTTTTTTCTGACCGTCGAAATTTTTTTTCTGTCCGTCGAAATTTTTTTTCTTCGGTTAATTCATCTTTCCCACCGTCGAAATTTTTTTTCTGACCGTCGAAATTTTTTTTCTTCGGTTAGTTCATCTTTCCCACCGTCGAAATTTTTTTTCTGTCCGTCGAAATTTTTTTTCTGTCCGTCGAGCTTTTTTTTCTTCGGTTAATTCATCTTTCCCACCGTCGAAATTTTTTTTCTGACCGTCGAAATTTTTTTTCTCTCCGTCGAACTTTTTTTTCTTCGGTTAGTTCACCTTTCCCACCGTCGAAATTTTTTTTCTGACCGTCGAAATTTTTTTTCTGTCCGTCGAAATTTTTTTTCTTCGGTTAGTTCATCTTTCCCACCGTCGAAATTTTTTTTCTGACCGTCGAAATTTTTTTTCTGTCCGTCGAAATTTTTTTTCTTCGGTTAATTCATCTTTCCCACCGTCGAAATTTTTTTTCTGACCGTCGAAATTTTTTTTCTGTCCGTCGAATTTTTTTTCTTCGGTTAGTTCATCTTTCCCACCGTCGAAATTTTTTTTCTGACCGTCGAAATTTTTTTTCTTCGGTTAATTCATCTTTCCCACCGTCGAAATTTTTTTTCTGACCGTCGAAATTTTTTTTCTTCGGTTAGTTCATCTTTCCCACCGTCGAAATTTTTTTTCTGTCCGTCGAAATTTTTTTTCTGTCCGTCGAGCTTTTTTTTCTTCGGTTAATTCATCTTTCCCACCGTCGAAATTTTTTTTCTGACCGTCGAAATTTTTTTTCTCTCCGTCGAACTTTTTTTTCTTCGGTTAGTTCACCTTTCCCACCGTCGAAATTTTTTTTCTGACCGTCGAAATTTTTTTTCTGACCGTCGAAATTTTTTTTCTGTCCGTCGAAATTTTTTTTCTTCGGTTAGTTCATCTTTCCCACCGTCGAAATTTTTTTTCTGACCGTCGAAATTTTTTTCTGTCCGTCGAAATTTTTTTTCTTCGGTTAGTTCATCTTTCCCACCGTCGAATTTTTTTTCTGACCGTCGAAATTTTTTTTCTGTCCGTCGAATTTTTTTTCTTCGGTTAGTTCATCTTTCCCACCGTCGAAATTTTTTTTCTGACCGTCGAAATTCTTTTTCTGTCCGTCGAAATTTTTTTTCTTCGGTTAGTTCATCTTTCCCACCGTCGAATTTTTTTTCTGACCGTCGAAATTTTTTTTCTGTCCGTCGAAATTTTTTTTCTTCGGTTAGTTCATCTTTCCCACCGCCGAAATTTTTTTCTGACCGTCGAATTTTTTTTACTGTCCGTCGAAATTTTTTTTCTTCGGTTAGTTCATCTTTCCCACCGTCGAAATTTTTTTTCTGACCGTCGAAATTTTTTTTCTGTCCGTCGAAATTTTTTTTCTTCGGTTAGTTCATCTTTCCCACCGCCGAAATTTTTTTTCTGACCGTCGAAATTTTTTTTCTGTCCGTCGAATTTTTTTTCTTCGGTTAGTTCATCTTTCCCACCGTCGAAATTTTTTTTCTGACCGTTGAAATTTTTTTCTGTCCGTCGAAATTTTTTTTCTTCGGTTAGTTCATCTTTCCCACCGTCGAATTTTTTTTCTGACCGTCGAAATTTTTTTTCTGTCCGTAGAAATTTTTTTTCTTCGGTTAGTTCATCTTTCCCACCGTCGAAATTTTTTTTCTGACCGTCGAAATTTTTTTTCTTCGGTTAGTTCATCTTTCCCACCGTCGAAATTTTTTTTCTGACCGTCGAAATTTTTTTTCTTCGGTTAGTTCATCTTTCCCACCGTCGAAATTTTTTTTCTGTCCGTCGAAATTTTTTTTCTGTCCGTCGAACTTTTTTTTCTTCGGTTAGTTCATCTTTCCCACCGTCGAAATTTTTTTTCTGACCGTCGAAATTTTTTTTCTGACCGTCGAAATTTTTTTTCTGTCCGTCGAAATTTTTTTCTTCGGTTAGTTCATCTTTCCCGCCGTCGAAATTTTTTTTCTGACCGTCGAAATTTTTTTTCTGTCCGTCGATTTTTTTTTTCTTCGGTTAGTTCATCTTTCCCACCGTCGAAATTTTTTTTCTGACCGTCGAAATTCTTTTTCTGTCCGTCGAAATTTTTTTTCTTCGGTTAGTTCATCTTTCCCACCGTCGAATTTTTTTTCTGACCGTCGAAATTTTTTTTCTGTCCGTCGAAATTTTTTTTCTTCGGTTAGTTCATCTTTCCCACCGTCGAATTTTTTTTTCTGACCGTCGAAATTTTTTTCTGTCCGTCGAAATTTTTTTTCTTCGGTTAGTTCATCTTTCCCGCCGTCGAAATTTTTTTTCTGACCGTCGAAATTTTTTTCTGTCCGTCGAAATTTTTTTTCTTCGGTTAGTTCATCTTTCCCACCGTCGAAATTTTTTTTCTGACCGTCGAAATTTTTTTTCTCTCCGTCGAACTTTTTTTTCTTCGGTTAGTTCACCTTTCCCACCGTCGAAATTTTTTTTCTGACCGTCGAAATTTTTTTTCTGTCCGTCGAAATTTTTTTCTTCGGTTAGTTCATCTTTCCCACCGTCGAAATTTTTTTTCTGACCGTCGAAATTTTTTTTCTGTCCGTCGAAATTTTTTTTCTTCTGTTAGTTCATCTTTCCCACCGTCGAATTTTTTTTCTGACCGTCGAAATTTTTTTTCTGTCCGTCGAAATTTTTTTCTTCGGTTAGTTCATCTTTCCCACCGTCGAAATTTTTTTTCTGTCCGTCGAAATTTTTTTTCTTCGGTTAGTTCATCTTTCCCACCGTCGAAATTTTTTTTCTGTCCGTCGAAATTTTTTTTCTTCGGTTAGTTCATCTTTCCCACCGTCGAAATTTTTTTTCTGTCCGTCGAAATTTTTTTTCTGTCCGTCGAGCTTTTTTTTCTTCGGTTAATTCATCTTTCCCACCGTCGAAATTTTTTTCTGACCGTCGAAATTTTTTTTCTGTCCGTCGAATTTTTTTTCTTCGGTTAGTTCATCTTTCCCACCGTCGAATTTTTTTTTCTGACCGTCGAAATTTTTTTCTGTCCGTCGAAATTTTTTTTCTTCGGTTAGTTCATCTTTCCCACCGTCGAATTTTTTTTCTGACCGTCGAAATTTTTTTTCTGTCCGTCGAAATTTTTTTTCTTCGGTTAATTCATCTTTCCCACCGTCGAAATTTTTTTTCTGACCGTCGAAATTTTTTTTCTTCGGTTAGTTCATCTTTCCCACCGTCGAAATTTTTTTTCTGTCCGTCGAAATTTTTTTTCTGTCCGTCGAGCTTTTTTTTCTTCGGTTAATTCATCTTTCCCACCGTCGAAATTTTTTTTCTGACCGTCGAAATTTTTTTTCTCTCCGTCGAACTTTTTTTTCTTCGGTTAGTTCACCTTTCCCACCGTCGAAATTTTTTTTCTGACCGTAGAAATTTTTTTTCTGACCGTCGAAATTTTTTTTCTGTCCGTCGAAATTTTTTTTCTTCGGTTAGTTCATCTTTCCCACCGTCGAAATTTTTTTTCTGACCGTCGAAATTTTTTTCTGTCCGTCGAAATTTTTTTTCTTCGGTTAGTTCATCTTTCCCACCGTCGAATTTTTTTTCTGACCGTCGAAATTTTTTTTCTGTCCGTCGAATTTTTTTTCTTCGGTTAGTTCATCTTTCCCACCGTCGAAATTTTTTTTCTGACCGTCGAAATTCTTTTTCTGTCCGTCGAAATTTTTTTTCTTCGGTTAGTTCATCTTTCCCACCGTCGAATTTTTTTTCTGACCGTCGAAATTTTTTTTCTGTCCGTCGAAATTTTTTTTCTTCGGTTAGTTCATCTTTCCCACCGCCGAAATTTTTTTCTGACCGTCGAATTTTTTTTACTGTCCGTCGAAATTTTTTTTCTTCGGTTAGTTCATCTTTCCCACCGTCGAAATTTTTTTTCTGACCGTCGAAATTTTTTTTCTGTCCGTCGAAATTTTTTTTCTTCGGTTAGTTCATCTTTCCCACCGCCGAAATTTTTTTTCTGACCGTCGAAATTTTTTTTCTGTCCGTCGAATTTTTTTTCTTCGGTTAGTTCATCTTTCCCACCGTCGAAATTTTTTTTCTGACCGTTGAAATTTTTTTCTGTCCGTCGAAATTTTTTTTCTTCGGTTAGTTCATCTTTCCCACCGTCGAATTTTTTTTCTGACCGTCGAAATTTTTTTTCTGTCCGTAGAAATTTTTTTTCTTCGGTTAGTTCATCTTTCCCACCGTCGAAATTTTTTTTCTGACCGTCGAAATTTTTTTTCTTCGGTTAGTTCATCTTTCCCACCGTCGAAATTTTTTTTCTGACCGTCGAAATTTTTTTTCTTCGGTTAGTTCATCTTTCCCACCGTCGAAATTTTTTTTCTGTCCGTCGAAATTTTTTTTCTGTCCGTCGAACTTTTTTTTCTTCGGTTAGTTCATCTTTCCCACCGTCGAAATTTTTTTTCTGACCGTCGAAATTTTTTTTCTGACCGTCGAAATTTTTTTTCTGTCCGTCGAAATTTTTTTCTTCGGTTAGTTCATCTTTCCCGCCGTCGAAATTTTTTTTCTGACCGTCGAAATTTTTTTTCTGTCCGTCGATTTTTTTTTTCTTCGGTTAGTTCATCTTTCCCACCGTCGAAATTTTTTTTCTGACCGTCGAAATTCTTTTTCTGTCCGTCGAAATTTTTTTTCTTCGGTTAGTTCATCTTTCCCACCGTCGAATTTTTTTTCTGACCGTCGAAATTTTTTTTCTGTCCGTCGAAATTTTTTTTCTTCGGTTAGTTCATCTTTCCCACCGTCGAATTTTTTTTTCTGACCGTCGAAATTTTTTTCTGTCCGTCGAAATTTTTTTTCTTCGGTTAGTTCATCTTTCCCGCCGTCGAAATTTTTTTTCTGACCGTCGAAATTTTTTTCTGTCCGTCGAAATTTTTTTTCTTCGGTTAGTTCATCTTTCCCACCGTCGAAATTTTTTTTCTGACCGTCGAAATTTTTTTTCTCTCCGTCGAACTTTTTTTTCTTCGGTTAGTTCACCTTTCCCACCGTCGAAATTTTTTTTCTGACCGTCGAAATTTTTTTTCTGTCCGTCGAAATTTTTTTCTTCGGTTAGTTCATCTTTCCCACCGTCGAAATTTTTTTTCTGACCGTCGAAATTTTTTTTCTGTCCGTCGAAATTTTTTTTCTTCTGTTAGTTCATCTTTCCCACCGTCGAATTTTTTTTCTGACCGTCGAAATTTTTTTTCTGTCCGTCGAAATTTTTTTCTTCGGTTAGTTCATCTTTCCCACCGTCGAAATTTTTTTTCTGTCCGTCGAAATTTTTTTTCTTCGGTTAGTTCATCTTTCCCACCGTCGAAATTTTTTTTCTGTCCGTCGAAATTTTTTTTCTTCGGTTAGTTCATCTTTCCCACCGTCGAAATTTTTTTTCTGACCGTCGAAATTTTTTTTCTGTCCGTCGAAATTTTTTTTCTTCGGTTAATTCATCTTTCCCACCGTCGAAATTTTTTTCTGACCGTCGAAATTTTTTTTCTGTCCGTCGAATTTTTTTTCTTCGGTTAGTTCATCTTTCCCACCGTCGAATTTTTTTTTCTGACCGTCGAAATTTTTTTCTGTCCGTCGAAATTTTTTTTCTTCGGTTAGTTCATCTTTCCCACCGTCGAATTTTTTTTCTGACCGTCGAAATTTTTTTTCTGTCCGTCGAAATTTTTTTTCTTCGGTTAATTCATCTTTCCCACCGTCGAAATTTTTTTTCTGACCGTCGAAATTTTTTTTCTTCGGTTAGTTCATCTTTCCCACCGTCGAAATTTTTTTTCTGTCCGTCGAAATTTTTTTTCTGTCCGTCGAGCTTTTTTTTCTTCGGTTAATTCATCTTTCCCACCGTCGAAATTTTTTTTCTGACCGTCGAAATTTTTTTTCTCTCCGTCGAACTTTTTTTTCTTCGGTTAGTTCACCTTTCCCACCGTCGAAATTTTTTTTCTGACCGTCGAAATTTTTTTTCTGTCCGTCGAAATTTTTTTTCTTCGGTTAGTTCATCTTTCCCACCGTCGAAATTTTTTTTCTGACCGTCGAAATTTTTTTTCTGTCCGTCGAAATTTTTTTTCTTCGGTTAATTCATCTTTCCCACCGTCGAAATTTTTTTTCTGACCGTCGAAATTTTTTTTCTGTCCGTCGAATTTTTTTTCTTCGGTTAGTTCATCTTTCCCACCGTCGAAATTTTTTTTCTGACCGTCGAAATTTTTTTTTGTCCGTCGAAATTTTTTTTCTTCGGTTAGTTCATCTTTCCCACCGTCGAATTTTTTTTCTGACCGTCGAAATTTTTTTTCTGACCGTCGAAATTTTTTTTCTTCGGTTAGTTCATCTTTCCCACCGTCGACATTTTTTTTCTGACCGTCGAAATTTTTTTTCTTCGGTTAGTTCATCTTTCCCACCGTCGAAATTTTTTTTCTGACCGTCGAAATTTTTTTTCTGACCGTCGAAATTTTTTTTCTGTCCGTCGAAATTTTTTTTCTTCGGTTAGTTCATCTTTCCCACCGTCGAAATTTTTTTTCTGACCGTCGAAATTTTTTTCTGTCCGTCGAAATTTTTTTTCTTCGGTTAGTTCATCTTTCCCACCGTCGAATTTTTTTTCTGACCGTCGAAATTTTTTTTCTGTCCGTCGAATTTTTTTTCTTCGGTTAGTTCATCTTTCCCACCGTCGAAATTTTTTTTCTGACCGTCGAAATTCTTTTTCTGTCCGTCGAAATTTTTTTTCTTCGGTTAGTTCATCTTTCCCACCGTCGAATTTTTTTTCTGACCGTCGAAATTTTTTTTCTGTCCGTCGAAATTTTTTTTCTTCGGTTAGTTCATCTTTCCCACCGCCGAAATTTTTTTCTGACCGTCGAATTTTTTTTACTGTCCGTCGAAATTTTTTTTCTTCGGTTAGTTCATCTTTCCCACCGTCGAAATTTTTTTTCTGACCGTCGAAATTTTTTTTCTGTCCGTCGAAATTTTTTTTCTTCGGTTAGTTCATCTTTCCCACCGCCGAAATTTTTTTTCTGACCGTCGAAATTTTTTTTCTGTCCGTCGAATTTTTTTTCTTCGGTTAGTTCATCTTTCCCACCGTCGAAATTTTTTTTCTGACCGTTGAAATTTTTTTCTGTCCGTCGAAATTTTTTTTCTTCGGTTAGTTCATCTTTCCCACCGTCGAATTTTTTTTCTGACCGTCGAAATTTTTTTTCTGTCCGTCGAAATTTTTTTTCTTCGGTTAGTTCATCTTTCCCACCGTCGAAATTTTTTTTCTGACCGTCGAAATTTTTTTTCTTCGGTTAGTTCATCTTTCCCACCGTCGAAATTTTTTTTCTGACCGTCGAAATTTTTTTTCTTCGGTTAGTTCATCTTTCCCACCGTCGAAATTTTTTTTCTGTCCGTCGAAATTTTTTTTCTGTCCGCCGAACTTTTTTTTCTTCGGTTAGTTCATCTTTCCCACCGTCGAAAATTTTTTTCTGACCGTCGAAATTTTTTTTCTGACCGTCGAAATTTTTTTTCTGTCCGTCGAAATTTTTTTCTTCGGTTAGTTCATCTTTCCCGCCGTCGAAATTTTTTTTCTGACCGTCGAAATTTTTTTTCTCTCCGTCGATTTTTTTTTTCTTCGGTTAGTTCATCTTTCCCACCGTCGAAATTTTTTTTCTGACCGTCGAAATTCTTTTTCTGTCCGTCGAAATTTTTTTTCTTCGGTTAGTTCATCTTTCCCACCGTCGAATTTTTTTTCTGACCGTCGAAATTTTTTTTCTGTCCGTCGAAATTTTTTTTCTTCGGTTAGTTCATCTTTCCCACCGTCGAAATTTTTTTTCTGACCGTCGAAATTTTTTTTCTTCGGTTAGTTCATCTTTCCCACCGTCGAAATTTTTTTTCTGACCGTCGAAATTTTTTTTCTTCGGTTAGTTCATCTTTCCCACCGTCGAAATTTTTTTTCTGTCCGTCGAAATTTTTTTTCTGTCCGTCGAACTTTTTTTTCTTCGGTTAGTTCATCTTTCCCACCGTCGAAATTTTTTTTCTGACCGTCGAAATTTTTTTTCTGACCGTCGAAATTTTTTTTCTGTCCGTCGAAATTTTTTTCTTCGGTTAGTTCATCTTTCCCGCCGTCGAAATTTTTTTTCTGACCGTCGAAATTTTTTTTCTGTCCGTCGATTTTTTTTTTCTTCGGTTAGTTCATCTTTCCCACCGTCGAAATTTTTTTTCTGACCGTCGAAATTCTTTTTCTGTCCGTCGAAATTTTTTTTCTTCGGTTAGTTCATCTTTCCCACCGTCGAATTTTTTTTCTGACCGTCGAAATTTTTTTTCTGTCCGTCGAAATTTTTTTTCTTCGGTTAGTTCATCTTTCCCACCGTCGAATTTTTTTTTCTGACCGTCGAAATTTTTTTCTGTCCGTCGAAATTTTTTTTCTTCGGTTAGTTCATCTTTCCCGCCGTCGAAATTTTTTTTCTGACCGTCGAAATTTTTTTCTGTCCGTCGAAATTTTTTTTCTTCGGTTAGTTCATCTTTCCCACCGTCGAAATTTTTTTTCTGACCGTCGAAATTTTTTTTCTCTCCGTCGAACTTTTTTTTCTTCGGTTAGTTCACCTTTCCCACCGTCGAAATTTTTTTTCTGACCGTCGAAATTTTTTTTCTGTCCGTCGAAATTTTTTTCTTCGGTTAGTTCATCTTTCCCACCGTCGAAATTTTTTTTCTGACCGTCGAAATTTTTTTTCTGTCCGTCGAAATTTTTTTTCTTCGGTTAATTCATCTTTCCCACCGTCGAAATTTTTTTTCTGACCGTCGAAATTTTTTTTCTGTCCGTCGAATTTTTTTTCTTCGGTTAGTTCATCTTTCCCACCGTCGAATTTTTTTTCTGACCGTCGAAATTTTTTTTCTGACCGTCGAAATTTTTTTTCTTCGGTTAGTTCATCTTTCCCACCGTCGAAATTTTTTTTCTGACCGTCGAAATTTTTTTTCTTCGGTTAGTTCATCTTTCCCACCGTCGAAATTTTTTTTCTGTCCGTCGAATTTTTTTTTCTGTCCGTCGAACTTTTTTTTCTTCGGTTAGTTCATCTTTCCCAGCGTCGACATTTTTTTTCTGAACGTCGAAATTTTTTTTCTGTCCGTCGAAATTTTTTTCTTCGGTTAGTTCATCTTTCCCGCCGTCGAAATTTTTTTTCTGACCGTCGAAATTTTTTTTCTGTCCGTCGAAATTTTTTTTCTTCGGTTAGTTCATCTTTCCCACCGTCGAATTTTTTTTCTGACCGTCGAAATTTTTTTTCTGTCCGTCGAAATTTTTTTTCTTCGGTTAGTTCATCTTTCCCACCGTCGAAATTTTTTTTCTGTCCGTCGAAATTTTTTTTCTTCGGTTAGTTCATCTTTCCCACCGTCGAAATTTTTTTTCTGACCGTCGAAATTTTTTTTCTGTCCGTCGAAATTTTTTTTCTTCGGTTAATTCATCTTTCCCACCGTCGAAATTTTTTTCTGACCGTCGAAATTTTTTTTCTGTCCGTCGAATTTTTTTTCTTCGGTTAGTTCATCTTTCCCACCGTCGAAATTTTTTTTCTGACCGTCGAAATTTTTTTCTGTCCGTCGAAATTTTTTTTCTTCGGTTAGTTCATCTTTCCCACCGTCGAATTTTTTTTCTGACCGTCGAAATTTTTTTTCTGTCCGTCGAAATTTTTTTTCTTCGGTTAGTTCATCTTTCCCACCGCCGAAATTTTTTTTCTGACCGTCGAAATTTTTTTTCTGTCCGTCGAAATTTTTTTTCTTCGGTTAATTCATCTTTCCCACCGTCGAAATTTTTTTTCTGACCGTCGAAATTTTTTTTCTTCGGTTAGTTCATCTTTCCCACCGTCGAAATTTTTTTTCTGTCCGTCGAAATTTTTTTTCTGTCCGTCGAGCTTTTTTTTCTTCGGTTAATTCATCTTTCCCACCGTCGAAATTTTTTTTCTGACCGTCGAAATTTTTTTTCTCTCCGTCGAACTTTTTTTTCTTCGGTTAGTTCACCTTTCCCACCGTCGAAATTTTTTTTCTGACCGTCGAAATTTTTTTTCTGTCCGTCGAAATTTTTTTTCTTCGGTTAGTTCATCTTTCCCACCGTCGAAATTTTTTTTCTGACCGTCGAAATTTTTTTTCTGTCCGTCGAAATTTTTTTTCTTCGGTTAATTCATCTTTCCCACCGTCGAAATTTTTTTTCTGACCGTCGAAATTTTTTTTCTGTCCGTCGAATTTTTTTTCTTCGGTTAGTTCATCTTTCCCACCGTCGAAATTTTTTTTCTGTCCGTCGAACTTTTTTTTCTTTGGTTAGTTCATCTTTCCCACCGTCGAAATTTTTTTTCTGACCGTCGAAATTTTTTTTCTGTCCGTCGAAATTTTTTTTCTTCGGTTAATTCATCTTTCCCACCGTCGAAATTTTTTTTCTGACCGTCGAAATTTTTTTCTGTCCGTCGAATTTTTTTTCTTCGGTTAGTTCATCTTTCCCACCGTCGAAATTTTTTTTCTGACCGTCGAAATTTTTTTCTGTCCGTCGAAATTTTTTTTCTTCGGTTAGTTCATCTTTCCCACCGTCGAATTTTTTTTCTGACCGTCGAAATTTTTTTTCTGTCCGTCGAAATTTTTTTTCTTCGGTTAGTTCATCTTTCCCACCGTCGAAATTTTTTTTCTGACCGTCGAAATTTTTTTTCTTCGGTTAGTTCATCTTTCCCACCGTCGAAATTTTTTTTCTGACCGTCGAAATTTTTTTTTGTCCGTCGAAATTTTTTTTCTTCGGTTAATTCATCTTTCCCGCCGTCGAAATTTTTTTTCTGACCGTCGAAATTTTTTTTCTGTCCGTCGAAATTTTTTTTCTTCGGTTAGTTCATCTTTCCCACCGTCGAATTTTTTTTCTGACCGTCGAAATTTTTTTTCTGTCCGTCGAAATTTTTTTCTTCGGTTAGTTCATCTTTCCCACCGTCGAAATTTTTTTTCTGTCCGTCGAAATTTTTTTTCTTCGGTTAGTTCATCTTTCCCACCGTCGAAATTTTTTTTCTGTCCGTCGAAATTTTTTTTCTTCGGTTAGTTCATCTTTCCCACCGTCGAAATTTTTTTTCTGACCGTCGAAATTTTTTTTCTGTCCGTCGAAATTTTTTTTCTTCGGTTAATTCATCTTTCCCACCGTCGAAATTTTTTTCTGACCGTCGAAATTTTTTTTCTGTCCGTCGAATTTTTTTTCTTCGGTTAGTTCATCTTTCCCACCGTCGAAATTTTTTTTCTGACCGTCGAAATTTTTTTCTGTCCGTCGAAATTTTTTTTCTTCGGTTAGTTCATCTTTCCCACCGTCGAATTTTTTTTCTGACCGTCAAAATTTTTTTTCTGTCCGTCGAAATTTTTTTTCTTCGGTTAGTTCATCTTTCCCACCGCCGAAATTTTTTTTCTGACCGTCGAAATTTTTTTTCTGTCCGTCGAAATTTTTTTTCTTCGGTTAATTCATCTTTCCCACCGTCGAAATTTTTTTTCTGACCGTCGAAATTTTTTTTCTTCGGTTAGTTCATCTTTCCCACCGTCGAAATTTTTTTTCTGTCCGTCGAAATTTTTTTTCTGTCCGTCGAGCTTTTTTTTCTTCGGTTAATTCATCTTTCCCACCGTCGAAATTTTTTTTCTGACCGTCGAAATTTTTTTTCTCTCCGTCGAACTTTTTTTTCTTCGGTTAGTTCACCTTTCCCACCGTCGAAATTTTTTTTCTGACCGTCGAAATTTTTTTTCTGTCCGTCGAAATTTTTTTTCTTCGGTTAGTTCATCTTTCCCACCGTCGAAATTTTTTTTCTGACCGTCGAAATTTTTTTTCTGTCCGTCGAAATTTTTTTTCTTCGGTTAATTCATCTTTCCCACCGTCGAAATTTTTTTTCTGACCGTCGAAATTTTTTTTCTGTCCGTCGAATTTTTTTTCTTCGGTTAGTTCATCTTTCCCACCGTCGAAATTTTTTTTCTGACCGTCGAAATTTTTTTCTGTCCGTCGAAATTTTTTTTCTTCGGTTAGTTCATCTTTCCCACCGTCGAATTTTTTTTCTGACCGTCGAAATTTTTTTTCTGACCGTCGAAATTTTTTTTCTTCGGTTAGTTCATCTTTCCCACCGTCGAATTTTTTTTCTGACCGTCGAAATTTTTTTTCTGACCGTCGAAATTTTTTTTCTTCGGTTAGTTCATCTTTCCCACCGTCGACATTTTTTTTCTGACCGTCGAAATTTTTTTTCTTCGGTTAGTTCATCTTTCCCACCGTCGAAATTTTTTTTCTGACCGTCGAAATTTTTTTTCTGACCGTCGAAATTTTTTTTCTGTCCGTCGAAATTTTTTTTCTTCGGTTAGTTCATCTTTCCCACCGTCGAAATTTTTTTTCTGACCGTCGAAATTTTTTTCTGTCCGTCGAAATTTTTTTTCTTCGGTTAGTTCATCTTTCCCACCGTCGAATTTTTTTTCTGACCGTCGAAATTTTTTTTCTGTCCGTCGAATTTTTTTTTCTTCGGTTAGTTCATCTTTCCCACCGTCGACATTTTTTTTCTGACCGTCGACATTTTTTTTCTTCGGTTAGTTCATCTTTCCCACCGTCAAAATTTTTTTTCTGACCGTCGAAATTTTTTTTCTTCGGTTAGTTCATCTTTCCCACCGTCGAAATTTTTTTTCTGTCCGTCGAAATTTTTTTTCTGTCCGTCGAACTTTTTTTTCTTCGGTTAGTTCATCTTTCCCACCGTCGAATTTTTTTTTCTGACCGTCGAAATTTTTTTTCTGTCCGTCGAAATTTTTTTTCTTCGGTTAATTCATCTTTCCCACCGTCGAAATTTTTTTTCTGACCGTCGAAATTTTTTTCTGTCCGTCGAATTTTTTTTCTTCGGTTAGTTCATGTTTCCCACCGTCGAAATTTTTTTTCTGACCGTCGAAATTTTTTTTCTGTCCGTCGAAATTTTTTTTCTTCGGTTAGTTCATCTTTCCCACCGTCGAAATTTTTTTTCTGACCGTCGAAATTTTTTTTCTTCGGTTAGTTCATCTTTCCCACCGTCGAAATTTTTTTTCTGACCGTCGAAATTTTTTTTCTTCGGTTAGTTCATCTTTCCCACCGTCGAAATTTTTTTTCTGTCCGTCGAAATTTTTTTTCTGTCCGTCGAATTTTTTTTCTTCGGTTAGTTCATCTTTCCCACCGTCGAAATTTTTTTTCTGACCGTCGAAATTTTTTTCTGTCCGTCGAAATTTTTTTTCTTCGGTTAGTTCATCTTTCCCACCGTCGAATTTTTTTTCTGACCGTCGAAATTTTTTTCTGTCCGTCGAAATTTTTTTTCTTCGGTTAGTTCATCTTTCCCACCGTCGAAGTTTTTTTCTGACAGTCGAAATTTTTTTTCTGTCCGTCGAACTTTTTTTTCTTCGGTTAGTTCATCTTTCCCACCGTCGAAATTTTTTTTCTGACCGTCGAAATTTTTTTTCTGTCCGTCGAAATTTTTTTCTTCGGTTAGTTCATCTTTCCCGCCGTCGAAATTTTTTTTCTGACCGTCGAAATTTTTTTTCTGTCCGTCGAAATTTTTTTTCTTCGGTTAATTCATCTTTCCCACCGTCGAAATTTTTTTTCTGACCGTCGAAATTTTTTTCTGTCCGTCGAATTTTTTTTCTTCGGTTAGTTCATGTTTCCCACCGTGGAAATTTTTTTTCTGACCGTCGAAATTTTTTTCTGTCCGTCGAAATTTTTTTTCTTCGGTTAGTTCATCTTTCCCACCGTCGAATTTTTTTTCTGACCGTCGAAATTTTTTTTCTGTCCGTCGAAATTTTTTTTCTTCGGTTAATTCATCTTTCCCACCGTCGAAATTTTTTTTCTGACCGTCGAAATTTTTTTTCTTCGGTTAGTTCATCTTTCCCACCGTCGAAATTTTTTTTCTGTCCGTCGAAATTTTTTTTCTGTCCGTCGAGCTTTTTTTTCTTCGGTTAATTCATCTTTCCCACCGTCGAAGTTTTTTTCTGACAGTCGAAATTTTTTTTCTGTCCGTCGAACTTTTTTTTCTTCGGTTAGTTCATCTTTCCCACCGTCGAAATTTTTTTTCTGACCGTCGAAATTTTTTTTCTGTCCGTCGAAATTTTTTTCTTCGGTTAGTTCATCTTTCCCGCCGTCGAAATTTTTTTTCTGACCGTCGAAATTTTTTTTCTGTCCGTCGAACTTTTTTTTCTTCGGTTAGTTCATCTTTCCCACCGTCGAAATTTTTTTTCTGACCGTCGAAATTTTTTTTCTGTCCGTCGAAATTTTTTTTCTTCGGTTAATTCATCTTTCCCACCGTCGAAATTTTTTTTCTGACCGTCGAAATTTTTTTCTGTCCGTCGAATTTTTTTTCTTCGGTTAGTTCATGTTTCCCACCGTGGAAATTTTTTTTCTGACCGTCGAAATTTTTTTCTGTCCGTCGAAATTTTTTTTCTTCGGTTAGTTCATCTTTCCCACCGTCGAATTTTTTTTCTGACCGTCGAAATTTTTTTTCTGTCCGTCGAAATTTTTTTTCTTCGGTTAATTCATCTTTCCCACCGTCGAAATTTTTTTTCTGACCGTCGAAATTTTTTTTCTTCGGTTAGTTCATCTTTCCCACCGTCGAAATTTTTTTTCTGTCCGTCGAAATTTTTTTTCTTCGGTTAGTTCATCTTTCCCACCGCCGAATTTTTTTTCTGACCGTCGAAATTTTTTTTCTGTCCGTTGAATTTTTTTTCTTCGGTTAGTTCATCTTTCCCACCGTCGAAATTTTTTTTCTGAACGTCGAAATTTTTTTCTGTCCGTCGAAATTTTTTTTCTTCGGTTAGTTCATCTTTCCCACCGTCGAATTTTTTTTCTGACCGTCGAAGTTTTTTTCTGTCCGTCGAAATTTTTTTTCTTCGGTTAGTTCATCTTTCCCACCGTCGAATTTTTTTTCTGACCGTCGAAATTTTTTTTCTGTCCGTCGAACTTTTTTTTCTTCGGTTAGTTCATCTTTCCCACCGTCGAAATTTTTTTTCTGACCGTCGAAATTTTTTTTCTGTCCGTCGAAATTTTTTTCTTCGGTTAGTTCATCTTTCCCACCGTCGAATTTTTTTTCTGACCGTCGAAATTTTTTTTCTGTCCGTCGAATTTTTTTTCTTCGGTTAGTTCATCTTTCCCACCGTCGAAATTTTTTTTCTGACCGTCGAAATTTTTTTCTGTCCGTCGAAATTTTTTTTCTTCGGTTAGTTCATCTTTCCCACCGTCGAATTTTTTTTCTGACCGTCGAAATTTTTTTTCTGTCCGTCGAAATTTTTTTTCTTCGGTTAGTTCATCTTTCCCACCGTCGACATTTTTTTTCTGACCGTCGAAATTTTTTTTCTTCGGTTAGTTCATCTTTCCCACCGCCGAAATTTTTTTTCTGACCGTCGAAATTTTTTTTCTTCGGTTAGTTCATCTTTCCCACCGTCGAAATTTTTTTTCTGTCCGTCGAAATTTTTTTTCTGTCCGTCGAACTTTTTTTTCTTCGGTTAGTTCATCTTTCCCACCGTCGAAATTTTTTTTCTGTCCGTCGAAATTTTTTTCTTCGGTTAGTTCATCTTTCCCACCGTCGAATTTTTTTTTCTGACCGTCGAAATTTTTTTTCTGTCCGTCGAAATTTTTTTTCTTCGGTTAGTTCATCTTTCCCACCGCCGAATTTTTTTTTCTGTCCGTCGAACTTTTTTTTCTTCGGTTAGTTCATCTTTCCCACCGTCGAAATTTTTTTTCTGACCGTCGAAATTTTTTTTCTCTCCGTCGAACTTTTTTTTCTTCGGTTAGTTCACCTTTCCCACCGTCGAAATTTTTTTTCTGACCGTCGAAATTTGTTTTCTGTCCGTCGAAATTTTTTTTCTTCGGTTAGTTCATCTTTCCCGCCGTCGAAATTTTTTTTCTGACCGTCGAAATTTTTTTCTGTCCGTCGAAATTTTTTTTCTTCGGTTAGTTCATCTTTCCCACCGTCGAATTTTTTTTTCTGACCGTCGAAATTTTTTTTCTGTCCGTCGAAATTTTTTTTCTTCGGTTAGTTCATCTTTCCCACCGTCGAAATTTTTTTTCTGACCGTCGAAATTTTTTTTCTGTCCGTCGAAATTTTTTTCTTCGGTTAGTTCATCTTTCCCACCGTCGACTTTTTTTTTTCTGACCGTCGAAATTTTTTTTCTGTCCGTCGAAATTTTTTTTCTTCGGTTAGTTCATCTTTCCCACCGTCGAAATTTTTTTTCTGTCCGTCGAAATTTTTTTTCTTCGGTTAGTTCATCTTTCCCACCGTCGAAATTTTTTTTCTGACCGTCGAAATTTTTTTCTGTCCGTCGAAATTTTTTTTCTTCGGTTAGTTCATCTTTCCCACCGTCGAAATTTTTTTTCTGACCGTCGAACTTTTTTTTCTTCGGTTAGTTCACCTTTCCCACCGTCGAATTTTTTTTTCTGACCGTCGAAATTTTTTTTCTGTCCGTCGAAATTTTTTTTCTTCGGTTAGTTCATCTTTCCCACCGTCGAAATTTTTTTTGTGACCGTCGAAATTTTTTTTCTGTCCGTCGAAATTTTTTTTCTTCGGTTAATTCATCTTTCCCACCGTCGAAATTTTTTTTCTGACCGTCGAAATTTTTTTTCTGTCCGTCGAATTTTTTTTCTTCGGTTAGTTCATCTTTCCCACCGTCGAAATTTTTTTTCTGACCGTCGAAATTTTTTTCTGTCCGTCGAAATTTTTTTTCTTCGGTTAGTTCATCTTTCCCACCGCCGAATTTTTTTTCTGACCGTCGAAATTTTTTTTCTGTCCGTCGAAATTTTTTTTCTTCGGTTAGTTCATCTTTCCCACCGTCGAAATTTTTTTTCTGACCGTCGAAATTTTTTTTCTGTCCGTCGAAATTTTTTTTCTTCGGTTAGTTCATCTTTCCCACCGTCGAAATTTTTTTTCTGACCGTCGAAATTTTTCTCTGTCCGTCGAAATTTTTTTTCTTCGGTTAGTTCATCTTTCCCACCGTCGAATTTTTTTTCTGACCGTCGAAATTTTTTTTCTTCGGTTAGTTCATCTTTCCCACCGTCGAAATTTTTTTTCTGACCGTCGAAATTTTTTTTCTTCGGTTAGTTCATCTTTCCCACCGTCGAAATTTTTTTTCTGTCCGTCGAACTTTTTTTTCTTCGGTTAGTTCATCTTTCCCACCGTCGATATTTTTTTTCTGACCGTCGAAATTTTTTTTCTGTCCGTCGAAATTTTTTTTCTTCGGTTAATTCATCTTTCCCGCCGTCGAAATTTTTTTTCTGACCGTCGAAATTTTTTTCTGTCCGTCGAACTTTTTTTTCTTCGGTTAGTTCATCTTTCCCACCGTCGAATTTTTTTTTCTGACCGTCGAAATTTTTTTCTGTCCGTCGAAATTTTTTTTCTTCGGTTAGTTCATCTTTCCCGCCGTCGAAATTTTTTTTCTGACCGTCGAAATTTTTTTCTGTCCGTCGAAATTTTTTTTCTTCGGTTAGTTCATCTTTCCCACCGTCGAAATTTTTTTTCTGACCGTCGAAATTTTTTTTCTCTCCGTCGAACTTTTTTTTCTTCGGTTAGTTCACCTTTCCCACCGTCGAAATTTTTTTTCTGACCGTCGAAATTTTTTTTCTGTCCGTCGAAATTTTTTTCTTCGGTTAGTTCATCTTTCCCACCGTCGAAATCTTTTTTCTGACCGTCGAAATTTTTTTTCTGTCCGTCGAAATTTTTTTTCTTCGGTTAATTCATCTTTCCCACCGTCGAAATTTTTTTTCTGACCGTCGAAATTTTTTTTCTGTCCGTCGAATTTTTTTTCTTCGGTTAGTTCATCTTTCCCACCGTCGAAATTTTTTTTCTGACCGTCGAAATTTTTTTCTGTCCGTCGAATTTTTTTTTCTTCGGTTAGTTCATCTTTCCCACCGTCGAATTTTTTTTCTGACCGTCGAAATTTTTTTTCTGACCGTCGAAATTTTTTTTCTTCGGTTAGTTCATCTTTCCCACCGTCGAAATTTTTTTTCTGACCGTCGAAATTTTTTTTCTTCGGTTAGTTCATCTTTCCCACCGTCGAAATTTTTTTTCTGTCCGTCGAATTTTTTTTTCTGTCCGTCGAACTTTTTTTTCTTCGGTTAATTCATCTTTCCCACCGTCGAAATTTTTTTTCTGACCGTCGAAATTTTTTTTCTGTCCGTCGAATTTTTTTTCTTCGGTTAGTTCATCTTTCCCACCGTCGAAATTTTTTTTCTGACCGTCGAAATTTTTTTCTGTCCGTCGAATTTTTTTTTCTTCGGTTAGTTCATCTTTCCCACCGTCGAATTTTTTTTCTGACCGTCGAAATTTTTTTTCTGACCGTCGAAATTTTTTTTCTGTCCGTCGAATTTTTTTCGACGGTGGGAAAGATGAACTGACCGAAGAAAAAAAATTTCGACGGACAGAAAAAAAATTTCGACGGTCAGAAAAAAAATTTCGACGGTGGGAAAGATGAATTAACCGAAGAAAAAAAATTTCGACGGACAGAAAAAAAATTTCGGCGGTGGGAAAGATGAACTAACCGAAGAAAAAAAATTTCGACGGACAGAAAAAAAATTTCGACGGTGGGAAAGATGAACTAACCGAAGAAAAAAAATTTCGACGGTCAGAAAAAAAATTTCGACGGTGGGAAAGATGAACTAACCGAAGAAAAAAAATTTCGACGGACAGAAAAAAAATTTCGACGGTCAGAAAAAAAAATTCGACGGTGGGAAAGATGAACTAACCGAAGAAAAAAAATTTCGACGGACAGAAAAAAATTTCGACGGCGGGAAAGATGAACTAACCGAAGAAAAAAATTTCGACGGACAGAAAAAAAATTTCGGCGGTCAGAAAAAAAATTCGACGGTGGGAAAGATGAACTAACCGAAGAAAAAAAATTTCGACGGACAGAAAAAAAATTTCGACGGTCAGAAAAAAAATTTCAACGGCGGGAAAGATGAACTAACCGAAGAAAAAAATTTCGACGGACAGAAAAAAAATTTCGACGGTCAGAAAAAAAATTTCGACGGTGGGAAAGATGAACTAACCGAAGAAAAAAAATTCGACGGACAGAAAAAAAATTTCGACGGTCAGAAAAAAAATTTCGACGGTGGGAAAGATGAATTAACCGAAGAAAAAAAATTTCGACGGACAGAAAAAAAATTTCGGTCAGAAAAAAAATTTCGACGGTGGGAAAGATGAACTAACAGAAGAAAAAAAATTTCGACGGACAGAAAAAAAATTTCGACGGTCAGAAAAAAAATTTCGACGGTGGGAAAGGTGAACTAACCGAAGAAAAAAAAGTTCGACGGAGAGAAAAAAAATTTCGACGGTCAGAAAAAAAATTTCGACGGTGGGAAAGATGAACTAACCGAAGAAAAAAAAGTTCGACGGACAGAAAAAAAATTTCGACGGACAGAAAAAAAATTTCGACGGTGGGAAAGATGAACTAACCGAAGAAAAAAAATTTCGACGGTCAGAAAAAAAATTTCGACGGTGGGAAAGGTGAACTAACCGAAGAAAAAAAAGTTCGACGGAGAGAAAGAAAATTTCGACGGTCAGAAAAAAAATTTCGACGGTGGGAAAGATGAACTAACCGAAGAAAAAAAATTTCGACGGACAGAAAAAAATTTCGACGGTCAGAAAAAAAATTTCGACGGTGGGAAAGATGAACTAACCGAAGAAAAAAAATTTCGACGGACAGAAAAAAAATTTCGACGGTGGGAAAGATGAACTAACCGAAGAAAAAAAATTTCGACGGACAGAAAAAAAATTTCGACGGTCAGAAAAAAAAATTCGACGGTGGGAAAGATGAACTAACCGAAGAAAAAAATTTCGACGGACAGAAAAAAAATTTCGACGGTCAGAAAAAAAATTTCGACGGTGGGAAAGATGAACTAACCGAAGAAAAAAAATTTCGACGGACAGAAAAAAAATTTCGACGGTCAGAAAAAAAAATTCGACGGTGGGAAAGATGAACTAACCGAAGAAAAAAAATTCGACGGACAGAAAAAAAATTTCGACGGTCAGAAAAAAAATTTCGACGGTGGGAAAGATGAATTAACCGAAGAAAAAAAATTTCGACGGACAGAAAAAAAATTTCGACGGTCAGAAAAAAAATTTCGGCGATGGGAAAGATGAACTAACCGAAGAAAAAAAATTTCGAAGGACAGAAAAAAAATTTCGACGGTCAGAAAAAAAATTTCGACGGTGGGAAAGGTGAACTAACCGAAGAAAAAAAAGTTCGACGGAGAGAAAAAAAATTTCGACGGTCAGAAAAAAAATTTCGACGGTGGGAAAGATGAACTAACCGAAGAAAAGAAATTTCGACGGACAGAAAAAAATTCCGACGGTCAGAAAAAAAATTTCGACGGTGGGAAAGATGAACTAACCGAAGAAAAAAAATTTCGACGGACAGAAAAAAAATTTCGACGGTGGGAAAGATGAACTAACCGAAGAAAAAAAATTTCGACGGACAGAAAAAAAATTTCGACGGTCAGAAAAAAAAATTCGACGGTGGGAAAGATGAACTAACCGAAGAAAAAAATTTCGACGGACAGAAAAAAAATTTCGACGGTCAGAAAAAAAATTTCGACGGTCAGAAAAAAAATTTCGACGGTGGGAAAGATGAACTAACCGAAGAAAAAAAATTTCGAAGGACAGAAAAAAAATTTCGACGGTCAGAAAAAAAAATTCGACGGTGGGAAAGATGAACTAACCGAAGAAAAAAAATTTCGACGGACAGAAAAAAAATTTCGACGGTGGGAAAGATGAATTAACCGAAGAAAAAAAATTTCGACGGACAGAAAAAAAATTTCGACGGTCAGAAAAAAAATTTCGGCGGTGGGAAAGATGAACTAACCGAAGAAAAAAAATTTCGAAGGACAGAAAAAAAATTTCGACGGTCAGAAAAAAAATTTCGACGGTGGGAAAGGTGAACTAACCGAAGAAAAAAAAGTTCGACGGAGAGAAAAAAAATTTCGACGGACAGAAAAAAAATTTCGACGGTGGGAAAGATGAACTAACCGAAGAAAAAAAATTTCGACGGACAGAAAAAAATTCCGACGGTCAGAAAAAAAATTTCGACGGTGGGAAAGATGAACTAACCGAAGAAAAAAAATTTCGACGGTCAGAAAAAAAAATTCGACGGTGGGAAAGATGAACTAACCGAAGAAAAAAATTTCGACGGACAGAAAAAAAATTTCGACGGTCAGAAAAAAAATTTCGACGGTCAGAAAAAAAATTTCGACGGTGGGAAAGATGAACTAACCGAAGAAAAAAAAGTTCGACGGACAGAAAAAAAATTTCGACGGTGGGAAAGATGAACTAACCGAAGAAAAAAATTTCGACGGACAGAAAAAAAATTTCGACGGTCAGAAAAAAAATTCGACGGTGGGAAAGATGAACTAACCGAAGAAAAAAAATTTCGACGGACAGAAAAAAAATTTCGACGGTCAGAAAAAAAATTTCGACGGCGGGAAAGATGAACTAACCGAAGAAAAAAATTTCGACGGACAGAAAAAAAATTTCGACGGTCAGAAAAAAAATGTCGACGGTGGGAAAGATGAACTAACCGAAGAAAAAAAAGTTCGACGGACAGAAAAAAAAATTCGACGGACAGAAAAAAAATTTCGACGGTGGGAAAGATGAACTAACCGAAGAAAAAAAATTTCGACGGTCAGAAAAAAAATTTCGACGGTGGGAAAGATGAACTAACCGAAGAAAAAAATTTCGACGGACAGAAAAAAAATTTCGACGGTCAGAAAAAAAATTTCGACGGTGGGAAAGATGAACTAACCGAAGAAAAAAAAGTTCGACGGACAGAAAAAAAAATTCGACGGACAGAAAAAAAATTTCGACGGTGGGAAAGATGAATTAACCGAAGAAAAAAAATTTCGACGGACAGAAAAAAATTTCGACGGTCAGAAAAAAAAATTCGACGGTGGGAAAGATGAACTAACCGAAGAAAAAAAATTTCGACGGACAGAAAAAAAATTTCGACGGTCAGAAAAAAAATTCGACGGTGGGAAAGATGAACTAACCGAAGAAAAAAAATTTCGACGGACAGAAAAAGAATTTCGACGGTCAGAAAAAAAATTTCGACGGTGGGAAAGATGAACTAACCGAAGAAAAAAAAAATCGACGGACAGAAAAAAAATTTCGACGGTCAGAAAAAAAATTTCGACGGCGGGAAAGATGAACTAACCGAAGAAAAAAATTTCGACGGACAGAAAAAAAATTTCGACGGTCAGAAAAAAAATTTCGACGGTCAGAAAAAAAATTTCGACGGTGGGAAAGATGAACTAACCGAAGAAAAAAAAGTTCGACGGACAGAAAAAAAATTTCGACGGTGGGAAAGATGAACTAACCGAAGAAAAAAAATTTCGACGGTCAGAAAAAAAATTTCGACGGTGGGAAAGATGAACTAACCGAAGAAAAAAAATTTCGACGGTCAGAAAAAAAATTTCGACGGTGGGAAAGATGAACTAACCGAAGAAAAAATATTTCGACGGACAGAAAAAAAATTTCGACGGTCAGAAAAAAAATTCGACGGTGGGAAAGATGAACTAACCGAAGAAAAAATATTTCGACGGACAGAAAAAAAATTTCGACGGTCAGAAAAAAAATTCGACGGTGGGAAAGATGAACTAACCGAAGAAAAAAGATTTCGACGGACAGAAAAAAATTTCGACGGTCAGAAAAAAAATTTCGACGGTGGGAAAGATGAACTAACCGAAGAAAAAAAATTCGACGGACAGAAAAAAATTTCGACGGTCAGAAAAAAAATTTCGACGGTGGGAAAGATGAATTAACCGAAGAAAAAAAATTTCGACGGACAGAAAAAAAATTTCGACGGTCAGAAAAAAAATTTCGACGGTGGGAAAGATGAACTAACCGAAGAAAAAAAGTTCGACGGTCAGAAAAAAAATTTCGACGGTGGGAACGATGAACTAACCGAAGAAAAAAAATTTCGACGGTCAGAAAAAAAATTCGACGGTGGGAAAGACGAACTAACCGAAGAAAAAAAATTTCGACGGACAGAAAAAAATTTCGACGGTCAGAAAAAAAATTTCGACGGTGGGAAACATGAACTAACCGAAGAAAAAAAATTCGACGGACAGAAAAAAATTTCGACGGTCAGAAAAAAAATTTCGACGGTGGGAAAGATGAATTAACCGAAGAAAAAAAATTTCGACGGACAGAAAAAAAATTTCGACGGTCAGAAAAAAAATTTCGACGGTGGGAAAGATGAACTAACCGAAGAAAAAAAAGTTCGACGGACAGAAAAAAAATTTCGACGGACAGAAAAAAAATTTCGACGGTGGGAAAGATGAACTAACCGAAGAAAAAAAATTTCGACGGTCAGAAAAAAAATTTCGACGGTGGGAAAGATGAACTAACCGAAGAAAAAAAATTTCGACGGTCAGAAAAAAAATTTCGACGGTGGGAAAGATGAACTAACCGAAGAAAAAAAATTTCGACGGACAGAAAAAAAATTTCGACGGTCAGAAAAAAAATTCGACGGTGGGAAAGATGAACTAACCGAAGAAAAAAAATTTCGACGGACAGAAAAAAATTTCGACGGTCAGAAAAAAAAATTCGACGGTGGGAAAGATGAACTAACCGAAGAAAAAAAATTTCGACGGACAGAAAAAAAATTTCGACGGTCAGAAAAAAAATTTCGACGGTGGGAAAGATGAACTAACCGAAGAAAAAAAATTTCGACGGACAGAAAAAAAATTTCGACGGTCAGAAAAAAAATTCGGCGGTGGGAAAGATGAACTAACCGAAGAAAAAAAATTTCGACGGACAGAAAAAAATTTCGACGGTCAGAAAAAAAATTTCGACGGTGGGAAAGATGAACTAACCGAAGAAAAAAAATTTCGACGGTCAGAAAAAAAATTTCGACGGTGGGAAAGATGAACTAACCGAAGAAAAAAAATTTCGACGGACAGAAAAAAAATTTCGACGGTCAGAAAAAAAATTTCGACGGTGGGAAAGATGAACTAACCGAAGAAAAAAAATTTCGACGGACAGAAAAAAAATTTCGACGGTCAGAAAAAAAATTCGGCGGTGGGAAAGATGAACTAACCGAAGAAAAAAAATTTCGACGGACAGAAAAAAATTTCGACGGTCAGAAAAAAAATTTCGACGGTGGGAAAGATGAACTAACCGAAGAAAAAAAATTCGACGGACAGAAAAAAAATTTCGACGGTCAGAAAAAAAATTTCGACGGTGGGAAAGATGAATTAACCGAAGAAAAAAAATTTCGACGGACAGAAAAAAAATTTCGACGGTCAGAAAAAAAATTTCGACGGTGGGAAAGATGAACTAACCGAAGAAAAAAAATTTCGACGGACAGAAAAAAAATTTCGACGGTCAGAAAAAAAAATTCGACGGTGGGAAAGGTGAACTAACCGAAGAAAAAAAAGTTCGACGGAGAGAAAAAAGATTTCGACGGTCAGAAAAAAAATTTCGACGGTGGGAAAGATGAACTAACCGAAGAAAAAAAATTTCGACGGACAGAAAAAAATTTCGACGGTCAGAAAAAAAATTTCGACGGTGGGAAAGATGAACTAACCGAAGAAAAAAAATTTCGACGGACAGAAAAAAAATTTCGACGGTGGGAAAGATGAACTAACCGAAGAAAAAAAATTTCGACGGACAGAAAAAAAATTTCGACGGTCAGAAAAAAAAAGTCGACGGTGGGAAAGATGAACTAACCGAAGAAAAAAATTTCGACGGACAGAAAAAAAATTTCGACGGTCAGAAAAAAAATTTCGACGGTGGGAAAGATGAACTAACCGAAGAAAAAAAATTTCGACGGACAGAAAAAAAATTTCGACGGTCAGAAAAAAAAATTCGACGGTGGGAAAGATGAACTAACCGAAGAAAAAAAATTTCGACGGACAGAAAAAAATTTCGACGGTCAGAAAAAAAATTTCGACGGCGGGAAAGATGAACTAACCGAAGAAAAAAAATTTCGACGGACAGAAAACAAATTTCGACGGTCAGAAAAAAAATTTCGACGGTGGGAAAGGTGAACTAACCGAAGAAAAAAAAGTTCGACGGAGAGAAAAAAAATTTCGACGGTCAGCAAAAAAAATTTCGACGGTGGGAAAGATGAACTAACCGAAGAAAAAAAATTTCGACGGACAGAAAAAAATTTCGACGGTCAGAAAAAAAATTTCGACGGTGGGAAAGATGAACTAACCGAAGAAAAAAAATTTCGACGGACAGAAAAAAAATTTCGGCGGTGGGAAAGATGAACTAACCGAAGAAAAAAAATTTCGACGGACAGAAAAAAAATTTCGACGGTCAGAAAAAAAAATTCGACGGTGGGAAAGATGAACTAACCGAAGAAAAAAATTTCGACGGACAGAAAAAAAATTTCGACGGTGGGAAAGATGAACTAACCGAAGAAAAAAAAGTTCGACGGACAGAAAAAAAATTTCGACGGACAGAAAAAAAATTTCGACGGTGGGAAAGATGAACTAACCGAAGAAAAAAAATTTCGACGGTCAGAAAAAAACTTCGACGGTCAGAAAAAAAATTCGACGGTGGGAAAGATGAACTAACCGAAGAAAAAAAATTTCGACGGACAGAAAAAAATTTCGACGTTCAGAAAAAAAATTTCGACGGTGGGAAAGATGAACTAACCGAAGAAAAAAAATTCGACGGACAGAAAAAAAATTTCGACGGTCAGAAAAAAAAATTCGGCGGTGGGAAAGATGAACTAACCGAAGAAAAAAAATTTCGACGGACAGAAAAAAATTTCGACGGTCAGAAAAAAAATTTCCACGGTGGGAAACATGAACTAACCGAAGAAAAAAAATTCGACGGACAGAAAAAAATTTCGACGGTCAGAAAAAAAATTTCGACGGTGGGAAAGATGAATTAACCGAAGAAAGAAAATTTCGACGGACAGAAAAAAAATTTCGACGGTCAGAAAAAAAATTTCGACGGTGGGAAAGATGAACTAACCGAAGAAAAAAAATTTCGACGGACAGAAAAAAAATTTCGACGGTCAGAAAAAAAATTTCGACGGTGGGAAAGGTGAACTAACCGAAGAAAAAAAAGTTCGACGGAGAGAAAAAAAATTTCGACGGTCAGAAAAAAAATTTCGACGGTGGGAAAGATGAATTAACCGAAGAAAAAAATGCTCGACGGACAGAAAAAAAATTTCGACGGTCAGAAAAAAAATTTCGACGGTGGGAAAGATGAATTAACCGAAGAAAAAAAATTTCGACGGACAGAAAAAAAATTTCGACGGTCAGAAAAAAAATTTCGGCGGTGGGAAAGATGAACTAACCGAAGAAAAAAAATTTCGACGGACAGAAAAAAAATTTCGACGGTCAGAAAAAAAATTCGACGGTGGGAAAGATGAACTAACCGAAGAAAAAAAATTCGACGGACAGAAAAAAAATTTCGACGGTCAGAAAAAAATTTCGACGGTGGGAAAGATGAATTAACCGAAGAAAAAAAATTTCGACGGACAGAAAAAAAATTTCGACGGTCAGAAAAAAAATTTCGACGGTGGGAAAGATGAACTAACCGAAGAAAAAAAATTTCGACGGACAGAAAAAAAATTTCGACGGTGGGAAAGATGAACTAACCGAAGAAAAAAAATTTCGACGGACAGAAAAAAAATTTCGACGGTGGGAAAGATGAACTAACCGAAGAAAAAAATTTCGACGGACAGAAAAAAAATTTCGACGGTCAGAAAAAAAATTCGACGGTGGGAAAGATGAACTAACCGAAGAAAAAAAATTTCGACGGACAGAAAAAAAATTTCGACGGTCAGAAAAAAAATTTCGACGGCGGGAAAGATGAACTAACCGAAGAAAAAAATTTCGACGGACAGAAAAAAAATTTCGACGGTCAGAAAAAAAATTTCGACGGTGGGAAAGATGAACTAACCGAAGAAAAAAAATTTCGACGGACAGTAAAAAAAATTCGACGGTCAGAAAAAAAATTTCGACGGTCAGAAAAAAAATTTCGACGGTGGGAAAGATGAACTAACCGAAGAAAAAAAAGTTCGACGGACAGAAAAAAAATTTCGACGGTCAGAAAAAAAATTTCGACGGTCAGAAAAAAAATTTCGACGGTGGGAAAGATGAACTAACCGAAGAAAAAAAAGTTCGACGGACAGAAAAAAAATTTCGACGGACAGAAAAAAAATTTCGACGGTGGGAAAGATGAACTAACCGAAGAAAAAAAATTTCGACGGTCAGAAAAAAAATTTCGACGGTGGGAAAGATGAACTAACCGAAGAAAAAAAATTTCGACGGTCAGAAAAAAAATTTCGACGGTGGGAAAGATGAACTAACCGAAGAAAAAAAATTTCTACGGACAGAAAAAAAATTTCGACGGTCAGAAAAAAAATTCGACGGTGGGAAAGATGAACTAACCGAAGAAAAAAAATTTCGACGGACAGAAAAAAATTTCAACGGTCAGAAAAAAAATTTCGACGGTGGGAAAGATGAACTAACCGAAGAAAAAAAATTCGACGGACAGAAAAAAAATTTCGACGGTCAGAAAAAAAATTTCGGCGGTGGGAAAGATGAACTAACCGAAGAAAAAAAATTTCGACGGACAGAAAAAAAATTTCGACGGTCAGAAAAAAAATTTCGACGGTGGGAAAGATGAACTAACCGAAGAAAAAAAATTTCGACGGACAGTAAAAAAAATTCGACGGTCAGAAAAAAATTTCGGCGGTGGGAAAGATGAACTAACCGAAGAAAAAAAATTTCGACGGACAGAAAAAAAATTTCGACGGTCAGAAAAAAAATTCGACGGTGGGAAAGATGAACTAACCGAAGAAAAAAAATTTCGACGGACAGAAAAAGAATTTCGACGGTCAGAAAAAAAATTTCGACGGTGGGAAAGATGAACTAACCGAAGAAAAAAAATTCGACGGACAGAAAAAAAATTTCGACGGTCAGAAAAAAAATTCGACGGTGGGAAAGATGAACTAACCGAAGAAAAAAAATTTCGACGGACAGAAAAAAATTTCGACGGTCAGAAAAAAAATTTCGACGGTGGGAAAGATGAACTAACCGAAGAAAAAAAATTTCGACGGACAGAAAAAAAATTTCGACGGTCAGAAAAAAAATTTCGACGGTCAGAAAAAAAATTTCGACGGTGGGAAAGGTGAACTAACCGAAGAAAAAAAAGTTCGACGGAGAGAAAAAAAATTTCGACGGTCAGAAAAAAAATTTCGACGGTGGGAAAGATGAATTAACCGAAGAAAAAAAAGCTCGACGGACAGAAAAAAAATTTCGACGGACAGAAAAAAAATTTCGACGGTGGGAAAGATGAACTAACCGAAGAAAAAAAATTTCGACGGTCAGAAAAAAAATTTCGACGGTGGGAAAGATGAATTAACCGAAGAAAAAAAATTTCGACGGACAAAAAAAAATTTCGACGGTCAGAAAAAAAATTTCGACGGTGGGAAAGATGAACTAACCGAAGAAAAAAAATTCGACGGACAGAAAAAAAATTTCGACGGTCAGAAAAAAAATTTCGACGGTGGGAAAGATGAATTAACCGAAGAAAAAAAATTTCGACGGACAGAAAAAAAATTTCGACGGTCAGAAAAAAAATTTCGACGGTGGGAAAGATGAACTAACCGAAGAAAAAAAATTTCGACGGACAGAAAAAAAATTTCGACGGTCAGAAAAAAAATTTCGACGGTGGGAAAGGTGAACTAACCGAAGAAAAAAAAGTTCGACGGAGAGAAAAAAAATTTCGACGGTCAGAAAAAAAATTTCGACGGTGGGAAAGATGAATTAACCGAAGAAAAAAAAGCTCGACGGACAGAAAAAAAATTTCGACGGACAGAAAAAAAATTTCGACGGTGGGAAAGATGAACTAACCGAAGAAAAAAAATTTCGACGGTCAGAAAAAAAATTTCGACGGTGGGAAAGATGAATTAACCGAAGAAAAAAAATTTCGACGGACAGAAAAAAAATTTCGACGGTCAGAAAAAAAATTTCGGCGGTGGGAAAGATGAACTAACCGAAGAAAAAAAATTTCGACGGACAGAAAAAAAATTTCGACGGTCAGAAAAAAAATTCGACGGTGGGAAAGATGAACTAACCGAAGAAAAAAAATTTCGACGGACAGAAAAAAATTTCGACGGTCAGAAAAAAAATTTCGACGGTGGGAAAGATGAACTAACCGAAGAAAAAAAATTCGACGGACAGAAAAAAAATTTCGACGGTCAGAAAAAAATTTCGACGGTGGGAAAGATGAATTAACCGAAGAAAAAAAATTTCGACGGACAGAAAAAAAATTTCGACGGTCAGAAAAAAAATTTCGACGGTGGGAAAGATGAACTAACCGAAGAAAAAAAATTTCGACGGACAGAAAAAAAATTTCGACGGTGGGAAAGATGAACTAACCGAAGAAAAAAAATTTCGACGGACAGAAAAAAAATTTCGACGGTGGGAAAGATGAACTAACCGAAGAAAAAAAATTTCGACGGACAGAAAAAAAATTTCGACGGTCAGAAAAAAAATTTCGACGGCGGGAAAGATGAACTAACCGAAGAAAAAAATTTCGACGGACAGAAAAAAAATTTCGACGGCGGGAAAGATGAACTAACCGAAGAAAAAAAATTTCGACGGACAGAAAAAAAATTTCGACGGTCAGAAAAAAAATTTCGACGGCGGGAAAGATGAACTAACCGAAGAAAAAAATTTCGACGGACAGAAAAAAAATTTCGACGGTCAGAAAAAAAATGTCGACGGTGGGAAAGATGAACTAACCGAAGAAAAAAAAGTTCGACGGACAGAAAAAAAAATTCGACGGACAGAAAAAAAATTTCGACGGTGGGAAAGATGAACTAACCGAAGAAAAAAAATTTCGACGGTCAGAAAAAAAATTTCGACGGTGGGAAAGATGAACTAACCGAAGAAAAAAAATTTCGACGGTCAGAAAAAAAATTTCGACGGTCAGAAAAAAAATTCGACGGTGGGAAAGATGAACTAACCGAAGAAAAAAAATTTCGACGGACAGAAAAAAATTTCGACGTTCAGAAAAAAAATTTCGACGGTGGGAAAGATGAACTAACCGAAGAAAAAAAATTCGACGGACAGAAAAAAAATTTCGACGGTCAGAAAAAAAATTTCGACGGTGGGAAAGATGAATTAACCGAAGAAAAAAAATTTCGACGGACAGAAAAAAAATTTCGACGGTCAGAAAAAAAATTTCGACGGTGGGAAAGATGAACTAACCGAAGAAAAAAATTTCGACGGACAGAAAAAAAATTTCGACGGTCAGAAAAAAAATTTCGACGGTGGGAAAGATGAACTAACCGAAGAAAAAAAATTTCGACGGACAGAAAAAAATTTCGACGGTCAGAAAAAAAATTTCGACGGCGGGAAAGATGAACTAACCGAAGAAAAAAAATTTCGACGGACAGAAAAAAATTTCGACGGTCAGAAAAAAAAATTCGACGGTGGGAAAGATGAACTAACCGAAGAAAAAAAATTTCGACGGACAGAAAAAAAATTTCGACGGTCAGAAAAAAAATTCGACGGTGGGAAAGACGAACTAACCGAAGAAAAAAAATTTCGACGGACAGAAAAAAATTTCGACGGTCAGAAAAAAAATTTCGACGGTGGGAAACATGAACTAACCGAAGAAAAAAAATTCGACGGACAGAAAAAAATTTCGACGGTCAGAAAAAAAATTTCGACGGTGGGAAAGATGAATTAACCGAAGAAAAAAAATTTCGACGGACAGAAAAAAAATTTCGACGGTCAGAAAAAAAATTTCGACGGTGGGAAAGATGAACTAACCGAAGAAAAAAAAGTTCGACGGACAGAAAAAAAATTTCGACGGACAGAAAAAAAATTTCGACGGTGGGAAAGATGAACTAACCGAAGAAAAAAAATTTCGACGGTCAGAAAAAAAATTTCGACGGTGGGAAAGATGAACTAACCGAAGAAAAAAAATTTCGGCGGTCAGAAAAAAAATTTCGACGGTGGGAAAGATGAACTAACCGAAGAAAAAAAATTTCGACGGACAGAAAAAAAATTTCGACGGTCAGAAAAAAAATTCGACGGTGGGAAAGATGAACTAACCGAAGAAAAAAAATTTCGACGGACAGAAAAAAATTTCGACGGTCAGAAAAAAAAATTCGACGGTGGGAAAGATGAACTAACCGAAGAAAAAAAATTTCAACGGACAGAAAAAAAATTTCGACGGTCAGAAAAAAAATTTCGACGGTGGGAAAGATGAACTAACCGAAGAAAAAAAATTTCGACGGACAGAAAAAAAATTTCGACGGTCAGAAAAAAAATTCGGCGGTGGAAAAGATGAACTAACCGAAGAAAAAAAATTTCGACGGACAGAAAAAAATTTCGACGGTCAGAAAAAAAATTTCGACGGTGGGAAAGATGAACTAACCGAAGAAAAAAAATTTCGACGGTCAGAAAAAAAATTTCGACGGTGGGAAAGATGAACTAACCGAAGAAAAAAAATTTCGACGGTCAGAAAAAAAATTTCGACGGTGGGAAAGATGAACTAACCGAAGAAAAAAAATTTCGACGGACAGAAAAAAAATTTCGACGGTCAGAAAAAAAATTCGACGGTGGGAAAGATGAACTAACCGAAGAAAAAAAATTTCGACGGACAGAAAAAAATTTCGACGGTCAGAAAAAAAATTTCGACGGTGGGAAAGATGAACTAACCGAAGAAAAAAAATTCGACGGACAGAAAAAAATTTCGACGGTCAGAAAAAAAATTTCGACGGTGGGAAAGATGAATTAACCGAAGAAAAAAAATTTCGACGGACAGAAAAAAAATTTCGACGGTCAGAAAAAAAATTTCGACGGTGGGAAAGATGAACTAACCGAAGAAAAAAAAGTTCGACGGACAGAAAAAAAATTTCGACCGTGGGAAAGATGAACTAACCGAAGAAAAAAAATTTCGACGGTCAGAAAAAAAATTTCGACGGTGGGAAAGATGAACTAACCGAAGAAAAAAAATTTCGACGGTCAGAAAAAAAATTCGACGGTGGGAAAGATGAACTAACCGAAGAAAAAAAATTTCGACGGACAGAAAAAAATTTCGACGGTCAGAAAAAAAATTTCGACGGTGGGAAAGATGAACTAACCGAAGAAAAAAAATTTCGACGGACAGAAAAAAAATTTCGACGGTCAGAAAAAAAATTTCGACGGTGGGAAAGATGAACTAACCGAAGAAAAAAAATTTCGACGGACAGAAAAAAAATTTCGACGGTCAGAAAAAAAATTCGGCGGTGGGAAAGATGAACTAACCGAAGAAAAAAAATTTCGACGGACAGAAAAAAATTTCGACGGTCAGAAAAAAAATTTCGACGGTGGGAAAGATGAACTAACCGAAGAAAAAAAATTCGACGGACAGAAAAAAAATTTCGACGGTCAGAAAAAAAATTTCGACGGTGGGAAAGATGAATTAACCGAAGAAAAAAAATTTCGACGGACAGAAAAAAAATTTCGACGGTCAGAAAAAAAATTTCGACGGTGGGAAAGATGAACTAACCGAAGAAAAAAAATTTCGACGGACAGAAAAAAAATTTCGACGGTCAGAAAAAAAAATTCGACGGTGGGAAAGGTGAACTAACCGAAGAAAAAAAAGTTCGACGGAGAGAAAAAAGATTTCGACGGTCAGAAAAAAAATTTCGACGGTGGGAAAGATGAACTAACCGAAGAAAAAAAATTTCGACGGACAGAAAAAAATTTCGACGGTGGGAAAGATGAACTAACCGAAGAAAAAAAATTTCGACGGTCAGAAAAAAAATGTCGACGGTGGGAAAGATGAACTAACCGAAGAAAAAAAATTTCGACGGACAGAAAAAAAATTTCGACGGTCAGAAAAAAAATTCGACGGTGGGAAAGATGAACTAACCGAAGAAAAAAAATTTCGACGGACAGAAAAAAATTTCGACGGTCAGAAAAAAAATTTCGACGGTGGGAAAGATGAACTAACCGAAGAAAAAAAAGTTCGACGGACAGAAAAAAAATTTCGACGGTCAGAAAAAAAATTCGACGGTGGGAAAGATGAACTAACCGAAGAAAAAAATTTCGACGGACAGAAAAAAAATTTCGACGGTCAGAAAAAAAATTTCGACGGTGGGAAAGATGAACTAACCGAAGAAAAAAAAGTTCGACGGACAGAAAAAAAATTTCGACGGTCAGAAAAAAAATTCGACGGTGGGAAAGATGAACTAACCGAAGAAAAAAAATTTCGACGGACAGAAAAAAACTTCGACGGTCAGAAAAAAAATTCGACGGTGGGAAAGATGAACTAACCGAAGAAAAAAAAGTTCGACGGACAGAAAAAAAAATTCGACGGACAGAAAAAAAATTTCGACGGTGGGAAAGATGAACTAACCGAAGAAAAAAAATTTCGACGGTCAGAAAAAAAATTTCGACGGTGGGAAAGATGAACTAACCGAAGAAAAAAAATTTCGACGGTCAGAAAAAAAATTTCGACGGTCAGAAAAAAAATTCGACGGTGGGAAAGATGAACTAACCGAAGAAAAAAAATTTCGACGGACAGAAAAAAATTTCGACGTTCAGAAAAAAAATTTCGACGGTGGGAAAGATGAACTAACCGAAGAAAAAAAATTCGACGGACAGAAAAAAAATTTCGACGGTCAGAAAAAAAATTTCGACGGTGGGAAAGATGAATTAACCGAAGAAAAAAAATTTCGACGGACAGAAAAAAAATTTCGACGGTCAGAAAAAAAATTTCGACGGTGGGAAAGATGAACTAACCGAAGAAAAAAATTTCGACGGACAGAAAAAAAATTTCGACGGTCAGAAAAAAAATTTCGACGGTGGGAAAGGTGAACTAACCGAAGAAAAAAAAGTTCGACGGAGAGAAAAAAAATTTCGACGGTCAGAAAAAAAATTTCGACGGTGGGAAAGATGAACTAACCGAAGAAAAAAAATTTCGACGGACAGAAAAAAATTTCGACGGTCAGAAAAAAAATTTCGACGGCGGGAAAGATGAACTAACCGAAGAAAAAAAATTTCGACGGACAGAAAAAAATTTCGACGGTCAGAAAAAAAAATTCGACGGTGGGAAAGATGAACTAACCGAAGAAAAAAAATTTCGACGGACAGAAAAAAAATTTCGACGGTCAGAAAAAAAATTCGACGGTGGGAAAGACGAACTAACCGAAGAAAAAAAATTTCGACGGACAGAAAAAAATTTCGACGGTCAGAAAAAAAATTTCGACGGTGGGAAACATGAACTAACCGAAGAAAAAAAATTCGACGGACAGAAAAAAATTTCGACGGTCAGAAAAAAAATTTCGACGGTGGGAAAGATGAATTAACCGAAGAAAAAAAATTTCGACGGACAGAAAAAAAATTTCGACGGTCAGAAAAAAAATTTCGACGGTGGGAAAGATGAACTAACCGAAGAAAAAAAAGTTCGACGGACAGAAAAAAAATTTCGACGGACAGAAAAAAAATTTCGACGGTGGGAAAGATGAACTAACCGAAGAAAAAAAATTTCGACGGTCAGAAAAAAAATTTCGACGGTGGGAAAGATGAACTAACCGAAGAAAAAAAATTTCGGCGGTCAGAAAAAAAATTTCGACGGTGGGAAAGATGAACTAACCGAAGAAAAAAAATTTCGACGGACAGAAAAAAAATTTCGACGGTCAGAAAAAAAATTCGACGGTGGGAAAGATGAACTAACCGAAGAAAAAAAATTTCGACGGACAGAAAAAAATTTCGACGGTCAGAAAAAAAAATTCGACGGTGGGAAAGATGAACTAACCGAAGAAAAAAAATTTCAACGGACAGAAAAAAAATTTCGACGGTCAGAAAAAAAATTTCGACGGTGGGAAAGATGAACTAACCGAAGAAAAAAAATTTCGACGGACAGAAAAAAAATTTCGACGGTCAGAAAAAAAATTCGGCGGTGGAAAAGATGAACTAACCGAAGAAAAAAAATTTCGACGGACAGAAAAAAATTTCGACGGTCAGAAAAAAAATTTCGACGGTGGGAAAGATGAACTAACCGAAGAAAAAAAATTTCGACGGTCAGAAAAAAAATTTCGACGGTGGGAAAGATGAACTAACCGAAGAAAAAAAATTTCGACGGTCAGAAAAAAAATTTCGACGGTGGGAAAGATGAACTAACCGAAGAAAAAAAATTTCGACGGACAGAAAAAAAATTTCGACGGTCAGAAAAAAAATTCGACGGTGGGAAAGATGAACTAACCGAAGAAAAAAAATTTCGACGGACAGAAAAAAATTTCGACGGTCAGAAAAAAAATTTCGACGGTGGGAAAGATGAACTAACCGAAGAAAAAAAATTCGACGGACAGAAAAAAATTTCGACGGTCAGAAAAAAAATTTCGACGGTGGGAAAGATGAATTAACCGAAGAAAAAAAATTTCGACGGACAGAAAAAAAATTTCGACGGTCAGAAAAAAAATTTCGACGGTGGGAAAGATGAACTAACCGAAGAAAAAAAAGTTCGACGGACAGAAAAAAAATTTCGACCGTGGGAAAGATGAACTAACCGAAGAAAAAAAATTTCGACGGTCAGAAAAAAAATTTCGACGGTGGGAAAGATGAACTAACCGAAGAAAAAAAATTTCGACGGTCAGAAAAAAAATTCGACGGTGGGAAAGATGAACTAACCGAAGAAAAAAAATTTCGACGGACAGAAAAAAATTTCGACGGTCAGAAAAAAAATTTCGACGGTGGGAAAGATGAACTAACCGAAGAAAAAAAATTTCGACGGACAGAAAAAAAATTTCGACGGTCAGAAAAAAAATTTCGACGGTGGGAAAGATGAACTAACCGAAGAAAAAAAATTTCGACGGACAGAAAAAAAATTTCGACGGTCAGAAAAAAAATTCGGCGGTGGGAAAGATGAACTAACCGAAGAAAAAAAATTTCGACGGACAGAAAAAAATTTCGACGGTCAGAAAAAAAATTTCGACGGTGGGAAAGATGAACTAACCGAAGAAAAAAAATTCGACGGACAGAAAAAAAATTTCGACGGTCAGAAAAAAAATTTCGACGGTGGGAAAGATGAATTAACCGAAGAAAAAAAATTTCGACGGACAGAAAAAAAATTTCGACGGTCAGAAAAAAAATTTCGACGGTGGGAAAGATGAACTAACCGAAGAAAAAAAATTTCGACGGACAGAAAAAAAATTTCGACGGTCAGAAAAAAAAATTCGACGGTGGGAAAGGTGAACTAACCGAAGAAAAAAAAGTTCGACGGAGAGAAAAAAGATTTCGACGGTCAGAAAAAAAATTTCGACGGTGGGAAAGATGAACTAACCGAAGAAAAAAAATTTCGACGGACAGAAAAAAATTTCGACGGTGGGAAAGATGAACTAACCGAAGAAAAAAAATTTCGACGGTCAGAAAAAAAATGTCGACGGTGGGAAAGATGAACTAACCGAAGAAAAAAAATTTCGACGGACAGAAAAAAAATTTCGACGGTCAGAAAAAAAATTCGACGGTGGGAAAGATGAACTAACCGAAGAAAAAAAATTTCGACGGACAGAAAAAAATTTCGACGGTCAGAAAAAAAATTTCGACGGTGGGAAAGATGAACTAACCGAAGAAAAAAAAGTTCGACGGACAGAAAAAAAATTTCGACGGTCAGAAAAAAAATTCGACGGTGGGAAAGATGAACTAACCGAAGAAAAAAATTTCGACGGACAGAAAAAAAATTTCGACGGTCAGAAAAAAAATTTCGACGGTGGGAAAGATGAACTAACCGAAGAAAAAAAAGTTCGACGGACAGAAAAAAAATTTCGACGGTCAGAAAAAAAATTCGACGGTGGGAAAGATGAACTAACCGAAGAAAAAAAATTTCGACGGACAGAAAAAAACTTCGACGGTCAGAAAAAAAATTCGACGGTGGGAAAGATGAACTAACCGAAGAAAAAAAATTTCGACGGACAGAAAAAAATTTCGACGTTCAGAAAAAAAATTTCGACGGTGGGAAAGATGAACTAACCGAAGAAAAAAAATTCGACGGACAGAAAAAAAATTTCGACGGTCAGAAAAAAAATTCGGCGGTGGGAAAGATGAACTAACCGAAGAAAAAAAATTTCGACGGACAGAAAAAAATTTCGACGGTCAGAAAAAAAATTTCCACGGTGGGAAACATGAACTAACCGAAGAAAAAAATTCGACGGACAGAAAAAAATTTCGACGGTCAGAAAAAAAATTTCGACGGTGGGAAAGATGAATTAACCGAAAAAAAAAAATTTCGACGGACAGAAAAAAAATTTCGACGGTCAGAAAAAAAATTTCGACGGTGGGAAAGATGAACTAACCGAAGAAAAAAAAGTTCGACGGACAGAAAAAAAATTTCGACGGTCAGAAAAAAAATTTCGACGGCGGGAAAGATGAACTAACCGAAGAAAAAAATTTCGACGGACAGAAAAAAAATTTCGACGGTCAGAAAAAAAATTTCGACGGTGGGAAAGATGAACTAACCGAAGAAAAAAAAGTTCGACGGACAGAAAAAAAATTTCGACTGTCAGAAAAAAACTTCGACGGTGGGAAAGATGAACTAACCGAAGAAAAAAAATTTCGACGGACAGAAAAAAATTTCGACGGTCAGAAAAAAAATTCGACGGTGGGAAAGATGAACTAACCGAAGAAAAAAAATTTCGACGGACAGAAAAAAATTTCGACGGTCAGAAAAAAAATTTCGACGGTGGGAAAGATGAACTAACCGAAGAAAAAAAATTCGACGGACAGAAAAAAAAATTCGACGGACAGAAAAAAAATTTCGACGGTGGGAAAGATGAACTAACCGAAGAAAAAAAATTTCGACGGTCAGAAAAAAAATTTCGACGTTGGGAAAGATGAACTAACCGAAGAAAGAAAATTTCGACGGTCAGAAAAAAAATTTCGACGGTCAGAAAAAAAATTTCGACGGTCAGAAAAAAAATTTCGACGGTGGGAAAGATGAACTAACCGAAGAAAAAAAAGTTCGACGGACAGAAAAAAAATTTCGACGGACAGAAAAAAAATTTCGACGGTGGGAAAGATGAACTAACCGAAGAAAAAAAATTTCGACGGTCAGAAAAAAAATTTCGACGGTGGGAAAGATGAACTAACCGAAGAAAAAAAATTTCGACGGTCAGAAAAAAAATTTCGACGGTGGGAAAGATGAACTAACCGAAGAAAAAAAATTTCGACGGACAGAAAAAAAATTTCGACGGTCAGAAAAAAAATTCGACGGTGGGAAAGATGAATTAACCGAAGAAAAAAAATTTCGACGGACAGAAAAAAAATTTCGACGGTCAGAAAAAAAATTTCGACGGTGGGAAAGATGAACTAACCGAAGAAAAAAATTTCGACGGACAGAAAAAAAATTTCGACGGTCAGAAAAAAAATTTCGACGGTGGGAAAGGTGAACTAACCGAAGAAAAAAAAGTTCGACGGAGAGAAAAAAAATTTCGACGGTCAGAAAAAAAATTTCGACGGTGGGAAAGATGAACTAACCGAAGAAAAAAAATTTCGACGGACAGAAAAAAATTTCGACGGTCAGAAAAAAAATTTCGACGGCGGGAAAGATGAACTAACCGAAGAAAAAAAATTTCGACGGACAGAAAAAAATTTCGACGGTCAGAAAAAAAAATTCGACGGTGGGAAAGATGAACTAACCGAAGAAAAAAAATTTCGACGGACAGAAAAAAAATTTCGACGGTCAGAAAAAAAATTCGACGGTGGGAAAGATGAACTAACCGAAGAAAAAAAATTTCGACGGACAGAAAAAGAATTTCGACGGTCAGAAAAAAAATTTCGACGGTGGGAAAGATGAACTAACCGAAGAAAAAAAAAATCGACGGACAGAAAAAAAATTTCGACGGTCAGAAAAAAAATTTCGACGGCGGGAAAGATGAACTAACCGAAGAAAAAAATTTCGACGGACAGAAAAAAAATTTCGACGGTCAGAAAAAAAATTTCGACGGTCAGAAAAAAAATTTCGACGGTGGGAAAGATGAACTAACCGAAGAAAAAAAAGTTCGACGGACAGAAAAAAAATTTCGACGGACAGAAAAAAAATTTCGACGGTGGGAAAGATGAACTAACCGAAGAAAAAAAATTTCGACGGTCAGAAAAAAAATTTCGACGGTGGGAAAGATGAACTAACCGAAGAAAAAAAATTTCGACGGTCAGAAAAAAAATTTCGACGGTGGGAAAGATGAACTAACCGAAGAAAAAAAATTTCGACGGACAGAAAAAAAATTTCGACGGTCAGAAAAAAAATTCGACGGTGGGAAAGATGAACTAACCGAAGAAAAAAAATTTCGACGGACAGAAAAAGAATTTCGACGGTCAGAAAAAAAATTTCGACGGTGGGAAAGATGAACTAACCGAAGAAAAAAAATTCGACGGACAGAAAAAAAATTTCGACGGTCAGAAAAAAATTTCGACGGTGGGAAAGATGAATTAACCGAAGAAAAAAAATTTCGACGGACAGAAAAAAAATTTCGACGGTCAGAAAAAAAATTTCGACGGTGGGAAAGATGAACTAACCGAAGAAAAAAAAATTCGACGGACAGAAAAAAAATTTCGACGGTGGGAAAGATGAACTAACCGAAGAAAAAAAAGTTCGACGGACAGAAAAAAAAATTCGACGGACAGAAAAAAAATTTCGACGGTGGGAAAGATGAACTAACCGAAGAAAAAAAATTTCGACGGTCAGAAAAAAAATTTCGACGGTGGGAAAGATGAATTAACCGAAGAAAAAAATTTCGACGGACAGAAAAAAAATTTCGACGGTCAGAAAAAAAATTTCGACGGTGGGAAAGGTGAACTAACCGAAGAAAAAAAAGTTCGACGGAGAGAAAAAAAATTTCGACGGTCAGAAAAAAAATTTCGACGGTGGGAAAGATGAACTAACCGAAGAAAAAAAATTTCGACGGACAGAAAAAAATTTCGACGGTCAGAAAAAAAATTTCGACGGCGGGAAAGATGAACTAACCGAAGAAAAAAAATTTCGACGGACAGAAAAAAATTTCGACGGTCAGAAAAAAAAATTCGACGGTGGGAAAGATGAACTAACCGAAGAAAAAAAATTTCGACGGACAGAAAAAAAATTTCGACGGTCAGAAAAAAAATTCGACGGTGGGAAAGACGAACTAACCGAAGAAAAAAAATTTCGACGGACAGAAAAAAATTTCGACGGTCAGAAAAAAAATTTCGACGGTGGGAAACATGAACTAACCGAAGAAAAAAAATTCGACGGACAGAAAAAAATTTCGACGGTCAGAAAAAAAATTTCGACGGTGGGAAAGATGAATTAACCGAAGAAAAAAAATTTCGACGGACAGAAAAAAAATTTCGACGGTCAGAAAAAAAATTTCGACGGTGGGAAAGATGAACTAACCGAAGAAAAAAAAGTTCGACGGACAGAAAAAAAATTTCGACGGACAGAAAAAAAATTTCGACGGTGGGAAAGATGAACTAACCGAAGAAAAAAAATTTCGACGGTCAGAAAAAAAATTTCGACGGTGGGAAAGATGAACTAACCGAAGAAAAAAAATTTCGGCGGTCAGAAAAAAAATTTCGACGGTGGGAAAGATGAACTAACCGAAGAAAAAAAATTTCGACGGACAGAAAAAAAATTTCGACGGTCAGAAAAAAAATTCGACGGTGGGAAAGATGAACTAACCGAAGAAAAAAAATTTCGACGGACAGAAAAAAATTTCGACGGTCAGAAAAAAAAATTCGACGGTGGGAAAGATGAACTAACCGAAGAAAAAAAATTTCAACGGACAGAAAAAAAATTTCGACGGTCAGAAAAAAAATTTCGACGGTGGGTAAGATGAACTAACCGAAGAAAAAAAATTTCGACGGACAGAAAAAAAATTTCGACGGTCAGAAAAAAAATTCGGCGGTGGAAAAGATGAACTAACCGAAGAAAAAAAATTTCGACGGACAGAAAAAAATTTCGACGGTCAGAAAAAAAAATTCGACGGTGGGAAAGATGAACTAACCGAAGAAAAAAAATTTCGACGGTCAGAAAAAAAATTTCGACGGTGGGAAAGATGAACTAACCGAAGAAAAAAAATTTCGACGGTCAGAAAAAAAATTTCGACGGTGGGAAAGATGAACTAACCGAAGAAAAAAAATTTCGACGGACAGAAAAAAAATTTCGACGGTCAGAAAAAAAATTCGACGGTGGGAAAGATGAACTAACCGAAGAAAAAAAATTTCAACGGACAGAAAAAAATTTCGACGGTCAGAAAAAAAATTTCGACGGTGGGAAAGATGAACTAACCGAAGAAAAAAAATTCGACGGACAGAAAAACATTTCGACGGTCAGAAAAAAAATTTCGACGGTGGGAAAGATGAATTAACCGAAGAAAAAAAATTTCGACGGACAGAAAAAAAATTTCGACGGTCAGAAAAAAAATTTCGACGGTGGGAAAGATGAACTAACCGAAGAAAAAAAAGTTCGACGGACAGAAAAAAAATTTCGACGGTGGGAAAGATGAACTAACCGAAGAAAAAAAATTTCGACGGTCAGAAAAAAAATTTCGACGGTGGGAAAGATGAACTAACCGAAGAAAAAAAATTTCGACGGTCAGAAAAAAAATTCGACGGTGGGAAAGATGAACTAACCGAAGAAAAAAAATTTCGACGGACAGAAAAAAATTTCGACGGTCAGAAAAAAAATTTCGACGGTGGGAAAGATGAACTAACCGAAGAAAAAAAATTTCGACGGACAGAAAAAAAATTTCGACGGTCAGAAAAAAAATTTCGACGGTGGGAAAGATGAACTAACCGAAGAAAAAAAATTTCGACGGACAGAAAAAAAATTTCGACGGTCAGAAAAAAAATTCGGCGGTGGGAAAGATGAACTAACCGAAGAAAAAAAATTTCGACGGACAGAAAAAAATTTCGACGGTCAGAAAAAAAATTTCGACGGTGGGAAAGATGAACTAACCGAAGAAAAAAAATTCGACGGACAGAAAAAAAATTTCGACGGTCAGAAAAAAAATTTCGACGGTGGGAAAGATGAATTAACCGAAGAAAAAAAATTTCGACGGACAGAAAAAAAATTTCGACGGTCAGAAAAAAAATTTCGACGGTGGGAAAGATGAACTAACCGAAGAAAAAAAATTTCGACGGACAGAAAAAAAATTTCGACGGTCAGAAAAAAAAATTCGACTGTGGGAAAGGTGAACTAACCGAAGAAAAAAAAGTTCGACGGAGAGAAAAAAGATTTCGACGGTCAGAAAAAAAATTTCGACGGTGGGAAAGATGAACTAACCGAAGAAAAAAAATTTCGACGGACAGAAAAAAATTTCGACGGTGGGAAAGATGAACTAACCGAAGAAAAAAAATTTCGACGGTCAGAAAAAAAATGTCGACGGTGGGAAAGATGAACTAACCGAAGAAAAAAAATTTCGACGGACAGAAAAAAAATTTCGACGGTCAGAAAAAAAATTCGACGGTGGGAAAGATGAACTAACCGAAGAAAAAAAATTTCGACGGACAGAAAAAAATTTCGACGGTCAGAAAAAAAATTTCGACGGTGGGAAAGATGAACTAACCGAAGAAAAAAAAGTTCGACGGACAGAAAAAAAATTTCGACGGTCAGAAAAAAAATTCGACGGTGGGAAAGATGAACTAACCGAAGAAAAAAATTTCGACGGACAGAAAAAAAATTTCGACGGTCAGAAAAAAAATTTCGACGGTGGGAAAGATGAACTAACCGAAGAAAAAAAAGTTCGACGGACAGAAAAAAAATTTCGACGGTCAGAAAAAAAATTCGACGGTGGGAAAGATGAACTAACCGAAGAAAAAAAATTTCGACGGACAGAAAAAAACTTCGACGGTCAGAAAAAAAATTCGACGGTGGGAAAGATGAACTAACCGAAGAAAAAAAATTTCGACGGACAGAAAAAAATTTCGACGTTCAGAAAAAAAATTTCGACGGTGGGAAAGATGAACTAACCGAAGAAAAAAAATTCGACGGACAGAAAAAAAATTTCGACGGTCAGAAAAAAAATTCGGCGGTGGGAAAGATGAACTAACCGAAGAAAAAAAATTTCGACGGACAGAAAAAAATTTCGACGGTCAGAAAAAAAATTTCCACGGTGGGAAACATGAACTAACCGAAGAAAAAAAATTCGACGGACAGAAAAAAATTTCGACGGTCAGAAAAAAAATTTCGACGGTGGGAAAGATGAATTAACCGAAGAAAAAAAATTTCGACGGACAGAAAAAAAAATTCGACGGTCAGAAAAAAAATTTCGACGGTGGGAAAGATGAACTAACCGAAGAAAAAAAAGTTCGACGGACAGAAAAAAAATTTCGACGGTCAGAAAAAAAATTTCGACGGCGGGAAAGATGAACTAACCGAAGAAAAAAATTTCGACGGACAGAAAAAAAATTTCGACGGTCAGAAAAAAAATTTCGACGGTGGGAAAGATGAACTAACCGAAGAAAAAAAAGTTCGACGGACAGAAAAAAAATTTCGACTGTCAGAAAAAAACTTCGACGGTGGGAAAGATGAACTAACCGAAGAAAAAAAATTTCGACGGACAGAAAAAAATTTCGACGGTCAGAAAAAAAATTCGACGGTGGGAAAGATGAACTAACCGAAGAAAAAAAATTTCGACGGACAGAAAAAAATTTCGACGGTCAGAAAAAAAATTTCGACGGTGGGAAAGATGAACTAACCGAAGAAAAAAAATTCGACGGACAGAAAAAAAATTTCGACGGACAGAAAAAAAATTTCGACGGTGGGAAAGATGAACTAACCGAAGAAAAAAAATTTCGACGGTCAGAAAAAAAATTTCGACGGTGGGAAAGATGAACTAACCGAAGAAAGAAAATTTCGACGGTCAGAAAAAAAATTTCGACGGTGGGAAAGATGAACTAACCGAAGAAAAAAAATGTCGACGGACAGAAAAAAAATTTCGACGGTCAGAAAAAAAATTTCGACGGTGGGAAACATGAACTAACCGAAGAAAAAAAATTCGACGGACAGAAAAAAATTTCGACGGTCAGAAAAAAAATTTCGACGGTGGGAAAGATGAATTAACCGAAGAAAAAAAATTTCGACGGACAGAAAAAAAATTTCGACGGTCAGAAAAAAAAATTCGACGGTGGGAAAGATGAACTAACCGAAGAAAAAAAAGTTCGACGGACAGAAAAAAAATTTCGACGGACAGAAAAAAAATTTCGACGGTGGGAAAGATGAACTAACCGAAGAAAAAAAATTTCGACGGTCAGAAAAAAAATTTTGACGGTGGGAAAGATGAACTAACCGAAGAAAAAAAATGTCGACGGTCAGAAAAAAAATGTCGACGGTGGGAAAGATGAACTAACCGAAGAAAAAAAAATTCGACGGACAGAAAAAAAATTTCGACGGTCAGAAAAAAAATTCGACGGTGGGAAAGATGAACTAACCGAAGAAAAAAAATTTCGACGGACAGAAAAAAATTTCGACGGTCAGAAAAAAAATTTCGACGGTGGGAAAGATGAACTAACCGAAGAAAAAAAATTTCGACGGACAGAAAAAAAATTTCGACGGTCAGAAAAAAAATTTCGACGGTCAGAAAAAAAATTTCGACGGTGGGAAAGATGAACTAACCGAAGAAAAAAAATTTCGACGGTCAGAAAAAAAATGTCGACGGTGGGAAAGATGAACTAACCGAAGAAAAAAAATGTCGACGGTCAGAAAAAAAATTTCGACGGTCAGAAAAAAAATTCGACGGTGGGAAAGATGAACTAACCGAAGAAAAAAAATTTCGACGGTCAGAAAAAAAATTTCGACGGTCAGAAAAAAAATTCGACGGTGGGAAAGATGAACTAACCGAAGAAAAAAAATTTCGACGGACAGAAAAAAATTTCGACGGTCAGAAAAAAAATTTCGACGGTGGGAAAGATGAACTAACCGAAGAAAAAAAATTCGACGGACAGAAAAAAAATTTCGACGGTCAGAAAAAAAATTTCGACGGTGGGAAAGATGAATTAACCGAAGAAAAAAAATTTCGACGGACAGAAAAAAAATTTCGACGGTGGGAAAGATGAACTAACCGAAGAAAAAAAATTTCGACGGACAGAAAAAAAATTTCGACGGTCAGAAAAAAAATTTCGACGGTGGGAAAGGTGAACTAACCGAAGAAAAAAAATTCAACGGACAGAAAAAAAATTTCGACGGTCAGAAGAAAATTTCGACGGTGGGAAAGATGAATTAACCGAAGAAAAAAAATTTCGACGGACAGAAAAAAAATTTCGACGGTCAGAAAAAAAATTTCGACGGTGGGAAAGATGAACTAACCGAAGAAAAAAAATTTCGACGGACAGAAAAAAAATTTCGACGGTGGGAAAGATGAACTAACCGAAGAAAAAAAATTTCGACGGACAGAAAAAAAATTTCGACGGTGGGAAAGATGAACTAACCGAAGAAAAAAATTTCGACGGACAGAAAAAAAATTTCGACGGTCAGAAAAAAAATTCGACGGTGGGAAAGATGAACTAACCGAAGAGAAAAAATTTCGACGGACAGAAAAAAAATTTCGACGGTCAGAAAAAAAATTTCGACGGCGGGAAAGATGAACTAACCGAAGAAAAAAATTTCGACGGACAGAAAAAAAATTTCGACGGTCAGAAAAAAAATGTCGACGGTGGGAAAGATGAACTAACCGAAGAAAAAAAAGTTCGACGGACAGAAAAAAAAATTCGACGGACAGAAAAAAAATTTCGACGGTGGGAAAGATGAACTAACCGAAGAAAAAAAATTTCGACGGTCAGAAAAAAAATTTCGACGGTGGGAAAGATGAACTAACCGAAGAAAAAAAATTTCGACGGTCAGAAAAAAAATTTCGACGGTCAGAAAAAAAATTCGACGGTGGGAAAGATGAACTAACCGAAGAAAAAAAATTTCGACGGACAGAAAAAAATTTCGACGGTCAGAAAAAAAATTTCGACGGTGGGAAAGATGAACTAACCGAAGAAAAAAAATTCGACGGACAGAAAAAAAATTTCGACGGTCAGAAAAAAAATTTCGACGGTGGGAAAGATGAATTAACCGAAGAAAAAAAATTTCGACGGACAGAAAAAAAAATTTCGACGGTCAGAAAAAAAATTTCGACGGTGGGAAAGATGAACTAACCGAAGAAAAAAATTTCGACGGACAGAAAAAAAATTTCGGCGGTCAGAAAAAAAATTTCGACGGTGGGAAAGGTGAACTAACCGAAGAAAAAAAAGTTCGACGGAGAGAAAAAAAATTTCGACGGTGGGAAAGATGAACTAACCGAAGAAAAAAAATTTCGACGGTCAGAAAAAAAATTTCGACGGTGGGAAAGATGAACTAACCGAAGAAAAAAAATTTCTACGGACAGAAAAAAAATTTCGACGGTCAGAAAAAAAATTCGACGGTGGGAAAGATGAACTAACCGAAGAAAAAAAATTTCGACGGACAGAAAAAAATTTCAACGGTCAGAAAAAAAATTTCGACGGTGGGAAAGATGAACTAACCGAAGAAAAAAAATTCGACGGACAGAAAAAACATTTCGACGGTCAGAAAAAAAATTTCGGCGGTGGGAAAGATGAACTAACCGAAGAAAAAAAATTTCGACGGACAGAAAAAAAATTTCGACGGTCAGAAAAAAAATTTAGACGGTGGGAAAGATGAACTAACCGAAGAAAAAAAATTTCGACGGACAGTAAAAAAAATTCGACGGTCAGAAAAAAATTTCGGCGGTGGGAAAGATGAACTAACCGAAGAAAAAAAATTTCGACGGACAGAAAAAAAATTTCGACGGTCAGAAAAAAAATTCGACGGTGGGAAAGATGAACTAACCGAAGAAAAAAAATTTCGACGGACAGAAAAAGAATTTCGACGGTCAGAAAAAAAATTTCGACGGTGGGAAAGATGAACTAACCGAAGAAAAAAAATTCGACGGACAGAAAAAAAATTTCGACGGTCAGAAAAAAAATTCGACGGTGGGAAAGATGAACTAACCGAAGAAAAAAAATTTCGACGGACAGAAAAAAATTTCGACGGTCAGAAAAAAAATTTCGACGGTGGGAAAGATGAACTAACCGAAGAAAAAAAATTTCGACGGACAGAAAAAAAATTTCGACGGTCAGAAAAAAAATTTCGACGGTCAGAAAAAAAATTTCGACGGTGGGAAAGGTGAACTAACCGAAGAAAAAAAAGTTCGACGGAGAGAAAAAAAATTTCGACGGTCAGAAAAAAAATTTCGACGGTGGGAAAGATGAATTAACCAAAGAAAAAAAAGCTCGACGGACAGAAAAAAAATTTCGACGGACAGAAAAAAAATTTCGACGGTGGGAAAGATGAACTAACCGAAGAAAAAAAATTTCGACGGTCAGAAAAAAAATTTCGACGGTGGGAAAGATGAATTAACCGAAGAAAAAAAATTTCGACGGACAAAAAAAAATTTCGACGGTCAGAAAAAAAATTTCGACGGTGGGAAAGATGAACTAACCGAAGAAAAAAAATTCGACGGACAGAAAAAAAATTTCGACGGTCAGAAAAAAAATTTCGACGGTGGGAAAGATGAATTAACCGAAGAAAAAAAATTTCGACGGACAGAAAAAAAATTTCGACGGTCAGAAAAAAAATTTCGACGGTGGGAAAGATGAACTAACCGAAGAAAAAAAATTTCGACGGACAGAAAAAAAATTTCGACAGTCAGAAAAAAAAATTCGACGGTGGGAAAGGTGAACTAACCGAAGAAAAAAAAGTTCGACGGAGAGAAAAAAAATTTCGACGGTCAGAAAAAAAATTTCGACGGTGGGAAAGATGAATTAACCGAAGAAAAAAAAGCTCGACGGACAGAAAAAAAATTTCGACGGACAGAAAAAAAATTTCGACGGTGGGAAAGATGAACTAACCGAAGAAAAAAAATTTCGACGGTCAGAAAAAAAATTTCGACGGTGGGAAAGATGAATTAACCGAAGAAAAAAAATTTCGACGGACAGAAAAAAAATTTCGACGGTCAGAAAAAAAATTTCGGCGGTGGGAAAGATGAACTAACCGAAGAAAAAAAATTTCGACGGACAGAAAAAAAATTTCGACGGTCAGAAAAAAAATTCGACGGTGGGAAAGATGAACTAACCGAAGAAAAAAAATTTCGACGGACAGAAAAAAATTTCGACGGTCAGAAAAAAAATTTCGACGGTGGGAAAGATGAACTAACCGAAGAAAAAAAATTCGACGGACAGAAAAAAAATTTCGACGGTCAGAAAAAAATTTCGACGGTGGGAAAGATGAATTAACCGAAGAAAAAAAATTTCGACGGACAGAAAAAAAATTTCGACGGTCAGAAAAAAAATTTCGACGGTGGGAAAGATGAACTAACCGAAGAAAAAAAATTTCGACGGACAGAAAAAAAATTTCGACGGTGGGAAAGATGAACTAACCGAAGAAAAAAAATTTCGACGGACAGAAAAAAAATTTCGACGGTGGGAAAGATGAACTAACCGAAGAAAAAAATTTCGACGGACAGAAAAAAAATTTCGACGGTCAGAAAAAAAATTCGACGGTGGGAAAGATGAACTAACCGAAGAAAAAAAAATTTCGACGGACAGAAAAAAAATTTCGACGGTCAGAAACTAAATTTCGACGGCGGGAAAGATGAACTAACCGAAGAAAAAAATTTCGACGGACAGAAAAAAAATTTCGACGGTCAGAAAAAAAATGTCGACGGTGGGAAAGATGAACTAACCGAAGAAAAAAAAGTTCGACGGACAGAAAAAAAAATTCGACGGACAGAAAAAAAATTTCGACGGTGGGAAAGATGAACTAACCGAAGAAAAAAAATTTCGACGGTCAGAAAAAAAATTTCGACGGTGGGAAAGATGAACTAACCGAAGAAAAAAAATTTCGACGGTCAGAAAAAAAATTTCGACGGTCAGAAAAAAAATTCGACGGTGGGAAAGATGAACTAACCGAAGAAAAAAAATTTCGACGGACAGAAAAAAATTTCGACGGTCAGAAAAAAAATTTCGACGGTGGGAAAGATGAACTAACCGAAGAAAAAAAATTCGACGGACAGAAAAAAAATTTCGACGGTCAGAAAAAAAATTTCGACGGTGGGAAAGATGAATTAACCGAAGAAAAAAAATTTCGACGGACAGAAAAAAAATTTCGACGGTCAGAAAAAAAATTTCGACGGTGGGAAAGATGAACTAACCGAAGAAAAAAATTTCGACGGACAGAAAAAAAATTTCGACGGTCAGAAAAAAAATTTCGACGGTGGGAAAGGTGAACTAACCGAAGAAAAAAAAGTTCGACGGAGAGAAAAAAAATTTCGACGGTCAGAAAAAAAATTTCGACGGTGGGAAAGATGAACTAACCGAAGAAAAAAAATTTCGACGGACAGAAAAAAATTTCGACGGTCAGAAAAAAAATTTCGACGGTGGGAAACATGAACTAACCGAAGAAAAAAAATTCGACGGACAGAAAAAAATTTCGACGGTCAGAAAAAAAATTTCGACGGTGGGAAAGATGAATTAACCGAAGAAAAAAAATTTCGACGGACAGAAAAAAAATTTCGACGGTCAGAAAAAAAATTTCGACGGTGGGAAAGATGAACTAACCGAAGAAAAAAAAGTTCGACGGACAGAAAAAAAATTTCGACGGACAGAAAAAAAATTTCGACGGTGGGAAAGATGAACTAACCGAAGAAAAAAAATTTCGACGGTCAGAAAAAAAATTTCGACGGTGGGAAAGATGAACTAACCGAAGAAAAAAAATTTCGACGGTCAGAAAAAAAATTTCGACGGTGGGAAAGATGAACTAACCGAAGAAAAAAAATTTCGACGGACAGAAAAAAAATTTCGACGGTCAGAAAAAAAATTCGACGGTGGGAAAGATGAACTAACCGAAGAAAAAAAATTTCGACGGACAGAAAAAAATTTCGACGGTCAGAAAAAAAAATTCGACGGTGGGAAAGATGAACTAACCGAAGAAAAAAAATTTCGACGGACAGAAAAAAAATTTCGACGGTCAGAAAAAAAATTTCGACGGTGGGAAAGATGAACTAACCGAAGAAAAAAAATTTCGACGGACAGAAAAAAAATTTCGACGGTCAGAAAAAAAATTCGGCGGTGGGAAAGATGAACTAACCGAAGAAAAAAAATTTCGACGGACAGAAAAAAATTTCGACGGTCAGAAAAAAAATTTCGACGGTGGGAAAGATGAACTAACCGAAGAAAAAAAATTTCGACGGTCAGAAAAAAAATTTCGACGGTGGGAAAGATGAACTAACCGAAGAAAAAAAATTTCGACGGTCAGAAAAAAAATTTCGACGGTGGGAAAGATGAACTAACCGAAGAAAAAAAATTTCGACGGACAGAAAAAAAATTTCGACGGTCAGAAAAAAAATTCGACGGTGGGAAAGATGAACTAACCGAAGAAAAAAAATTTCGACGGACAGAAAAAAATTTCGACGGTCAGAAAAAAAATTTCGACGGTGGGAAAGATGAACTAACCGAAGAAAAAAAATTCGACGGACAGAAAAAAATTTCGACGGTCAGAAAAAAAATTTCGACGGTGGGAAAGATGAATTAACCGAAGAAAAAAAATTTCGACGGACAGAAAAAAAATTTCGACGGTCAGAAAAAAAATTTCGACGGTGGGAAAGATGAACTAACCGAAGAAAAAAAAGTTCGACGGACAGAAAAAAAATTTCGACGGTGGGAAAGATGAACTAACCGAAGAAAAAAAATTTCGACGGTCAGAAAAAAAATTTCGACGGTGGGAAAGATGAACTAACCGAAGAAAAAAAAAATCGACGGACAGAAAAAAAATTTCGACGGTCAGAAAAAAAATTTCGACGGCGGGAAAGATGAACTAACCGAAGAAAAAAATTTCGACGGACAGAAAAAAAATTTCGACGGTCAGAAAAAAAATTTCGACGGTCAGAAAAAAAATTTCGACGGTGGGAAAGATGAACTAACCGAAGAAAAAAAATTTCGACGGTCAGAAAAAAAATTTCGACGGTGGGAAAGATGAACTAACCGAAGAAAAAAAATTTCGACGGTCAGAAAAAAAATTTCGACGGTGGGAAAGATGAACTAACCGAAGAAAAAAAATTTCTACGGACAGAAAAAAAATTTCGACGGTCAGAAAAAAAATTCGACGGTGGGAAAGATGAACTAACCGAAGAAAAAAAATTTCGACGGACAGAAAAAAATTTCAACGGTCAGAAAAAAAATTTCGACGGTGGGAAAGATGAACTAACCGAAGAAAAAAAATTCGACGGACAGAAAAAAAATTTCGACGGTCAGAAAAAAAATTTCGGCGGTGGGAAAGATGAACTAACCGAAGAAAAAAAATTTCGACGGACAGAAAAAAAATTTCGACGGTCAGAAAAAAAATTTCGACGGTGGGAAAGATGAACTAACCGAAGAAAAAAAATTTCGACGGACAGTAAAAAAAATTCGACGGTCAGAAAAAAATTTCGGCGGTGGGAAAGATGAACTAACCGAAGAAAAAAAATTTCGACGGACAGAAAAAAAATTTCGACGGTCAGAAAAAAAATTTCGACGGTGGGAAAGATGAATTAACCGAAGAAAAAAAATTTCGACGGACAGAAAAAAAATTTCGGCGGTGGGAAAGATGAACTAACCGAAGAAAAAAAATTTCGACGGTCAGAAAAAAAATTTCGACGGTGGGAAAGATGAACTAACCGAAGAAAAAAAATTTCGACGGTCAGAAAAAAAATTCGACGGTGGGAAAGATGAACTAACCGAAGAAAAAAAATTTCGACGGACAGAAAAAAAATTTGGACGGTCAGAAAAAAATTTGGACGGTGGGAAAGATGAACTAACCGAAGAAAAAAAATTTCGACGGGCAGAAAAAAAATTTGGACGGTCAGAAAAAAAAATTCGACGGTGGGAAAGATGAACTAACCGAAGAAAAAAAAATTCGACGGACAGAAAAAAAATTTCGACGGTCAGAAAAAAATTTCGACGGTGGGAAAGATGAACTAACCGAAGAAAAAAAATTTCGACGGTCAGAAAAAAAATTTCGACGGTGGGAAAGATGAACTGACCGAAGAAAAAAAATTTCGACGGACAGAAAAAAAATTTGGACGGTCAGAAAAAAAATTTCGACGGTGGGAAAGATGAACTGACCGAAGAAAAAAAATTTCGACGGACAGAAAAAAAATTTGGACGGTCAGAAAAAAAACTTCGACGGTGGGAAAGATGAACTAACCAAAGAAAAAAAATTTCGACGGACAGAAAAAAAATTTCGACGGTCAGAAAAAAAATTTCGACGGTGGGAAAGATGAACTGACCGAAGAAAAAAAATTTCGACGGGCAGAAAAAAAATTTGGACGGTCAGAAAAAAAATTTCGACGGTGGGAAAGATGAACTAACCGAAGAAAAAAAAATTCGACGGACAGAAAAAAAATTTCGACGGTCAGAAAAAAATTTCGACGGTGGGAAAGATGAACTAACCGAAGAAAAAAAATTTCGACGGACAGAAAAAAAATTTGGACGGTCAGAAAGAAAATTTGGACGGTGGGAAAGATGAAAAAAAATTCCGACGGTCAGAAAAAAAATTTCGACGGTCAAAAAAAAATTTCGACGGTGGGAAAGATGAACTAACCCAAGAAAAAAAATTTCGACGGACAGAAAAAAAATTTCGACGGTCAGAAAAAAAATTTCGACGGTGGGAAAGATGAACTAACCGAAGAAAAAAAATTTCGACGGACAGAAAAAAAATTTCGACGGTCAGAAAAAAAATTTCGACGGTGGGAAAGATGAACTAACCGAAGAAAAAAATTTCGACGGACAGAAAAAAAATTTGGACGGTCAGAAAAAAAATTTCGACGGTGGGAAAGATGAACTAACCGAAGAAAAAAAAATTCGACGGACAGAAAAAAAATTTCGACGGTCAGAAAAAAATTTCGACGGTGGGAAAGATGAACTAACCGAAGAAAAAAAATTTCGACGGACAGAAAAAAAATTTGGACGGTCAGAAAAAAAATTTGGACGGTGGGAAAGATGAACTAACCGAAGAAAAAAAATTCCGACGGTCAGAAAAAAAATTTCGACGGTCAAAAAAAAATTTCGACGGTGGGAAAGATGAACTAACCCAAGAAAAAAAATTTCGACGGACAGAAAAAAAATTTCGACGGTCAGAAAAAAAATTTCGACGGTGGGAAAGATGAACTAACCGAAGAAAAAAAATTTCGACGGACAGAAAAAAAATTTCGACGGTCAGAAAAAAAATTTCGACGGTGGGAAAGATGAACTAACCGAAGAAAAAAATTTCGACGGACAGAAAAAAAATTTGGACGGTCAGAAAAAAAATTTCGACGGTGGGAAAGATGAACTAACCGAAGAAAAAAAATTTCGTCGGACAGAAAAAAAATTTCGACGGTCAGAAAAAAAATGTCGACGGTGGGAAAGATGAACTAACCGAAGAAAAAAAATTTCGACGGACAGAAAAAAAATTTCGACGGTCAGAAAAAAAATTTCGACGGTGGGAAGGATGAACTGACCGAAGAAAAAAAATTTCGACGGACAGAAAAAAAATTTGGACGGTCAGAAAAAAAATTTCGACGGTGGGAAAGATGAACTGACCGAAGAAAAAAAATTTCGACGGACAGAAAAAAAATTTTGACGGTCAGAAAAAAAATTTCGACGGTGGGAAAGATGAACTAACCAAAGAAAAAAAATTTCGACGGGCAGAAAAAAAATTTCGACGGTCAGAAAAAAAATTTCGACGGTGGGAAAGATGAACTGACCGAAGAAGGAAATTTCGACGGGCAGAAAAAAAATTTGGACGGTCAGAAAAAAAATTTCGACGGTGGGAAAGATGAACTAACCGAAGAAAAAAAAATTCGACGGACAGAAAAAAAATTTCGACGGTCAGAAAAAAATTTCGACGGTGGGAAAGATGAACTAACCGAAGAAAAAAAATTTCGACGGACAGAAAAAAAATTTGGACGGTCAGAAAAAAAAATTCGACGGTGGGAAAGATGAACTAACCGAAGAAAAAAAATTTCGTCGGACAGAAAAAAAATTTGGACGGTCAGAAAAAAAATTTCGACGGTGGGAAAGAAGAACTAACCGAAGAAAAAAATTTCGACGGACAGAAAAAAAATTTGGACGGTCAGAAAAAAAATTTCGACGGTGGGAAAGATGAACTAACCGAAGAAAAAAAAATTCGACGGACAGAAAAAAAATTTCGACGGTCAGAAAAAAATTTCGACGGTGGGAAAGATGAACTAACCGAAGAAAAAAAATTTCGACGGTCAGAAAAAAAATTTCGACGGTGGGAAAGATGAACTGACCGAAGAAAAAAAATTTCGACGGACAGAAAAAAAATTTGGACGGTCAGAAAAAAAATTTCGACGGTGGGAAAGATGAACTAACCGAAGAAAAAAAAATTCGACGGACAGAAAAAAAATTTCGACGGTCAGAAAAAAAATTTCGACGGTGGGAAAGATGAACTGACCGAAGAAAAAAAATTTCGACGGACAGAAAAAAAATTTCGACGGTCAGAAAAAAAATTTCGACGGTGGGAAAGATGAACTAACCGAAGAAAAAAAATTTCGACGGACAGAAAAAAAATTTCGACGGTCAGAAAAAAAATTTCGACGGTGGGAAAGATGAACTGACCGAAGAAAAAAAATTTCGACGGGCAGAAAAAAAATTTGGACGGTCAGAAAAAAAATTTCGACGGTCAGAAAAAAAATTTGGACGGTCAGAAAAAAAATTTGGACGGTGGGAAAGATGAACTAACCGACGAAAAAAAATTTCGACGGACAGAAAAAAAATTTCGACAGTCAGAAAAAAAATTTCGACGGTGGGAAGGATGAACTAACCGAAGAAAAAAAATTTCGACGGACAGAAGAAAAATTTCGACGGTCAGAAAAAAAATTTCGACGGTGGGAAAGATGAACTGACCGAAGAAAAAAAAATTCGACGGACAGAAAAAAAATTTGGACGGTCAGAAAAAAAATTTCGACGGTGGGAAAGATGAACTAACCAAAGAAAAAAAATTTCGGCGGACAGAAAAAAAATTTCGACGGTCAGAAAAAAAATTTCGACGGTGGGAAAGATGAACTGACCGAAGAAAAAAAATTTCGACGGACAGAAAAAAAATTTCGACGGTCAGAAAAAAAATTTCGACGGTGGGAAAGATGAACTAACCGAAGAAAAAAATTTCGACGGACAGAAAAAAAATTTGGACGGTCAGAAAAAAAATTTCGACGGTGGGAAAGATGAACTAACCAAAGAAAAAAAATTTCGACGGACAGAAAAAAAATTTCGACGGTCAGAAAAAAAATTTCGACGGTGGGAAAGATGAACTGACCGAAGAAAAAAAAAATCGACGGACAGAAAAAAAATTTCACCGGTCAGAAAAAAATTTCGACGGTGGGAAAGATGAACTAACCGAAGAAAAAAAATTTCGACGGACAGAAAAAAAATTTGGACGGTCAGAAAAAAAATTTGGACGGTGGGAAAGATGAACTAACCGAAGAAAAAAAATTCCGACGGTCAGAAAAAAAATTTCGACGGTCAGAAAAAAATTTCGACGGTGGGAAAGATGAACTAACCCAAGAAAAAAAATTTTGACGGACAGAAAAAAAATTTCGACGGTCAGAAAAAAAATTTCGACGGTGGGAAAGATGAACTGACCGAAGAAAAAAAATTCGACGGGCAGAAAAAAAATTTGGACGGTCAGAAAAAAAATTTCGACGGTGGGAAAGATGAACTAACCGAAGAAAAAAAAATTCGACGGACAGAAAAAAAATTTCGACGGTCAGAAAAAAATTTCGACGGTGGGAAAGATGAACTAACCGAAGAAAAAAAATTTTGACGGTCAGAAAAAAAATTTCGACGGTGGGAAAGATGAACTGACCGAAGAAAAAAAATTTCGACGGACAGAAAAAAAATTTGGACGGTCAGAAAAAAAATTTCGACGGTGGGAAAGATGAACTAACCGAAGAAAAAAAAATTCGACGGACAGAAAAAAAATTTCGACGGTCAGAAAAAAAATTTCGACGGTGGGAAAGATGAACTGACCGAAGAAAAAAAATTTCGACGGACAGAAAAAAAATTTCGACGGTCAGAAAAAAAATTTCGACGGTGGGAAAGATGAACTAACCGAAGAAAAAAAATTTCGACGGACAGAAAAAAAATTTGGACGGTCAGAAAAAAAATTTGGACGGTGGGAAAGATGAACTAACCGAAGAAAAAAAATTTCGACGGACAGAAAAAAAATTTCGACGGTCAGAAAAAAAATTTCGACGGTGGGAAGGATGAACTAACCGAAGAAAAAAAATTTCGACGGTCAGAAAAAAAATTTCGACGGTGGGAAGGATGAACTAACCGAAGAAAAAAAATTTCGACGGACAGAAAAAAAATTTCGACGGTCAGAAAAAAAATTTCGACGGTGGGAAAGATGAACTAACCGAAGAACAAAAATTTCGACGGACAGAAAAAAAATTTGGACGGTCAGAAAAAAAATTTGGACGGTGGGAAAGATGAACTAACCGAAGAAAAAAAATTCCGACGGTCAGAAAAAAAATTTCGACGGTCAGAAAAAAATTTCGACGGTGGGAAAGATGAACTAACCCAAGAAAAAAAATTTCGACGGACAGAAAAAAAATTTCGACGGTCAGAAAAAAAATTTCGACGGTGGGAAAGATGAACTGACCGAAGAAAAAAAATTCGACGGGCAGAAAAAAAATTTGGACGGTCAGAAAAAAAATTTCGACGGTGGGAAAGATGAACTAACCGAAGAAAAAAAAATTCGACGGACAGAAAAAAAATTTCGACGGTCAGAAAAAAATTTCGACGGTGGGAAAGATGAACTAACCGAAGAAAAAAAATTTTGACGGTCAGAAAAAAAATTTCGACGGTGGGAAAGATGAACTGACCGAAGAAAAAAAATTTCGACGGACAGAAAAAAAATTTGGACGGTCAGAAAAAAAATTTCGACGGTGGGAAAGATGAACTAACCGAAGAAAAAAAATTTCGACGGACAGAAAAAAAATTTCGACGGTCAGAAAAAAAATTTCGACGGTGGGAAGGATGAACTGACCGAAGAAAAAAAATTTCGACGGACAGAAAAAAAAATTTGGACGGTCAGAAAAAAAATTTCGACGGTGGGAAAGATGAACTTGTTGAAGTATGAAGATCCAGATTGTGTAGCGTAGCGAACATCAAATATATGTGGTTACCATGATTATGTATTATATAAAGTGATTAATAAAAAACAATTTTTCTGACGTGTTTCATCTTGGAGTCTACGTATTTCACGTTATATTACTTCCACTGATAATTACTCCGCTAAGAGGTTATGGGCCCAGAGCAGATAGAATTCCAGAAGAACCTATCAGAGTAATCTACCAGAAAAAGTGAAAAGTAGTCCAACTTACGAAGCTTCGAACGACAGCAAGAAGAATGTCCATTAATTCAGTGAGGATCGATGTTCTACAGAAGAATAATTATGATACCTGGAAGATACAGATGGAAGCCATTCTAATCAAACATGAAGTATGGGAATATGTCAATGGAAATGTCAAGAAACCAAAAGGGGATGAAGATAATCCAGAATTTAGAGAAGAAGTGAAGCTATGGGAGAAATATGACCAGAAAGCTAAAGCTGATATAATTTTGTCCATGAGTCCAGTCGAATTGAAGATTGTAAAGGGATGCAAAACTTCAAACGATGTATGGAGAAAATTAGAAGAAGTTTATCAATCAAAAGGTCCTGCTCGAAAAGCCACCTTGTTGAAACAGCTAACACTTCACAAAATGACAGAAAACGAAGATATTCGGGATCATGTCAATAAATTTTTTGACATTGTTGACAAACTCACTGAAATGGATATTCAAATTAATGAAGAATTATTAACCGTTATGCTTTTATATAGCTTGCCTGCTAATTTTGAAAATTTCAGAATTGCTATCGAAACTCGTGATGTTCTTCCAACGCCAGAAGTGCTGAAAGTGAAGATATTCGAGGAGAATGATGCTAGAAGAAACGGGGATCATTGCGAAAACACAAATGCTATGGTTATTTCAAAATTTGGTAAGAAAGCGCAATTTTATAAAAATAAACCTAAAGCTTCCCATAGTACACAAAATGATACATTTAAGTTTAGATGTTATAAGTGTAAGGAGATTGGGCATAAAGCGATTGATTGTAAGCGCAAAGTATGGAAGAAACCTCAACAGGCCACATGTAGTGAAAATATGGATTTCTGTATGGGAGTTAAGAATTCTTCCAAAAACTGGGTTTTAGACAGTGGAGCAACCTCGCACTTCTGCAGAGATGAAGAGACTTTGATAAGCAAAGTAAGTTGCAATTCCGAACGTTTAAGTTTAGCAAATAATACACACACAGTAATTGCTGCAAAAGGAACAAGTAAATTTACAACTAATTTTAATGGAAAAATTAAGAATATATCATTAAAAAATTCTCTATACGTACCAGATCTTAGAGTCAATTTGATGTCAGTTAGTAAGATAACAGATAGAGGATATGAGGTAAATTTTAGAAGAAATGATGCCAGAATCTTGAACTCTAAAGGAGAAGTATTTTTAGTTGCAAAAAGAATTAATGACTTGTATTACATACAGAACAATGAACAGTCAGCTTGTATAATGAATGAAGAATCCCATGACATTCATAAATGGCATAGGATTTTAGGACATTTGAATTTTCGAGACTTGATTGTTGCACAAAGAAAGAAAAGTATTTTAGGATTACATTTCGAAAAACCAGATAGGAAAATAGAATGTAAAATATGCGTTAAAGGAAAAATGACTGAGTTACCATTTCCAAAGAAATCAGATAGAAATACAGAAGTGCTGGAAATTATTCATTCTGATGTATGTGGACCTGTAGCTACTGAGTCTAATGGTAAGAAAAAGTACTTAGTAACATTTATTGATGACTCTTCAAAATGGACAGAAGTACGATTTATAAGACATAAGAATGAAGTTCTTAAATGCTTTAAAGAATTTGTATGTTTTGTTGAGAATTTAAAAGGTAAAAGAATAAAATACTTACAATCAGATAATGGTGGAGAGTATATCAACAATGAATTCGATAATTTTCTGAAAGAACGAGGAATTCAAAGAAGATTAAGTGTTTCTTATACTCCTCAACAAAATGGTTTAGCTGAGAGAATGAATAGAACATTTTTTGATACAGCTAGATGTTTACTATTTCAATCAAAATTGCCACCATCTTTTTGGGCAGAAGCAGTTAACACCGCCTGTTATATAAGGAATCGGTGTCCTAACAGCAGCTTAAAAGGCCGGACGCCATATGAAGTTTGGTTCGGTAAGAAACCGAATGTTGGTTACATGAAAGAATTTGGAAGTAAAGTTTACTTACTGAATAAAAATCCAGGAAGAGGAAAGTTAGATCCGCGAGGAATTGATGGAGTATTTGTTGGATATGCATCTGAATCCAAAGCATTCCGAGTTTGGGTAACAGATCGCCGAAGAGTTGAAATTTCAAGAAATGTAAAATTTTTCACTGATGGTTCTACAAGTCAAGAAATTCAACCAGTAATTAATGAAGATAAACAAATTGAGATTATGTTTGAAAATACTGGATACAGAAAGCCCAACGTTCGTGTAGAAGAATATACAGAACAAGAAAATCAAGAAAATTTTGATGAACCAGAACAATCTAATTCAAACGTTCGAGTAGAAGAATATACAGAACCAGAAAATCAAGAAAATTTTGAGGAACCAGAACAATGTGACGAAACATTTGCAAAAGAAACTACAGTAAGAAGAGTGCCTGGCCGACCAAAAATTTTACGAACAGGAAAAGTAGGTAGACCAAGAAAAATTTTCAACTCCGTTCCAAAAGAAGCAAATTTAAATGAAAAGGCATTTGTTTCTGAAATACCATTGAAGCTTGCTATGAAAAGCAATGAGAGAAATGAATGGTTAGAAGCAATGGCAGAAGAAATCAAATCGATAGTTAAAAATGGTACATGGCGACTGGAAAAGCCCCCTGAAACAGATTTGATTGTTGGAAGTCGTATTATATTGACAAATAAATATGATACTGACGGCACATTAAAGCGGAGGAAAGCAAGACTGGTTGCACAAGGTTTTTCACAGAAACCCGGATTACATTTTAGTCAAACTTTTGCACCAGTAGCAAGAATGAGTTCAATAAGATTGGCTATAGCATTAGCAGTAAAATATAAAATGAAGATCAAACAATTTGATGTAGCTACTGCGTATTTGAACGGAACATTGGACGAAAGAATTTATATGGAGCCGCCAAAATTTTTAAAGGAAATTTTAAACATCATTATAGATGATAATGGTTGTGAAAATCATATTCGAATTGAAGCGAAAAAAATGTTAAAAGAATTAGAAAAGGAAGACGGAAAAAAATGTCGACTAATGAAATCATTGTATGGATTAAAACAAGCTGGTAGGAGTTGGTATAAGAAATTAAGTAGTGTTCTTATAAACTTAGGAGCAACTCCATCTAATGCAGATCCCTGTATATATCGTTATGGACAAGGGGAAGAATTTGCCATTATAACGACGTATGTTGACGACTTGTTGATTATGTCTGCTAACGATAATATAATTAGAAAATTCAGTAAAGGACTGGCTGAAAATTTTGAACTTAAAGATCTAGGAGAAGTGAAAAACTGTTTAGGAATTGAATTTTCCAGAATTGGGAACAAAATCAGAATTTGTCAAGAAAAGTACATTTCTGATATTTTAACGAAGTACAAGATGGAAAATGCAAATCCTGTATCGACACCTTTGGATCCCAATGTTAAATTGTTGAAATCAAAAACAGGAATTAACTCAGAAGAACTAAATTTACCTTACAGGGAGTTAATTGGAGCATTAACTTATTTGGCCATTTCGACGAGACCAGATATTAGTCATGCTGTAAGCAAACTTGGACAATTTAACAACTGCTACGATCAAAGCCACTGGAAAGCAGCCAAGAGAGTTCTGAGGTATTTAAAAGGAACAATTCATTTTGGTTTAGTTTATTCATCAGGAACGGATGATAACATCAACGGCTATGTAGATGCTGATTGGGGAAATGATTTGGATGATAGACGATCTTTCACTGGTTATTGTTTCTTTTATGGAAATGGATTAATTTCATGGGAATCTAGAAAGCAAAGAACTGTTGCCTTGTCTTCAAATGAAGCAGAATATATGGGCATGAGTGATGCCGCCAAAGAATGTATTTATTTGAAAAATTTCCTAATTGAATTGGGAGAATCAAAAAATATAAAATCATGTTTACTATGCGATAACATGGGTGCTTTGAAAATGGCTGAAAATCCCATTTTTCATGCTCGTAGTAAGCACATAGATTTACGACATCATTTTATACGAGATGCTATGAAGAATAAATTGTTTGATATTAAACATATTTCTACTAATGAAATGGTAGCTGATATTTTAACAAAAGGATTGCCTCGTATAAAACATGAATTTTGTATGAAGATGTTGAAGTTAGAAGTGGAATTTTAAATGGTATTATGTATTGATTTGTTGTTCGAGGGGAAGTGTTGAAGTATGAAGATCCAGATTGTGTAGCGTAGCGAACATCAAATATATGTGGTTACCATGATTATGTATTATATAAAGTGATTAATAAAAAACAATTTTTCTGACGTGTTTCATCTTGGAGTCTACGTATTTCACGTTATATTACTTCCACTGATAATTACTCCGCTAAGAGAACTGACCGAAGAAAAAAAATTTCGACGGACAGAAAAAAAATTTTGACGGTCAGAAAAAAAATTTCGACGGTGGGAAAGATGAACTAACCAAAGAAAAAAAATTTCGACGGACAGAAAAAAAATTTCGACGGTCAGAAAAAAAATTTCGACGGTGGGAAAGATGAACTGACCGAAGAAGGAAATTTCGACGGGCAGAAAAAAAATTTGGACGGTCAGAAAAAAAATTTCGACGGTGGGAAAGATGAACTAACCGAAGAAAAAAATTTCGACGGACAGAAAAAAAATTTGGACGGTCAGAAAAAAAATTTCGACGGTGGGAAAGATGAACTAACCGAAGAAAAAAAAATTCGACGGACAGAAAAAAAATTTCGACGGTCAGAAAAAAATTTCGACGGTGGGAAAGATGAACTAACCGAAGAAAAAAAATTTCGACGGTCAGAAAAAAAATTTCGACGGTGGGAAAGATGAACTGACCGAAGAAAAAAAATTTCGACGGACAGAAAAAAAATTTGGACGGTCAGAAAAAAAATTTCGACGGTGGGAAAGATGAACTAACCGAAGAAAAAAAAATTCGACGGACAGAAAAAAAATTTCGACGGTCAGAAAAAAAATTTCGACGGTGGGAAAGATGAACTGACCGAAGAAAAAAAATTTCGACGGACAGAAAAAAAATTTCGACGGTCAGAAAAAAAATTTCGACGGTGGGAAAGATGAACTAACCGAAGAAAAAAAATTTCGACGGACAGAAAAAAAATTTCGACGGTCAGAAAAAAAATTTCGACGGTGGGAAAGATGAACTGACCGAAGAAAAAAAATTTCGACGGGCAGAAAAAAAATTTGGACGGTCAGAAAAAAAAATTCGACGGTCAGAAAAAAAATTTGGACGGTCAGAAAAAAAATTTGGACGGTGGGAAAGATGAACTAACCGACGAAAAAAAATTTCGACGGACAGAAAAAAAATTTCGACAGTCAGAAAAAAAATTTCGACGGTGGGAAGGATGAACTAACCGAAGAAAAAAAATTTCGACGGACAGAAGAAAAATTTCGACGGTCAGAAAAAAAATTTCGACGGTGGGAAAGATGAACTGACCGAAGAAAAAAAAATTCGACGGACAGAAAAAAAATTTGGACGGTCAGAAAAAAAATTTCGACGGTGGGAAAGATGAACTAACCAAAGAAAAAAAATTTCGACGGACAGAAAAAAAATTTCGACGGTCAGAAAAAAAATTTCGACGGTGGGAAAGATGAACTGACCGAAGAAAAAAAAAATCGACGGACAGAAAAAAAATTTCACCGGTCAGAAAAAAATTTCGACGGTGGGAAAGATGAACTAACCGAAGAAAAAAAATTTTGACGGACAGAAAAAAAATTTGGACGGTCAGAAAAAAAATTTGGACGGTGGGAAAGATGAACTAACCGAAGAAAAAAAATTCCGACGGTCAGAAAAAAAATTTCGACGGTCAGAAAAAAATTTCGACGGTGGGAAAGATGAACTAACCCAAGAAAAAAAATTTCGACGGACAGAAAAAAAATTTCGACGGTCAGAAAAAAAATTTCGACGGTGGGAAAGATGAACTGACCGAAGAAAAAAAATTCGACGGGCAGAAAAAAAATTTGGACGGTCAGAAAAAAAATTTCGACGGTGGGAAAGATGAACTAACCGAAGAAAAAAAAATTCGACGGACAGAAAAAAAATTTCGACGGTCAGAAAAAAATTTCGACGGTGGGAAAGATGAACTAACCGAAGAAAAAAAATTTTGACGGTCAGAAAAAAAATTTCGACGGTGGGAAAGATGAACTGACCGAAGAAAAAAAATTTCGACGGACAGAAAAAAAATTTGGACGGTCAGAAAAAAAATTTCGACGGTGGGAAAGATGAACTAACCGAAGAAAAAAAAATTCGACGGACAGAAAAAAAATTTCGACGGTCAGAAAAAAAATTTCGACGGTGGGAAAGATGAACTGACCGAAGAAAAAAAATTTCGACGGACAGAAAAAAAATTTCGACGGTCAGAAAAAAAATTTCGACGGTGGGAAAGATGAACTAACCGAAGAAAAAAAATTTCGACGGACAGAAAAAAAATTTGGACGGTCAGAAAAAAAATTTGGACGGTGGGAAAGATGAACTAACCGAAGAAAAAAAATTTCGACGGACAGAAAAAAAATTTCGACGGTCAGAAAAAAAATTTCGACGGTGGGAAGTCATCACTAACCGAAGAAAAAAAATTTCGACGGTCAGAAAAAAAATTTCGACGGTGGGAAGGATGAACTAACCGAAGAAAAAAAATTTCGACGGACAGAAAAAAAATTTCGACGGTCAGAAAAAAAATTTCGACGGTGGGAAAGATGAACTAACCGAAGAACAAAAATTTCGACGGACAGAAAAAAAATTTGGACGGTCAGAAAAAAAATTTGGACGGTGGGAAAGATGAACTAACCGAAGAAAAAAAATTCCGACGGTCAGAAAAAAAATTTCGACGGTCAGAAAAAAAATTTCGACGGTGGGAAAGATGAACCAACCCAAGAAAAAAAAATTCGACGGACAGAAAAAAAATTTCGACAGAAAAAAATTTCGACGGTGGGAAAGATGAACTAACCGAAGAAAAAAAATTTCGACGCTCAGAAAAAAAATTTCGACGGTGGGAAAGATGAACTAACCGAAGAAAAAAATTTCGACGGACAGAAAAAAAATTTGGACGGTCAGAAAAAAAAATTCGACGGTGGGAAAGATGAACTAACCGAAGAAAAAAAATTTCGTCGGACAGAAAAAAAATTTGGACGGTCAGAAAAAAAATTTCGACGGTGGGAAAGATGAACTAACCGAAGAAAAAAAATTTCGACGGACAGAAAAAAAATTTGGACGGTCAGAAAAAAAATTTCGACGGTGGGAAAGATGAACTAACCGAAGAAAAAAAAATTCGACGGACAGAAAAAAAATTTCGACGGTCAGAAAAAGATTTCGACGGTGGGAAAGATGAACTAACCGAAGAAAAAAAAATTCGACGGACAGAAAAAAAATTTCGACGGTCAGAAAAAAATTTCGAAGGTGGGAAAGATGAACTAACCGAAGAAAAAAAAATTCGACTGACAGAAAAAAAATTTGGACGGTCAGAAAAAAAATTTCGACGGTGGGAAAGATGAACTGACCGAAGAAAAAAAAATTCGACGGACAGAAAAAAAATTTCGACGGTCAGAAAAAAATTTCGACGGTGGGAAAGATGAACTAACCGAAGAAAAAAAATTTCGACGGACAGAAAAAAAATTTGGACGGTCAGAAAAAAAATTTCGACGGTGGGAAAGATGAACTGACCGAAGAAAAAAAAATTCGACGGACAGAAAAAAAATTTCGACGGTCAGAAAAAAAATTTCGACGGTGGGAAGGATAAACTGACCGAAGAAAAAAAATTTCGACGGACAGAAAAAAAATTTGGACGGTCAGAAAAAAAATTTCGACGGTGGGAAAGATGAACTGACCGAAGAAAAAAAATTTCGACGGACAGAAAAAAAATTTTGACGGTCAGAAAAAAAATTTCGACGGTGGGAAAGATGAACTAACCAAAGAAAAAAAATTTCGACGGACAGAAAAAAAATTTCGACGGTCAGAAAAAAAATTTCGACGGTGGGAAAGATGAACTGACCGAAGAAAAAAAATTTCGACGGGCAGAAAAAAAATTTGGACGGTCAGAAAAAAAATTTCGACGGTGGGAAAGATGAACTAACCGAAGAAAAAAAAATTCGACGGACAGAAAAAAAATTTCGACGGTCAGAAAAAAATTTCGACGGTGGGAAAGATGAACTAACCGAAGAAAAAAAATTTCGACGGACAGAAAAAAAATTTCGACGGTCAGAAAAAAATTTCGACGGTGGGAAAGATGAACTAACCGAAGAAAAAAAATTTCGACGGACAGAAAAAAAATTTGGACGGTCAGGAAAAAAATTTCGACGGTGGGAAAGATGAACTGACCGAAGAAAAAAAAATTCGACGGACAGAAAAAAAATTTCGACGGTCAGAAAAAAAATTTCGACGGTGGGAAGGATGAACTGACCGAAGAAAAAAAATTTCGACGGACAGAAAAAAAATTTGGACGGTCAGAAAAAAAATTTCGACGGTGGGAAGGATAAACTGACCGAAGAAAAAAAATTTCGACGGACAGAAAAAAAATTTGGACGGTCAGAAAAAAAATTTCGACGGTGGGAAAGATGAACTGACCGAAGAAAAAAAATTTCGACGGACAGAAAAAAAATTTTGACGGTCAGAAAAAAAATTTCGACGGTGGGAAAGATGAACTAACCAAAGAAAAAAAATTTCGACGGACAGAAAAAAAATTTCGACGGTCAGAAAAAAAATTTCGACGGTGGGAAAGATGAACTGACCGAAGAAAAAAAATTTCGACGGGCAGAAAAAAAATTTGGACGGTCAGAAAAAAAATTTCGACGGTGGGAAAGATGAACTAACCGAAGAAAAAAAAATTCGACGGACAGAAAAAAAATTTCGACGGTCAGAAAAAAATTTCGACGGTGGGAAAGATGAACTAACCGAAGAAAAAAAATTTCGACGGACAGAAAAAAAATTTCGACGGTCAGAAAAAAATTTCGACGGTGGGAAAGATGAACTAACCGAAGAAAAAAAATTTCGACGGACAGAAAAAAAATTTGGACGGTCAGGAAAAAAATTTCGACGGTGGGAAAGATGAACTGACCGAAGAAAAAAAAATTCGACGGACAGAAAAAAAATTTCGACGGTCAGAAAAAAAATTTCGACGGTGGGAAGGATGAACTGACCGAAGAAAAAAAATTTCGACGGACAGAAAAAAAATTTGGACGGTCAGAAAAAAAATTTCGACGGTGGGAAAGATGAACTGACCGAAGAAAAAAAATTTCGACGGACAGAAAAAAAATTTTGACGGTCAGAAAAAAAATTTCGACGGTGGGAAAGATGAACTAACCAAAGAAAAAAAATTTCGACGGACAGAAAAAAAATTTCGACGGTCAGAAAAAAAATTTCGACGGTGGGAAAGATGAACTGACCGAAGAAAAAAAATTTCGACGGACAGAAAAAAAATTTGGACGGTCAGAAAAAAAATTTCGACGGTGGGAAAGATGAACTGACCGAAGAAAAAAAATTTCGACGGACAGAAAAAAAATTTTGACGGTCAGAAAAAAAATTTCGACGGTGGGAAAGATGAACTAACCAAAGAAAAAAAATTTCGACGGACAGAAAAAAAATTTCGACGGTAAGAAAAAAAATTTCGACGGTGGGAAAGATGAACTGACCGAAGAAAAAAAATTTCGACGGGCAGAAAAAAAATTTGGACGGTCAGAAAAAAAATTTCGACGGTGGGAAAGATGAACTAACCGAAGAAAAAAAAATTCGACGGACAGAAAAAAAATTTCGACGGTCAGAAAAAAATTTCGACGGTGGAAAAGATGAACTAACCGAAGAAAAAAAATTTCGACGGACAGAAAAAAAATTTCGACGGTGGGAAAGATGAACTGACCGAAGAAAAAAAAATTCGACGGACAGAAAAAAAATTTGGACGGTCAGAAAAAAAATTTCGACGGTGGGAAAGATGAACTAACCAAAGAAAAAAAATTTCGGCGGACAGAAAAAAAATTTCGACGGTCAGAAAAAAAATTTCGACGGTGGGAAAGATGAACTGACCGAAGAAAAAAAATTTCGACGGACAGAAAAAAAATTTCGACGGTCAGAAAAAAAATTTCGACGGTGGGAAAGATGAACTGACCGAAGAAAAAAAATTTCGACGGACAGAAAAAAAAATTGGACGGTCAGAAAAAAATTTCGACGGTGGGAAAGATGAACTAACCAAAGAAAAAAAATTTCGACGGACAGAAAAAAAATTTCGACGGTCAGAAAAAAAATTTCGACGGTGGGAAAGATGAACTGACCGAAGAAAAAAATTTCGACGGGCAGAAAAAAAATTTGGACGGTCAGAAAAAAAATTTCGACGGTGGGAAAGATGAACTAACCGAAGAAAAAAATTTCGACGGACAGAAAAAAAATTTGGACGGTCAGAAAAAAAATTTCGACGGTGGGAAAGATGAACTAACCGAAGAAAAAAAATTTCGTCGGACAGAAAAAAAATTTCGACGGTCAGAAAAAAAATTTCGACGGTGGGAAAGATGAACTAACCGAAGAAAAAAATTTCGACGGACAGAAAAAAAATTTGGACGGTCAGAAAAAAAATTTCGACGGTGGGAAAGATGAACTAACCGAAGAAAAAAAATTCCGACGGTCAGAAAAAAAATTTCGACGGTCAGAAAAAAAATTTCGACGGTGGGAAAGATGAACTAACCGAAGAAAAAAAAAATTCGACGGACAGAAAAAAAATTCGACGGACAGAAAAAAAATTTCGACGGTCAGAAAAAAATTTCGACGGTGGGAAAGATGAACTAACCGAAGAAAAAAAATTTCGACGGACAGAAAAAAAATTTCGACGGTCAGAAAAAAAATTTCGACGGTGGGAAGGATGAACTAACCGAAGAAAAAAAATTTCGACGGACAGAAAAAAAATTTCGACGGTCAGAAAAAAAATTTCGACGGTGGGAAAGATGAACTAACCGAAGAAAAAAATTTCGACGGACAGAAAAAAAATTTCGACGGTCAGAAAAAAAATTTGGACGGTCAGAAAAAAAATTTGGACGGTGGGAAAGATGAACTAACCGAAGAAAAAAAATTTCGACGGACAGAAAAAAAATTTCGACGGTCAGAAAAAAAATTTCGACGGTGGGAAGGATGAACTAACCGAAGAAAAAAAATTTCGACGGACAGAAAAAAAATTTCGACGGTCAGAAAAAAAATTTCGACGGTGGGAAAGATGAACTGACCGAAGAAAAAAAAATTCGACGGACAGAAAAAAAATTTGGACGGTCAGAAAAAAAATTTCGACGGTGGGAAAGATGAACTAACCAAAGAAAAAAAATTTCGACGGACAGAAAAAAAATTTCGACGGTCAGAAAAAAAATTTCGACGGTGGGAAAGATGAACTGACCGAAGAAAAAAAATTTCGACGGGCAGAAAAAAAATTTGGACGGTCAGAAAAAAAATTTCGACGGTGGGAAAGATGAACTAACCGAAGAAAAAAAATTTCGACGGACAGAAAAAAAATTTGGGCGGTCAGAAAAAAAATTTGGACGGTGGGAAAGATGAACTAACCGAAGAAAAAAAATTCCGACGGTCAGAAAAAAAATTTCGACGGTCAGAAAAAAAATTTCGACGGTGGGAAAGATGAACTAACCCAAGAAAAAAAATTTCGACGGACAGAAAAAAAATTTCGACGGTCAGAAAAAAAATTTCGACGGTGGGAAAGATGAACTGACCGAAGAAAAAAAATTTCGACGGGCAGAAAAAAAATTTGGACGGTCAGAAAAAAAATTTCGACGGTGGGAAAGATGAACTAACCGAAGAAAAAAAAATTCGACGGACAGAAAAAAAATTTCGACGGTCAGAAAAAAATTTCGACGGTGGAAAGATGAACTAACCGAAGAAAAAAAATTTCGACGGTCAGAAAAAAAATTTCGACGGTGGGAAAGATGAACTGACCGAAGAAAAAAAAATTCGACGGACAGAAAAAAAATTTGGACGGTCAGAAAAAAAATTTCGACGGTGGGAAAGATGAACTAACCGAAGAAAAAAAATTTCGACGGACAGAAAAAAAATTTGGACGGTCAGAAAAAAAATTTGGACGGTGGGAAAGATGAACTAACCGAAGAAAAAAAAATTCGACGGACAGAAAAAAAATTTCGACGGTCAGAAAAAAATTTCGACGGTGGGAAAGATGAACTAACCGAAGAAAAAAAATTTCGACGGACAGAAAAAAAATTTGGACGGTCAGAAAAAAAATTTGGACGGTGGGAAAGATGAACTAACCGAAGAAAAAAAATTCCGACGGTCAGAAAAAAAATTTCGACGGTCAGAAAAAAAATTTCGACGGTGGGAAAGATGAACTAACCCAAGAAAAAAAATTTCGACGGACAGAAAAAAAATTTCGACGGTCAGAAAAAAAATTTCGACGGTGGGAAAGATGAACTGACCGAAGAAAAAAAATTTCGACGGGCAGAAAAAAAATTTGGACGGTCAGAAAAAAAATTTCGACGGTGGGAAAGATGAACTAACCGAAGAAAAAAAAATTCGACGGACAGAAAAAAAATTTCGACGGTCAGAAAAAAATTTCGACGGTGGGAAAGATGAACTCCGAAGAAAAAAAATTTCGACGGTCAGAAAAAAAATTTCGACGGTGGGAAAGATGAACTGACCGAAGAAAAAAAATTTCGACGGACAGAAAAAAAATTTGGACGGTCAGAAAAAAAATTTCGACGGTGGGAAAGATGAACTAACCGAAGAAAAAAAAATTCGACGGACAGAAAAAAAATTTCGACGGTCAGAAAAAAAATTTCGACGGTGGGAAAGATGAACTGACCGAAGAAAAAAAATTTCGACAGACAGAAAAAAAATTTGGACGGTCAGAAAAAAAATTTCGACGGTGGGAAAGATGAACTAACCGAAGAAAAAAAAATTCGACGGACAGAAAAAAAATTTCGACGGTCAGAAAAAAATTTCGACGGTGGGAAAGATGAACTAACCGAAGAAAAAAAATTTCGACGGTCAGAAAAAAAATTTCGACGGTCAGAAAAAAAATTTGGACGGTCAGAAAAAAAATTTGGACGGTGGGAAAGATGAACTAACCGAAGAAAAAAAATTTCGACGGACAGAAAAAAAAATTTCGACGGTCAGAAAAAAAATTTCGACGGTGGGAAGGATGAACTAACCGAAGAAAAAAAATTTCGACGGACAGAAAAAAAATTTCGACGGTCAGAAAAAAAATTTCGACGGTGGGAAAGATGAACTGACCGAAGAAAAAAAAATTCGACGGACAGAAAAAAAATTTGGACGGTCAGAAAAAAAATTTCGACGGTGGGAAAGATGAACTAACCAAAGAAAAAAAATTTCGGCGGACAGAAAAACAATTTCGACGGTCAGAAAAAAAATTTCGACGGTGGGAAAGATGAACTGACCGAAGAAAAAAAATTTCGACGGGCAGAAAAAAAATTTGGACGGTCAGAAAAAAAATTTCGACGGTGGGAAAGATGAACTAACCGAAGAAAAAAAAATTCGACGGACAGAAAAAAAATTTCGACGGTCAGAAAAAAATTTCGACGGTGGGAAAGATGAACTAACCGAAGAAAAAAAATTTCGACGGACAGAAAAAAAATTTGGACGGTCAGAAAGAAAATTTGGACGGTGGGAAAGATGAACTAACCGAAGAAAAAAAATTCCGACGGTCAGAAAAAAAATTTCGACGGTCAAAAAAAAATTTCGACGGTGGGAAAGATGAACTAACCCAAGAAAAAAAATTTCGACGGACAGAAAAAAAATTTCGACGGTCAGAAAAAAAATTTCGACGGTGGGAAAGATGAACTAACCGAAGAAAAAAAATTTCGACGGACAGAAAAAAAATTTCGACGGTCAGAAAAAAAATTTCGACGGTGGGAAAGATGAACTAACCGAAGAAAAAAATTTCGACGGACAGAAAAAAAATTTGGACGGTCAGAAAAAAAATTTCGACGGTGGGAAAGATGAACTAACCGAAGAAAAAAAAATTCGACGGACAGAAAAAAAATTTCGACGGTCAGAAAAAAATTTCGACGGTGGGAAAGATGAACTAACCGAAGAAAAAAAATTTCGACGGACAGAAAAAAAATTTGGACGGTCAGAAAAAAAATTTGGACGGTGGGAAAGATGAACTAACCGAAGAAAAAAAATTCCGACGGTCAGAAAAAAAATTTCGACGGTCAAAAAAAAATTTCGACGGTGGGAAAGATGAACTAACCCAAGAAAAAAAATTTCGACGGACAGAAAAAAAATTTCGACGGTCAGAAAAAAAATTTCGACGGTGGGAAAGATGAACTAACCGAAGAAAAAAAATTTCGACGGACAGAAAAAAAATTTCGACGGTCAGAAAAAAAATTTCGACGGTGGGAAAGATGAACTAACCGAAGAAAAAAATTTCGACGGACAGAAAAAAAATTTGGACGGTCAGAAAAAAAATTTCGACGGTGGGAAAGATGAACTAACCGAAGAAAAAAAATTTCGTCGGACAGAAAAAAAATTTCGACGGTCAGAAAAAAAATGTCGACGGTGGGAAAGATGAACTAACCGAAGAAAAAAAATTTCGACGGACAGAAAAAAAATTTCGACGGTCAGAAAAAAAATTTCGACGGTGGGAAGGATGAACTGACCGAAGAAAAAAAATTTCGACGGACAGAAAAAAAATTTGGACGGTCAGAAAAAAAATTTCGACGGTGGGAAAGATGAACTGACCGAAGAAAAAAAATTTCGACGGACAGAAAAAAAATTTTGACGGTCAGAAAAAAAATTTCGACGGTGGGAAAGATGAACTAACCAAAGAAAAAAAATTTCGACGGACAGAAAAAAAATTTCGACGGTCAGAAAAAAAATTTCGACGGTGGGAAAGATGAACTGACCGAAGAAGGAAATTTCGACGGGCAGAAAAAAAATTTGGACGGTCAGAAAAAAAATTTCGACGGTGGGAAAGATGAACTAACCGAAGAAAAAAAAATTCGACGGACAGAAAAAAAATTTCGACGGTCAGAAAAAAATTTCGACGGTGGGAAAGATGAACTAACCGAAGAAAAAAAATTTCGACGGACAGAAAAAAAATTTGGACGGTCAGAAAAAAAAATTCGACGGTGGGAAAGATGAACTAACCGAAGAAAAAAAATTTCGTCGGACAGAAAAAAAATTTGGACGGTCAGAAAAAAAATTTCGACGTTGGGAAAGAAGAACTAACCGAAGAAAAAAATTTCGACGGACAGAAAAAAAATTTGGACGGTCAGAAAAAAAATTTCGACGGTGGGAAAGATGAACTAACCGAAGAAAAAAAAATTCGACGGACAGAAAAAAAATTTCGACGGTCAGAAAAAAATTTCGACGGTGGGAAAGATGAACTAACCGAAGAAAAAAAATTTCGACGGTCAGAAAAAAAATTTCGACGGTGGGAAAGATGAACTGACCGAAGAAAAAAAATTTCGACGGACAGAAAAAAAATTTGGACGGTCAGAAAAAAAATTTCGACGGTGGGAAAGATGAACTAACCGAAGAAAAAAAAATTCGACGGACAGAAAAAAAATTTCGACGGTCAGAAAAAAAATTTCGACGGTGGGAAAGATGAACTGACCGAAGAAAAAAAATTTCGACGGACAGAAAAAAAATTTCGACGGTCAGAAAAAAAATTTCGACGGTGGGAAAGATGAACTAACCGAAGAAAAAAAATTTCGACGGACAGAAAAAAAATTTCGACGGTCAGAAAAAAAATTTCGACGGTGGGAAAGATGAACTGACCGAAGAAAAAAAATTTCGACGGGCAGAAAAAAAATTTGGACGGTCAGAAAAAAAATTTCGACGGTCAGAAAAAAAATTTGGACGGTCAGAAAAAAAATTTGGACGGTGGGAAAGATGAACTAACCGACGAAAAAAAATTTCGACGGACAGAAAAAAAATTTCGACAGTCAGAAAAAAAATTTCGACGGTGGGAAGGATGAACTAACCGAAGAAAAAAAATTTCGACGGACAGAAGAAAAATTTCGACGGTCAGAAAAAAAATTTCGACGGTGGGAAAGATGAACTGACCGAAGAAAAAAAAATTCGACGGACAGAAAAAAAATTTGGACGGTCAGAAAAAAAATTTCGACGGTGGGAAAGATGAACTAACCAAAGAAAAAAAATTTCGGCGGACAGAAAAAAAATTTCGACGGTCAGAAAAAAAATTTCGACGGTGGGAAAGATGAACTGACCGAAGAAAAAAAATTTCGACGGACAGAAAAAAAATTTCGACGGTCAGAAAAAAAATTTCGACGGTGGGAAAGATGAACTAACCGAAGAAAAAAATTTCGACGGACAGAAAAAAAATTTGGACGGTCAGAAAAAAAATTTCGACGGTGGGAAAGATGAACTAACCAAAGAAAAAAAATTTCGACGGACAGAAAAAAAATTTCGGCGGTCAGAAAAAAAATTTCGACGGTGGGAAAGATGAACTGACCGAAGAAAAAAAAAATCGACGGACAGAAAAAAAATTTCACCGGTCAGAAAAAAATTTCGACGGTGGGAAAGATGAACTAACCGAAGAAAAAAAATTTCGACGGACAGAAAAAAAATTTGGACGGTCAGAAAAAAAATTTGGACGGTGGGAAAGATGAACTAACCGAAGAAAAAAAATTCCGACGGTCAGAAAAAAAATTTCGACGGTCAGAAAAAAATTTCGACGGTGGGAAAGATGAACTAACCCAAGAAAAAAAATTTTGACGGACAGAAAAAAAATTTCGACGGTCAGAAAAAAAATTTCGACGGTGGGAAAGATGAACTGACCGAAGAAAAAAAATTCGACGGGCAGAAAAAAAATTTGGACGGTCAGAAAAAAAATTTCGACGGTGGGAAAGATGAACTAACCGAAGAAAAAAAAAATTCGACGGACAGAAAAAAAATTTCGACGGTCAGAAAAAAATTTCGACGGTGGGAAAGATGAACTAACCGAAGAAAAAAAATTTTGACGGTCAGAAAAAAAATTTCGACGGTGGGAAAGATGAACTGACCGAAGAAAAAAAATTTCGACGGACAGAAAAAAAATTTGGACGGTCAGAAAAAAAATTTCGACGGTGGGAAAGATGAACTAACCGAAGAAAAAAAAATTCGACGGACAGAAAAAAAATTTCGACGGTCAGAAAAAAAATTTCGACGGTGGGAAAGATGAACTGACCGAAGAAAAAAAATTTCGACGGACAGAAAAAAAATTTCGACGGTCAGAAAAAAAATTTCGACGGTGGGAAAGATGAACTAACCGAAGAAAAAAAATTTCGACGGACAGAAAAAAAATTTGGACGGTCAGAAAAAAAATTTGGACGGTGGGAAAGATGAACTAACCGAAGAAAAAAAATTTCGACGGACAGAAAAAAAATTTCGACGGTCAGAAAAAAAATTTCGACGGTGGGAAGGATGAACTAACCGAAGAAAAAAAATTTCGACGGTCAGAAAAAAAATTTCGACGGTGGGAAGGATGAACTAACCGAAGAAAAAAAATTTCGACGGACAGAAAAAAAATTTCGACGGTCAGAAAAAAAATTTCGACGGTGGGAAAGATGAACTAACCGAAGAACAAAAATTTCGACGGACAGAAAAAAAATTTGGACGGTCAGAAAAAAAATTTGGACGGTGGGAAAGATGAACTAACCGAAGAAAAAAAATTCCGACGGTCAGAAAAAAAATTTCGACGGTCAGAAAAAAATTTCGACGGTGGGAAAGATGAACTAACCCAAGAAAAAAAATTTCGACGGACAGAAAAAAAATTTCGACGGTCAGAAAAAAAATTTCGACGGTGGGAAAGATGAACTGACCGAAGAAAAAAAATTCGACGGGCAGAAAAAAAATTTGGACGGTCAGAAAAAAAATTTCGACGGTGGGAAAGATGAACTAACCGAAGAAAAAAAAATTCGACGGACAGAAAAAAAATTTCGACGGTCAGAAAAAAATTTCGACGGTGGGAAAGATGAACTAACCGAAGAAAAAAAATTTTGACGGTCAGAAAAAAAATTTCGACGGTGGGAAAGATGAACTGACCGAAGAAAAAAAATTTCGACGGACAGAAAAAAAATTTGGACGGTCAGAAAAAAAATTTCGACGGTGGGAAAGATGAACTAACCGAAGAAAAAAAATTTCGACGGACAGAAAAAAAATTTCGACGGTCAGAAAAAAAATTTCGACGGTGGGAAGGATGAACTGACCGAAGAAAAAAAATTTCGACGGACAGAAAAAAAAATTTGGACGGTCAGAAAAAAAATTTCGACGGTGGGAAAGATGAACTGACCGAAGAAAAAAAATTTCGACGGACAGAAAAAAAATTTTGACGGTCAGAAAAAAAATTTCGACGGTGGGAAAGATGAACTAACCAAAGAAAAAAAATTTCGACGGACAGAAAAAAAATTTCGACGGTCAGAAAAAAAATTTCGACGGTGGGAAAGATGAACTGACCGAAGAAGGAAATTTCGACGGGCAGAAAAAAAATTTGGACGGTCAGAAAAAAAATTTCGACGGTGGGAAAGATGAACTAACCGAAGAAAAAAATTTCGACGGACAGAAAAAAAATTTGGACGGTCAGAAAAAAAATTTCGACGGTGGGAAAGATGAACTAACCGAAGAAAAAAAAATTCGACGGACAGAAAAAAAATTTCGACGGTCAGAAAAAAATTTCGACGGTGGGAAAGATGAACTAACCGAAGAAAAAAAATTTCGACGGTCAGAAAAAAAATTTCGACGGTGGGAAAGATGAACTGACCGAAGAAAAAAAATTTCGACGGACAGAAAAAAAATTTGGACGGTCAGAAAAAAAATTTCGACGGTGGGAAAGATGAACTAACCGAAGAAAAAAAAATTCGACGGACAGAAAAAAAATTTCGACGGTCAGAAAAAAAATTTCGACGGTGGGAAAGATGAACTGACCGAGGAAAAAAAATTTCGACGGACAGAAAAAAAATTTCGACGGTCAGAAAAAAAATTTCGACGGTGGGAAAGATGAACTAACCGAAGAAAAAAAATTTCGACGGACAGAAAAAAAATTTCGACGGTCAGAAAAAAAATTTCGACGGTGGGAAAGATGAACTGACCGAAGAAAAAAAATTTCGACGGGCAGAAAAAAAATTTGGACGGTCAGAAAAAAAATTTCGACGGTCAGAAAAAAAATTTGGACGGTCAGAAAAAAAATTTGGACGGTGGGAAAGATGAACTAACCGACGAAAAAAAATTTCGACGGACAGAAAAAAAATTTCGACAGTCAGAAAAAAAATTTCGACGGTGGGAAGGATGAACTAACCGAAGAAAAAAAATTTCGACGGACAGAAGAAAAATTTCGACGGTCAGAAAAAAAATTTCGACGGTGGGAAAGATGAACTGACCGAAGAAAAAAAAATTCGACGGACAGAAAAAAAATTTGGACGGTCAGAAAAAAAATTTCGACGGTGGGAAAGATGAACTAACCAAAGAAAAAAAATTTCGGCGGACAGAAAAAAAATTTCGACGGTCAGAAAAAAAATTTCGACGGTGGGAAAGATGAACTGACCGAAGAAAAAAAATTTCGACGGACAGAAAAAAAATTTCGACGGTCAGAAAAAAAATTTCGACGGTGGGAAAGATGAACTAACCGAAGAAAAAAATTTCGACGGACAGAAAAAAAATTTGGACGGTCAGAAAAAAAATTTCGACGGTGGGAAAGATGAACTAACCAAAGAAAAAAAATTTCGACGGACAGAAAAAAAATTTCGACGGTCAGAAAAAAAATTTCGACGGTGGGAAAGATGAACTGACCGAAGAAAAAAAAAATCGACGGACAGAAAAAAAATTTCACCGGTCAGAAAAAAATTTCGACGGTGGGAAAGATGAACTAACCGAAGAAAAAAAATTTCGACGGACAGAAAAAAAATTTGGACGGTCAGAAAAAAAATTTGGACGGTGGGAAAGATGAACTAACCGAAGAAAAAAAATTCCGACGGTCAGAAAAAAAATTTCGACGGTCAGAAAAAAATTTCGACGGTGGGAAAGATGAACTAACCCAAGAAAAAAAATTTCGACGGACAGAAAAAAAATTTCGACGGTCAGAAAAAAAATTTCGACGGTGGGAAAGATGAACTGACCGAAGAAAAAAAATTCGACGGGCAGAAAAAAAATTTGGACGGTCAGAAAAAAAATTTCGACGGTGGGAAAGATGAACTAACCGAAGAAAAAAAAATTCGACGGACAGAAAAAAAATTTCGACGGTCAGAAAAAAATTTCGACGGTGGGAAAGATGAACTAACCGAAGAAAAAAAATTTTGACGGTCAGAAAAAAAATTTCGACGGTGGGAAAGATGAACTGACCGAAGAAAAAAAATTTCGACGGACAGAAAAAAAATTTGGACGGTCAGAAAAAAAATTTCGACGGTGGGAAAGATGAACTAACCGAAGAAAAAAAAATTCGACGGACAGAAAAAAAATTTCGACGGTCAGAAAAAAAATTTCGACGGTGGGAAAGATGAACTGACCGAAGAAAAAAAATTTCGACGGACAGAAAAAAAATTTCGACGGTCAGAAAAAAAATTTCGACGGTGGGAAAGATGAACTAACCGAAGAAAAAAAATTTCGACGGACAGAAAAAAAATTTGGACGGTCAGAAAAAAAATTTGGACGGTGGGAAAGATGAACTAACCGAAGAAAAAAAATTTCGACGGACAGAAAAAAAATTTCGACGGTCAGAAAAAAAATTTCGACGGTGGGAAGGATGAACTAACCGAAGAAAAAAAATTTCGACGGTCAGAAAAAAAATTTCGACGGTGGGAAGGATGAACTAACCGAAGAAAAAAAATTTCGACGGACAGAAAAAAAATTTCGACGGTCAGAAAAAAAATTTCGACGGTGGGAAAGATGAACTAACCGAAGAACAAAAATTTCGACGGACAGAAAAAAAAATTGGACGGTCAGAAAAAAAATTTGGACGGTGGGAAAGATGAACTAACCGAAGAAAAAAAATTTCGACGGTCAGAAAAAAAATTTCGACGGTGGGAAAGATGAACCAACCCAAGAAAAAAAATTTCGACGGACAGAAAAAAAATTTCGACGGTCAGAAAAGAAATTTCGACGGTGGGAAAGATGAACTGACCGAAGAAAAAAAATTTCGACGGGCAGAAAAAAAATTTGGACGGTCAGAAAAAAAATTTCGACGGTGGGAAAGATGAACTAACCGAAGAAAAAAAAATTCGACGGACAGAAAAAAAATTTCGACAGAAAAAAATTTCGACGGTGGGAAAGATGAACTAACCGAAGAAAAAAAATTTCGACGCTCAGAAAAAAAATTTCGACGGTGGGAAAGATGAACTAACCGAAGAAAAAAATTTCGACGGACAGAAAAAAAATTTGGACGGTCAGAAAAAAAAATTCGACGGTGGGAAAGATGAACTAACCGAAGAAAAAAAATTTCGTCGGACAGAAAAAAAATTTGGACGGTCAGAAAAAAAATTTCGACGGTGGGAAAGATGAACTAACCGAAGAAAAAAAATTTCGACGGACAGAAAAAAAATTTGGACGGTCAGAAAAAAAATTTCGACGGTGGGAAAGATGAACTAACCGAAGAAAAAAAAATTCGACGGACAGAAAAAAAATTTCGACGGTCAGAAAAAAATTTCGACGGTGGGAAAGATGAACTAACCGAAGAAAAAAAAATTCGACGGACAGAAAAAAAATTTCGACGGTCAGAAAAAAATTTCGAAGGTGGGAAAGATGAACTAACCGAAGAAAAAAAAATTCGACTGACAGAAAAAAAATTTGGACGGTCAGAAAAAAAATTTCGACGGTGGGAAAGATGAACTGACCGAAGAAAAAAAAATTCGACGGACAGAAAAAAAATTTCGACGGTGGGAAAGATGAACTAACCGAAGAAAAAAAATTTTGACGGTCAGAAAAAAAATTTCGACGGTGGGAAAGATGAACTGACCGAAGAAAAAAAATTTCGACGGACAGAAAAAAAATTTGGACGGTCAGAAAAAAAATTTCGACGGTGGGAAAGATGAACTAACCGAAGAAAAAAAATTTCGACGGACAGAAAAAAAATTTCGACGGTCAGAAAAAAAATTTCGACGGTGGGAAGGATGAACTGACCGAAGAAAAAAAATTTCGACGGACAGAAAAAAAAATTTGGACGGTCAGAAAAAAAATTTCGACGGTGGGAAAGATGAACTGACCGAAGAAAAAAAATTTCGACGGACAGAAAAAAAATTTTGACGGTCAGAAAAAAAATTTCGACGGTGGGAAAGATGAACTAACCAAAGAAAAAAAATTTCGACGGACAGAAAAAAAATTTCGACGGTCAGAAAAAAAATTTCGACGGTGGGAAAGATGAACTGACCGAAGAAGGAAATTTCGACGGGCAGAAAAAAAATTTGGACGGTCAGAAAAAAAATTTCGACGGTGGGAAAGATGAACTAACCGAAGAAAAAAATTTCGACGGACAGAAAAAAAATTTGGACGGTCAGAAAAAAAATTTCGACGGTGGGAAAGATGAACTAACCGAAGAAAAAAAAATTCGACGGACAGAAAAAAAATTTCGACGGTCAGAAAAAAATTTCGACGGTGGGAAAGATGAACTAACCGAAGAAAAAAAATTTCGACGGTCAGAAAAAAAATTTCGACGGTGGGAAAGATGAACTGACCGAAGAAAAAAAATTTCGACGGACAGAAAAAAAATTTGGACGGTCAGAAAAAAAATTTCGACGGTGGGAAAGATGAACTAACCGAAGAAAAAAAAATTCGACGGACAGAAAAAAAATTTCGACGGTCAGAAAAAAAATTTCGACGGTGGGAAAGATGAACTGACCGAGGAAAAAAAATTTCGACGGACAGAAAAAAAATTTCGACGGTCAGAAAAAAAATTTCGACGGTGGGAAAGATGAACTAACCGAAGAAAAAAAATTTCGACGGACAGAAAAAAAATTTCGACGGTCAGAAAAAAAATTTCGACGGTGGGAAAGATGAACTGACCGAAGAAAAAAAATTTCGACGGGCAGAAAAAAAATTTGGACGGTCAGAAAAAAAATTTCGACGGTCAGAAAAAAAATTTGGACGGTCAGAAAAAAAATTTGGACGGTGGGAAAGATGAACTAACCGACGAAAAAAAATTTCGACGGACAGAAAAAAAATTTCGACAGTCAGAAAAAAAATTTCGACGGTGGGAAGGATGAACTAACCGAAGAAAAAAAATTTCGACGGACAGAAGAAAAATTTCGACGGTCAGAAAAAAAATTTCGACGGTGGGAAAGATGAACTGACCGAAGAAAAAAAAATTCGACGGACAGAAAAAAAATTTGGACGGTCAGAAAAAAAATTTCGACGGTGGGAAAGATGAACTAACCAAAGAAAAAAAATTTCGGCGGACAGAAAAAAAATTTCGACGGTCAGAAAAAAAATTTCGACGGTGGGAAAGATGAACTGACCGAAGAAAAAAAATTTCGACGGACAGAAAAAAAATTTCGACGGTCAGAAAAAAAATTTCGACGGTGGGAAAGATGAACTAACCGAAGAAAAAAATTTCGACGGACAGAAAAAAAATTTGGACGGTCAGAAAAAAAATTTCGACGGTGGGAAAGATGAACTAACCAAAGAAAAAAAATTTCGACGGACAGAAAAAAAATTTCGACGGTCAGAAAAAAAATTTCGACGGTGGGAAAGATGAACTGACCGAAGAAAAAAAATTCGACGGGCAGAAAAAAAATTTGGACGGTCAGAAAAAAAATTTCGACGGTGGGAAAGATGAACTAACCGAAGAAAAAAAAATTCGACGGACAGAAAAAAAATTTCGACGGTCAGAAAAAAATTTCGACGGTGGGAAAGATGAACTAACCGAAGAAAAAAAATTTTGACGGTCAGAAAAAAAATTTCGACGGTGGGAAAGATGAACTGACCGAAGAAAAAAAATTTCGACGGACAGAAAAAAAATTTGGACGGTCAGAAAAAAAATTTCGACGGTGGGAAAGATGAACTAACCGAAGAAAAAAAAATTCGACGGACAGAAAAAAAATTTCGACGGTCAGAAAAAAAATTTCGACGGTGGGAAAGATGAACTGACCGAAGAAAAAAAATTTCGACGGACAGAAAAAAAATTTCGACGGTCAGAAAAAAAATTTCGACGGTGGGAAAGATGAACTAACCGAAGAAAAAAAATTTCGACGGACAGAAAAAAAATTTGGACGGTCAGAAAAAAAATTTGGACGGTGGGAAAGATGAACTAACCGAAGAAAAAAAATTTCGACGGACAGAAAAAAAATTTCGACGGTCAGAAAAAAAATTTCGACGGTGGGAAGGATGAACTAACCGAAGAAAAAAAATTTCGACGGTCAGAAAAAAAATTTCGACGGAGGGAAGGATGAACTAACCGAAGAAAAAAAATTTCGACGGACAGAAAAAAAATTTCGACGGTCAGAAAAAAAATTTCGACGGTGGGAAAGATGAACTAACCGAAGAACAAAAATTTCGACGGACAGAAAAAAAAATTGGACGGTCAGAAAAAAAATTTGGACGGTGGGAAAGATGAACTAACCGAAGAAAAAAAATTCCGACGGTCAGAAAAAAAATTTCGACGGTCAGAAAAAAAATTTCGACGGTGGGAAAGATGAACCAACCCAAGAAAAAAAATTTCGACGGACAGAAAAAAAATTTCGACGGTCAGAAAAGAAATTTCGACGGTGGGAAAGATGAACTGACCGAAGAAAAAAAATTTCGACGGGCAGAAAAAAAATTTGGACGGTCAGAAAAAAAATTTCGACGGTGGGAAAGATGAACTAACCGAAGAAAAAAAAATTCGACGGACAGAAAAAAAATTTCGACAGAAAAAAATTTCGACGGTGGGAAAGATGAACTAACCGAAGAAAAAAAATTTCGACGCTCAGAAAAAAAATTTCGACGGTGGGAAAGATGAACTAACCGAAGAAAAAAATTTCGACGGACAGAAAAAAAATTTGGACGGTCAGAAAAAAAAATTCGACGGTGGGAAAGATGAACTAACCGAAGAAAAAAAATTTCGTCGGACAGAAAAAAAATTTGGACGGTCAGAAAAAAAATTTCGACGGTGGGAAAGATGAACTAACCGAAGAAAAAAAATTTCGACGGACAGAAAAAAAATTTGGACGGTCAGAAAAAAAATTTCGACGGTGGGAAAGATGAACTAACCGAAGAAAAAAAAATTCGACGGACAGAAAAAAAATTTCGACGGTCAGAAAAAAATTTCGACGGTGGGAAAGATGAACTAACCGAAGAAAAAAAAATTCGACGGACAGAAAAAAAATTTCGACGGTCAGAAAAAAATTTCGAAGGTGGGAAAGATGAACTAACCGAAGAAAAAAAAATTCGACTGACAGAAAAAAAATTTGGACGGTCAGAAAAAAAATTTCGACGGTGGGAAAGATGAACTGACCGAAGAAAAAAAAATTCGACGGACAGAAAAAAAATTTCGACGGTCAGAAAAAAATTTCGACGGTGGGAAAGATGAACTAACCGAAGAAAAAAAATTTCGACGGACAGAAAAAAAATTTGGACGGTCAGAAAAAAAATTTCGACGGTGGGAAAGATGAACTGACCGAAGAAAAAAAAATTCGACGGACAGAAAAAAAATTTCGACGGTCAGAAAAAAAATTTCGACGGTGGGAAGGATAAACTGACCGAAGAAAAAAAATTTCGACGGACAGAAAAAAAATTTGGACGGTCAGAAAAAAAATTTCGACGGTGGGAAAGATGAACTGACCGAAGAAAAAAAATTTCGACGGACAGAAAAAAAATTTTGACGGTCAGAAAAAAAATTTCGACGGTGGGAAAGATGAACTAACCAAAGAAAAAAAATTTCGACGGACAGAAAAAAAATTTCGACGGTCAGAAAAAAAATTTCGACGGTGGGAAAGATGAACTGACCGAAGAAAAAAAATTTCGACGGGCAGAAAAAAAATTTGGACGGTCAGAAAAAAAATTTCGACGGTGGGAAAGATGAACTAACCGAAGAAAAAAAAATTCGACGGACAGAAAAAAAATTTCGACGGTCAGAAAAAAATTTCGACGGTGGGAAAGATGAACTAACCGAAGAAAAAAAATTTCGACGGACAGAAAAAAAATTTCGACGGTCAGAAAAAAATTTCGACGGTGGGAAAGATGAACTAACCGAAGAAAAAAAATTTCGACGGACAGAAAAAAAATTTGGACGGTCAGGAAAAAAATTTCGACGGTGGGAAAGATGAACTGACCGAAGAAAAAAAAATTCGACGGACAGAAAAAAAATTTCGACGGTCAGAAAAAAAATTTCGACGGTGGGAAGGATGAACTGACCGAAGAAAAAAAATTTCGACGGACAGAAAAAAAATTTGGACGGTCAGAAAAAAAATTTCGACGGTGGGAAGGATAAACTGACCGAAGAAAAAAAATTTCGACGGACAGAAAAAAAATTTGGACGGTCAGAAAAAAAATTTCGACGGTGGGAAAGATGAACTGACCGAAGAAAAAAAATTTCGACGGACAGAAAAAAAATTTTGACGGTCAGAAAAAAAATTTCGACGGTGGGAAAGATGAACTAACCAAAGAAAAAAAATTTCGACGGACAGAAAAAAAATTTCGACGGTCAGAAAAAAAATTTCGACGGTGGGAAAGATGAACTGACCGAAGAAAAAAAATTTCGACGGGCAGAAAAAAAATTTGGACGGTCAGAAAAAAAATTTCGACGGTGGGAAAGATGAACTAACCGAAGAAAAAAAAATTCGACGGACAGAAAAAAAATTTCGACGGTCAGAAAAAAATTTCGACGGTGGGAAAGATGAACTAACCGAAGAAAAAAAATTTCGACGGACAGAAAAAAAATTTCGACGGTCAGAAAAAAATTTCGACGGTGGGAAAGATGAACTAACCGAAGAAAAAAAATTTCGACGGACAGAAAAAAAATTTGGACGGTCAGGAAAAAAATTTCGACGGTGGGAAAGATGAACTGACCGAAGAAAAAAAAATTCGACGGACAGAAAAAAAATTTCGACGGTCAGAAAAAAAATTTCGACGGTGGGAAGGATGAACTGACCGAAGAAAAAAAATTTCGACGGACAGAAAAAAAATTTGGACGGTCAGAAAAAAAATTTCGACGGTGGGAAAGATGAACTGACCGAAGAAAAAAAATTTCGACGGACAGAAAAAAAATTTTGACGGTCAGAAAAAAAATTTCGACGGTGGGAAAGATGAACTAACCAAAGAAAAAAAATTTCGACGGACAGAAAAAAAATTTCGACGGTCAGAAAAAAAATTTCGACGGTGGGAAAGATGAACTGACCGAAGAAAAAAAATTTCGACGGACAGAAAAAAAATTTGGACGGTCAGAAAAAAAATTTCGACGGTGGGAAAGATGAACTGACCGAAGAAAAAAAATTTCGACGGACAGAAAAAAAATTTTGACGGTCAGAAAAAAAATTTCGGCGGTGGGAAAGATGAACTAACCAAAGAAAAAAAATTTCGACGGACAGAAAAAAAATTTCGACGGTAAGAAAAAAAATTTCGACGGTGGGAAAGATGAACTGACCGAAGAAAAAAAATTTCGACGGGCAGAAAAAAAATTTGGACGGTCAGAAAAAAAATTTCGACGGTGGGAAAGATGAACTAACCGAAGAAAAAAAAATTCGACGGACAGAAAAAAAATTTCGACGGTCAGAAAAAAATTTCGACGGTGGGAAAGATGAACTAACCGAAGAAAAAAAATTTCGACGGACAGAAAAAAAATTTCGACGGTGGGAAAGATGAACTGACCGAAGAAAAAAAAATTCGACGGACAGAAAAAAAATTTGGACGGTCAGAAAAAAAATTTCGACGGTGGGAAAGATGAACTAACCAAAGAAAAAAAATTTCGGCGGACAGAAAAAAAATTTCGACGGTCAGAAAAAAAATTTCGACGGTGGGAAAGATGAACTGACCGAAGAAAAAAAATTTCGACGGACAGAAAAAAAATTTCGACGGTCAGAAAAAAAATTTCGACGGTGGGAAAGATGAACTGACCGAAGAAAAAAAATTTCGACGGACAGAAAAAAAAATTGGACGGTCAGAAAAAAATTTCGACGGTGGGAAAGATGAACTAACCAAAGAAAAAAAATTTCGACGGACAGAAAAAAAATTTCGACGGTCAGAAAAAAAATTTCGACGGTGGGAAAGATGAACTGACCGAAGAAAAAAATTTCGACGGGCAGAAAAAAAATTTGGACGGTCAGAAAAAAAATTTCGACGGTGGGAAAGATGAACTAACCGAAGAAAAAAATTTCGACGGACAGAAAAAAAATTTGGACGGTCAGAAAAAAAATTTCGACGGTGGGAAAGATGAACTAACCGAAGAAAAAAAATTTCGTCGGACAGAAAAAAAATTTCGACGGTCAGAAAAAAAATTTCGACGGTGGGAAAGATGAACTAACCGAAGAAAAAAATTTCGACGGACAGAAAAAAAATTTGGACGGTCAGAAAAAAAATTTCGACGGTGGGAAAGATGAACTAACCGAAGAAAAAAAATTCCGACGGTCAGAAAAAAAATTTCGACGGTCAGAAAAAAAATTTCGACGGTGGGAAAGATGAACTAACCGAAGAAAAAAAAAATTCGACGGACAGAAAAAAAATTCGACGGACAGAAAAAAAATTTCGACGGTCAGAAAAAAATTTCGACGGTGGGAAGGATGAACTAACCGAAGAAAAAAAATTTCGACGGACAGAAAAAAAATTTCGACGGTCAGAAAAAAAATTTCGACGGTGGGAAAGATGAACTAACCGAAGAAAAAAATTTCGACGGACAGAAAAAAAATTTCGACGGTCAGAAAAAAAATTTGGACGGTCAGAAAAAAAATTTGGACGGTGGGAAAGATGAACTAACCGAAGAAAAAAAATTTCGACGGACAGAAAAAAAATTTCGACGGTCAGAAAAAAAATTTCGACGGTCAGAAAAAAAATTTCGACGGTGGGAAAGATGAACTAACCGAAGAAAAAAAATTTCGACGGACAGAAAAAAAATTTCGACGGTCAGAAAAAAAATTTCGACGGTGGGAAAGATGAACTGACCGAAGAAAAAAAAATTCGACGGACAGAAAAAAAATTTGGACGGTCAGAAAAAAAATTTCGACGGTGGGAAAGATGAACTAACCAAAGAAAAAAAATTTCGACGGACAGAAAAAAAATTTCGACGGTCAGAAAAAAAATTTCGACGGTGGGAAAGATGAACTGACCGAAGAAAAAAAATTTCGACGGGCAGAAAAAAAATTTGGACGGTCAGAAAAAAAATTTCGACGGTGGGAAAGATGAACTAACCGAAGAAAAAAAATTTCGACGGACAGAAAAAAAATTTGGGCGGTCAGAAAAAAAATTTGGACGGTGGGAAAGATGAACTAACCGAAGAAAAAAAATTCCGACGGTCAGAAAAAAAATTTCGACGGTCAGAAAAAAAATTTCGACGGTGGGAAAGATGAACTAACCCAAGAAAAAAAATTTCGACGGACAGAAAAAAAATTTCGACGGTCAGAAAAAAAATTTCGACGGTGGGAAAGATGAACTGACCGAAGAAAAAAAATTTCGACGGGCAGAAAAAAAATTTGGACGGTCAGAAAAAAAATTTCGACGGTGGGAAAGATGAACTAACCGAAGAAAAAAAAATTCGACGGACAGAAAAAAAATTTCGACGGTCAGAAAAAAATTTCGACGGTGGAAAGATGAACTAACCGAAGAAAAAAAATTTCGACGGTCAGAAAAAAAATTTCGACGGTGGGAAAGATGAACTGACCGAAGAAAAAAAAATTCGACGGACAGAAAAAAAATTTGGACGGTCAGAAAAAAAATTTCGACGGTGGGAAAGATGAACTAACCGAAGAAAAAAAATTTCGACGGACAGAAAAAAAATTTGGACGGTCAGAAAAAAAATTTCGACGGTGGGAAGGATGAACTAACCGAAGAAAAAAAATTTCGACGGACAGAAAAAAAATTTCGACGGTGGGAAGGATGAACTAACCGAAGAAAAAAAATTTCGACGGACAGAAAAAAAATTTGGACGGTCAGAAAAAAAATTTCGACGGTGGGAAGGATGAACTAACCGAAGAAAAAAAATTTCGACGGTCAGAAAAAAAATTTCGACGGTGGGAAGGATGAACTAACCGAAGAAAAAAATTTCGACGGACAGAAAAAAAATTTCGACGGTCAGAAAAAAAATTTCGACGGTGGGAAAGATGAACTAACCGAAGAAAAAAAAATTCGACGGACAGAAAAAAAATTTCGACGGTCAGAAAAAAATTTCGACGGTGGGAAAGATGAACTAACCGAAGAAAAAAAATTTCGACGGACAGAAAAAAAATTTGGACGGTCAGAAAAAAAATTTCGACGGTGGGAAAGATGAACTAACCGAAGAAAAAAAATTTCGTCGGACAGAAAAAAAATTTGGACGGTCAGAAAAAAAATTTCGACGGTGGGAAAGATGAACTAACCGAAGAAAAAAAATTTCGACGGACAGAAAAAAAATTTCGGCGGTGGGAAAGATGAACTAACCGAAGAAAAAAAAATTCGACGGACAGAAAAAAAATTTGGACGGTCAGAAAAAAATTTCGACGGTGGGAAAGATGAACTAACCGAAGAAAAAAAATTTCGACGGACAGAAAAAAAATTTCGACGGTGGGAAGGATGAACTAACCGAAGAAAAAAAATTTCGACGGACAGAAAAAAAATTTGGACGGTCAGAAAAAAAATTTCGACGGTGGGAAGGATGAACTAACCGAAGAAAAAAAATTTCGACGGTCAGAAAAAAAATTTCGACGGTGGGAAGGATGAACTAACCGAAGAAAAAAATTTCGACGGACAGAAAAAAAATTTCGACGGTCAGAAAAAAAATTTCGACGGTGGGAAAGATGAACTAACCGAAGAAAAAAAAATTCGACGGACAGAAAAAAAATTTCGACGGTCAGAAAAAAATTTCGACGGTGGGAAAGATGAACTAACCGAAGAAAAAAAATTTCGACGGACAGAAAAAAAATTTGGACGGTCAGAAAAAAAATTTCGACGGTGGGAAAGATGAACTAACCGAAGAAAAAAAATTTCGTCGGACAGAAAAAAAATTTGGACGGTCAGAAAAAAAATTTCGACGGTGGGAAAGATGAACTAACCGAAGAAAAAAAATTTCGACGGACAGAAAAAAAATTTCGGCGGTGGGAAAGATGAACTAACCGAAGAAAAAAAAATTCGACGGACAGAAAAAAAATTTGGACGGTCAGAAAAAAAATTTGGACGGTGGGTAAGATGAAGTAACCGAAGAAAAAAAATTTCGTCGGACAGAAAAAAAATTTCGACGGTCAGAAAAAAAATTTCGACGGTGGGAAAGATGAAGTAACCGAAGAAAAAAAATTTCGACGGACAGAAAAAAAATTTCGACGGTCAGAAAAAAAATTTCGACGGTGGGAAGGATGAACTGACCGAAGAAAAAAAATTTCGACGGACAGAAAAAAAATTTGGACGGTCAGAAAAAAAATTTCGACGGTGGGAAAGATGAACTGACCGAAGAAAAAAAATTTCGACGGACAGAAAAAAAATTTTGACGGTCAGAAAAAAAATTTCGACGGTGGGAAAGATGAACTAACCAAAGAAAAAAAATTTCGACGGACAGAAAAAAAATTTCGACGGTCAGAAAAAATATTTCGACGGTGGGAAAGATGAACTGACCGATGAAAAAAAATTTCGACGGGCAGAAAAAAAATTTGGACGGTCAGAAAAAAAATTTCGACGGTGGGAAAGATGAACTAACCGAAGAAAAAAAAATTCGACGGACAGAAAAAAAATTTCGACGGTCAGAAAAAAATTTCGACGGTGGGAAAGATGAACTAACCAAAGAAAAAAAATTTCGACGGACAGAAAAAAAAATTTGGACGGACAGAAAAAAAATTTGGACGGTCAGAAAAAAAATTTCGACGGTGGGAAAGATGAACTAACCGAAGAAAGAAAATTTCGACGGTCAGAAAAAAAATTTCGACGGTGGGAAAGATGAACTAACCCAAGAAAAAAATTTTCGACGGACAGAAAAAAAATTTCGACGGTCAGAAAAAAAATTTCGACGGTGGGAAAGATGAACCAACCGCAGAACAAGAATTTCGACGGTCAGAAAAAAGAATTCGACGGTGGCGTCACTTTTTAATTGGTGGAAAAGCTGAACCAACCGCAGAACAAGAATTTCGACGGTCAGAAAAAAGAATTCGACGGTGGCGTCACTTTTTAATTGGTGGAAAAGCTGAACCAACCGCAGGACAAGAATTTCGACGGTCAGAAAAAAGAATTCGACGGTGGCGTCACTTTTTAATTGGTGGAAAAGCTGAACCAACCGCAGAACAAGAATTTCGACGGTCAGAAAAAAGAATTCGACGGTGGCGTCACTTTTTAATTGGTGGAAAAGCTGAACCAACCGCAGAACAAGAATTTCGACGGTCAGAAAAAAGAATTCGACGGTGGCGTCACTTTTTAATTGGTGGAAAAGCTGAACCAACAGCAGAACAAGAATTTCGACGGTCAGAAAAAAGAATTCGACGGTGGCGTCACTTTTTAATTGGTGGAAAAGCTGAACCAACCGTAGGACAAGAATTTCGACGGTCAGAAAAAAGAATTCGACGGTGGCGTCACTTTTTAATTGGTGGAAAAGCTGAACCAACCGCAGAACAAGAATTTCGACGGTCAGAAAAAAGAATTCGACGGTGGCGTCACTTTTTAATTGGTGGAAAAGCTGAACCAACCGCAGGACAAGAATTTCGACGGTCAGAAAAAAGAATTCGACGGTGGCGTCACTTTTTAATTGGTGGAAAAGCTGAACCAACCGCAGAACAAGAATTTCGACGGTCAGAAAAAAGAATTCGACGGTGGCGTCACTTTTTAATTGGTGGAAAAGCTGAACCAACAGCAGAACAAGAATTTCGACGGTCAGAAAAAAGAATTCGACGGTGGCGTCACTTTTTAATTGGTGGAAAAGCTGAACCAACCGCAGGACAAGAATTTCGACGGTCAGAAAAAAGAATTCGACGGTGGCGTCACTTTTTAATTGGTGGAAAAGCTGAACCAACCGCAGAACAAGAATTTCGACGGTCAGAAAAAAGAATTCGACGGTGGCGTCCCTTTTTAATTGGTGGAAAAGCTGAACCAACCGCAGGACAAGAATTTCGACGGTCAGAAAAAAGAATTCGACGGTGGCGTCACTTTTTAATTGGTGGAAAAGCTGAACCAACCGCAGAACAAGAATTTCGACGGTCAGAAAAAAGAATTCGACGGTGGCGTCATTTTTTAATTGGTGGAAAAGCTGAACCAACCGCAGAACAAGAATTTCGACGGTCAGAAAAAAGAATTCGACGGTGGCGTCACTTTTTAATTGGTGGAAAAGCTGAACCAACCGCAGGACAAGAATTTCGACGGTCAGAAAAAAGAATTCGACGGTGGCGTCACTTTTTAATTGGTGGAAAAGCTGAACCAACCGCAGAACAAGAATTTCGACGGTCAGAAAAAAGAATTCGACGGTGGCGTCACTTTTTAATTGGTGGAAAAGCTGAACCAACCGCAGAACAAGAATTTCGACGGTCAGAAAAAAGAATTCGACGGTGGCGTCACTTTTTAATTGGTGGAAAAGCTGAACCAACCGCAGAACAAGAATTTCGACGGTCAGAAAAAAGAATTCGACGGTGGCGTCACTTTTTAATTGGTGGAAAAGCTGAACCAACCGCAGGACAAGAATTTCGACGGTCAGAAAAAAGAATTCGACGGTGGCGTCACTTTTTAATTGGTGGAAAAGCTGAACCAACCGCAGGACAAGAATTTCGACGGTCAGAAAAAAGAATTCGACGGTGGCGTCACTTTTTAATTGGTGGAAAAGCTCAACCAACCGCAGAACAAGAATTTCGACGGTCAGAAAAAAGAATTCGACGGTGGCGTCACTTTTTAATTGGTGGAAAAGCTGAACCAACCGCAGGACAAGAATTTCGACGGTCAGAAAAAAGAATTCGACGGTGGCGTCACTTTTTAATTGGTGGAAAAGCTGAACCAACCGCAGAACAAGAATTTCGACGGTCAGAAAAAAGAATTCGACGGTGGCGTCACTTTTTAATTGGTGGAAAAGCTGAACCAACCGCAGGACAAGAATTTCGACGGTCAGAAAAAAGAATTTGACGGTGGCGTCACTTTTTAATTGGTGGAAAAGCTGAACCAACCGCAGGACAAGAATTTCGACGGTCAGAAAAAAGAATTCGACGGTGGCGTCACTTTTTAATTGGTGGAAAAGCTGAACCAACCGCAGGACAAGAATTTCGACGGTCAGAAAAAAGAATTCGACGGTGGCGTCACTTTTTAATTGGTGGAAAAGCTGAACCAACAGCAGAACAAGAATTTCGACGGTCAGAAAAAAGAATTCGACGGTGGCGTCACTTTTTAATTGGTGGAAAAGCTGAACCAACAGCAGAACAAGAATTTCGACGGTCAGAAAAAAGAATTTGACGGTGGCGTCACTTTTTAATTGGTGGAAAAGCTGAACCAACCGCAGGACAAGAATTTCGACGGTCAGAAAAAAGAATTCGACGGTGGCGTCACTTTTTAATTGGTGGAAAAGCTGAACCAACCGCAGAACAAGAATTTCGATGGTCAGAAAAAAGAATTCGACGGTGGCGTCACTTTTTAATTGGTGGAAAAGCTGAACCAACCGCAGAACAAGAATTTCGACGGTCAGAAAAAAGAATTCGACGGTGGCGTCACTTTTTAATTGGTGGAAAAGCTGAACCAACCGCAGGACAAGAATTTCGACGGTCAGAAAAAAGAATTCGACGGTGGCGTCACTTTTTAATTGGTGGAAAAGCTGAACCAACCGCAGAACAAGAATTTCGACGGTCAGAAAAAAGAATTCGACGGTGGCGTCACTTTTTAATTGGTGGAAAAGCTGAACCAACCGCAGGACAAGAATTTCGACGGTCAGAAAAAAGAATTCGACGGTGGCGTCACTTTTTAATTGGTGGAAAAGCTGAACCAACCGCAGAACAAGAATTTCGACGATCAGAAAAAAGAATTCGACGGTGGCGTCACTTTTTAATTGGTGGAAAAGCTGAACCAACCGCAGAACGGTGGGAAAGATGAACTAACCGAAGAAAAAAAATTTCGTCGGACAGAAAAAAAATTTCGACGGTCAGAAAAAAAATGTCGACGGTGGGAAAGATGAACTAACCGAAGAAAAAAAATTTCAACGGACAGAAAAAAAATTTCGACGGTCAGAAAAAAAATTTCGACGGTGGGAAGGATGAACTGACCGAAGAAAAAAAATTTCGACGGACAGAAAAAAAATTTGGACTGTCAGAAAAAAAATTTCGACGGTGGGAAAGATGAACTGACCGAAGAAAAAAAATTCCGACGGTCAGAAAAAAAATTTCGACGGTCAGAAAAAAAATTTCGACGGTGGGAAAGATGAACTAACCCAAGAAAAAAAATTTCGACGGACAGAAAAAAAATTTCGACGGTCAGAAGAAAAATTTCGACGGTGGGAAAGATGAACTGACCGAAGAAAAAAAATTTCGACGGGCAGAAAAAAAATTTGGACGGTCAGAAAAAAAATTTCGACGGTGGGAAAGATGAACTAACCGAAGAAAAACAAATTCGACGGACAGAAAAAAAATTTCGACGGTCAGAAAAAAATTTCGACGGTGGAAAGATGAACTAACCGAAGAAAAAAAATTTCGACGGTCAGAAAAAAAAATTCGACGGACAGAAAAAAAATTTGGACGGTCAGAAAAAAAATTTCGACGGTGGGAAAGATGAACTAACCGAAGAAAAAAAATTTCGACGGACAGAAAAAAAATTTGGACGGTCAGAAAAAAAATTTGGACGGTGGGAAAGATGAACTAACCGAAGAAAAAAAATTTCGACGGACAGAAAAAAAATTTCGACGGTCAGAAAAAAAATTTCGACGGTGGGAAGGATGAACTAACCGAAGAAAAAAATTTCGACGGACAGAAAAAAAATTTCGACGGTCAGAAAAAAAATTTCGACGGTGGGAAAGATGAACTAACCGAAGAAAAAAAAATTCGACGGACAGAAAAAAAATTTCGACGGTCAGAAAAAAATTTCGACGGTGGGAAAGATGAACTAACCGAAGAAAAAAAATTTCGACGGACAGAAAAAAAATTTGGACGGTCAGAAAAAAAATTTCGACGGTGGGAAAGATGAACTAACCGAAGAAAAAAAATTTCGTCGGACAGAAAAAAAATTTGGACGGTCAGAAAAAAAAATTTCGACGGTGGGAAAGATGAACTAACCGAAGAAAAAAATTTCGACGGACAGAAAAAAAATTTGGACGGTCAGAAAAAAAATTTCGACGGTGGGAAAGATGAACTAACCGAAGAAAAAAAATTTCGACGGACAGAAAAAAAATTTCGGCGGTGGGAAAGATGAACTAACCGAAGAAAAAAAATTTCGACGGACAGAAAAAAAATTTGGACGGTCAGAAAAAAAATTTGGACGGTGGGTAAGATGAAGTAACCGAAGAAAAAAAATTTCGTCGGACAGAAAAAAAATTTCGACGGTCAGAAAAAAAATTTCGACGGTGGGAAAGATGAACTGACCGAAGAAAAAAAATTTCGACGGACAGAAAAAAAATTTGGACGGTCAGAAAAAAAATTTCGACGGTGGGAAAGATGAACTGACCGAAGAAAAAAAATTTCGACGGACAGAAAAAAAATTTCGACGGTCAGAAAGAAAATTTCGACGGTGGGAAAGATGAACTAACCAAAGAAAAAAATTTCGACGGACAGAAAAAAAATTTCGACGGTCAGAAAAAAAATTTCGACGGTGGGAAAGATGAACTGACCAAAGAAAAAAAATTTCGACGGGCAGAAAAAAAATTTGGACGGTCAGAAAAAAAATTTCGACGGTGGGAAAGATGAACTAACCGAAGAAAAAAAAATTCGACGGACAGAAAAAAAATTTCGACTGTCAGAAAAAAATTTCGACGGTGGGAAAGATGAACTAACCGAAGAAAAAAAATTTCGACGGACAGAAAAAAAATTTCGACGGTGGGAAAGATGAACTGACCGAAGAAAAAAAATTTCGACGGACAGAAAAAAAATTTGGACGGTCAGAAAAAAAATTTCGACGGTGGGAAAGATGAACTGACCGAAGAAAAAAAATTTCGACGGACAGAAAAAAAATTTGGACGGTCAGAAAAAAAACTTCGACGGTGGGAAAGATGAACTAACCAAAGAAAAAAAATTTCGACGGACAGAAAAAAAATTTCGACGGTCAGAAAAAAAATTTCGACGGTGGGAAAGATGAACTGACCGAAGAAAAAAAATTTCGACGGGCAGAAAAAAAATTTGGACGGTCAGAAAAAAAAATTCGACGGTGGGAAAGATGAACTAACCGAAGAAAAAAAAATTCGACGGACAGAAAAAAAATTTCGACGGTCAGAAAAAAATTTCGACGGTGGGAAAGATGAACTAACCGAAGAAAAAAAATTTCGACGGACAGAAAAAAAATTTGGACGGTCAGAAAAAAAATTTGGACGGTGGGAAAGATGAACTAACCGAAGAAAAAAAATTCCGACGGTCAGAAAAAAAATTTCGACGGTCAAAAAAAAATTTCGACGGTGGGAAAGATGAACTAACCCAAGAAAAAAAATTTCGACGGACAGAAAAAAAATTTCGACGGTCAGAAAAAAAATTTCGACGGTGGGAAAGATGAACTAACCGAAGAAAAAAAATTTCGACGGACAGAAAAAAAATTTCGACGGTCAGAAAAAAAATTTCGACGGTGGGAAAGATGAACTAACCGAAGAAAAAAATTTCGACGGACAGAAAAAAAATTTGGACGGTCAGAAAAAAAATTTCGACGGTGGGAAAGATGAACTAACCGAAGAAAAAAAATTTCGTCGGACAGAAAAAAAATTTCGACGGTCAGAAAAAAAATGTCGACGGTGGGAAAGATGAACTAACCGAAGAAAAAAAATTTCGACGGACAGAAAAAAAATTTCGACGGTCAGAAAAAAAATTTCGACGGTGGGAAGGATGAACTGACCGAAGAAAAAAAAATTCGACGGACAGAAAAAAAATTTGGACGGTCAGAAAAAAAATTTCGACGGTGGGAAAGATGAACTGACCGAAGAAAAAAAATTTCGACGGACAGAAAAAAAATTTTGACGGTCAGAAAAAAAATTTCGACGGTGGGAAAGATGAACTAACCAAAGAAAAAAAATTTCGACGGACAGAAAAAAAATTTCGACGGTCAGAAAAAAAATTTCGACGGTGGGAAAGATGAACTGACCGAAGAAGGAAATTTCGACGGGCAGAAAAAAAATTTGGACGGTCAGAAAAAAAATTTCGACGGTGGGAAAGATGAACTAACCGAAGAAAAAAAATTTCGACGGACAGAAAAAAAATTTGGACGGTCAGAAAAAGAATTTGGACGGTGGGAAAGATGAACTAACCGAAGAAAAAAAATTCCGACGGTCAGAAAAAAAATTTCGACGGTCAGAAAAAAAATTTCGACGGTGGGAAAGATGAACTAACCCAAGAAAAAAAATTTCGACGGACAGAAAAAAAATTTCGACGGTCAGAAAAAAAATTTCGACGGTGGGAAAGCTGAACTGACCGAAGAAAAAAAATTTCGACGGGCAGAAAAAAAATTTGGACGGTCAGAAAAAAAATTTCGACGGTGGGAAAGATGAACTAACCGAAGAAAAAAAATTTCGACGGACAGAAAAAAAATTTGGACGGTCAGAAAAAAAATTTGGACGGTGGGAAAGATGAACTAACCGAAGAAAAAAAATTTCGACGGACAGAAAAAAAATTTCGACGGTCAGAAAAAAAATTTCGACGGTGGGAAGGATGAACTAACCGAAGAAAAAAATTTCGACGGACAGAAAAAAAATTTCGACGGTCAGAAAAAAAATTTCGACGGTGGGAAAGATGAACTAACCGAAGAAAAAAAAATTCGACGGACAGAAAAAAAATTTCGACGGTCAGAAAAACATTTCGACGGTGGGAAAGATGAACTAACCGAAGAAAAAAAATTTCGACGGACAGAAAAAAAATTTGGACGGTCAGAAAAAAAAATTCGACGGTGGGAAAGATGAACTAACCGAAGAAAAAAAATTTCGTCGGACAGAAAAAAAATTTGGACGGTCAGAAAAAAAATTTCGACGGTGGGAAAGATGAACTAACCGAAGAAAAAAATTTCGACGGACAGAAAAAAAATTTGGACGGTCAGAAAAAAAATTTCGACGGTGGGAAAGATGAACTAACCGAAGAAAAAAAAATTCGACGGACAGAAAAAAAATTTCGACGGTCAGAAAAAAATTTCGACGGTGGGAAAGATGAACTAACCGAAGAAAAAAAATTTCGACGGTCAGAAAAAAAATTTCGACGGTGGGAAAGATGAACTGACCGAAGAAAAAAAATTTCGACGGACAGAAAAAAAATTTGGACGGTCAGAAAAAAAATTTCGACGGTGGGAAAGATGAACTAACCGAAGAAAAAAAAATTCGACGGACAGAAAAAAAATTTCGACGGTCAGAAAAAAATTTCGACGGTGGGAAAGATGAACTAACCGAAGAAAAAAAATTTCGACGGTCAGAAAAAAAATTTCGACGGTGGGAAAGATGAACTGACCGAAGAAAAAAAATTTCGACGGACAGAAAAAAAATTTGGACGGTCAGAAAAAAAATTTCGACGGTGGGAAAGATGAACTGACCGAAGAAAAAAAATTTCGACGGACAGAAAAAAAATTTGGACGGTCAGAAAAAAAACTTCGACGGTGGGAAAGATGAACTGACCGAAGAAAAAAAATTTCGACGGACAGAAAAAAAATTTGGACGGTCAGAAAAAAAATTTGGACGGTGGGAAAGATGAACTAACCGAAGAAAAAAAATTCCGACGGTCAGAAAAAAAATTTCGACGGTCAGAAAAAAAATTTCGACGGTGGGAAAGATGAACTAACCCAAGAAAAAAAATTTCGACGGACAGAAAAAAAATTTCGACGGTCAGAAAAAAAATTTCGACGGTGGGAAAGCTGAACTGACCGAAGAAAAAAAATTTCGACGGGCAGAAAAAAAATTTGGACGGTCAGAAAAAAAATTTCGACGGTGGGAAAGATGAACTAACCGAAGAAAAAAAATTTCGACGGACAGAAAAAAAATTTGGACGGTCAGAAAAAAAATTTGGACGGTGGGAAAGATGAACTGACCGAAGAAAAAAAATTTCGACGGGCAGAAAAAAAATTTGGACGGTCAGAAAAAAAATTTCGACGGTCAGAAAAAAAATTTGGACGGTCAGAAAAAAAATTTGGACGGTGGGAAAGATGAACTAACCGACGAAAAAAAATTTCGACGGACAGAAAAAAAATTTCGACAGTCAGAAAAAAAATTTCGACGGTGGGAAGGATGAACTAACCGAAGAAAAAAAATTCCGACGGACAGAAAAAAAATTTCGACGGTCAGAAAAAAAATTTCGACGGTGGGAAAGATGAACTGACCGAAGAAAAAAAAATTCGACGGACAGAAAAAAAATTTGGACGGTCAGAAAAAAAATTTCGACGGTGGGAAAGATGAACTAACCAAAGAGAAAAAATTTCGGCGGACAGAAAAAAAATTTCGACGGTCAGAAAAAAAATTTCGACGGTGGGAAAGATGAACTGACCGAAGAAAAAAAATTTCGACGGACAGAAAAAAAATTTCGACGGTCAGAAAAAAAATTTCGACGGTGGGAAAGATGAACTAACCGAAGAAAAAAATTTCGACGGACAGAAAAAAAATTTGGACGGTCAGAAAAAAAATTTCGACGGTGGGAAAGATGAACTAACCAAAGAAAAAAAATTTCGACGGACAGAAAAAAAATTTCGACGGTCAGAAAAAAAATTTCGACGGTGGGAAAGATGAACTGACCGAAGAAAAAAAAAATCGACGGACAGAAAAAAAATTTCACCGGTCAGAAAAAAATTTCGACGGTGGGAAAGATGAACTAACCGAAGAAAAAAAATTTCGACGGACAGAAAAAAAATTTGGACGGTCAGAAAAAAAATTTGGACGGTGGGAAAGATGAACTAACCGAAGAAAAAAAATTCCGACGGTCAGAAAAAAAATTTCGACGGTCAGAAAAAAATTTCGACGGTGGGAAAGATGAACTAACCCAAGAAAAAAAATTTCGACGGACAGAAAAAAAATTTCGACGGTCAGAAAAAAAATTTCGACGGTGGGAAAGATGAACTGACCGAAGAAAAAAAATTTCGACGGGCAGAGAAAAAATTTGGACGGTCAGAAAAAAAATTTCGACGGTGGGAAAGATGAACTAACCGAAGAAAAAAAATTTCGACGGACAGAAAAAAAATTTCGACGGTCAGAAAAAAAATTTCGACGGTGGGAAAGATGAACTGACCGAAGAAAAAAAATTTCGACGGGCAGAAAAAAAATTTGGACGGTCAGAAAAAAAATTTCGACGGTGGGAAAGATGAACTAACCGAAGAAAAAAAAATTCGACGGACAGAAAAAAAATTTCGACGGTCAGAAAAAAATTTCGACGGTGGGAAAGATGAACTAACCGAAGAAAAAAAATTTCGACGGTCAGAAAAAAAATTTCGACGGTGGGAAAGATGAACTGACCGAAGAAAAAAAATTTCGACGGACAGAAAAAAAATTTGGACGGTCAGAAAAAAAATTTCGACGGTGGGAAAGATGAACTAACCGAAGAAAAAAAAATTCGACGGACAGAAAAAAAATTTCGACGGTCAGAAAAAAAATTTCGACGGTGGGAAAGATGAACTGACCGAAGAAAAAAAATTTCGACGGTCAGAAAAAAATTTCGACGGTGGGAAAGATGAACTAACCCAAGAAAAAAAATTTCGACGGACAGAAAAAAAATTTCGACGGTCAGAAAAAAAATTTCGACGGTGGGAAAGATGAACTGACCGAAGAAAAAAAATTTCGACGGGCAGAAAAAAAATTTGGACGGTCAGAAAAAAAATTTCGACGGTGGGAAAGATGAACTAACCGAAGAAAAAAAAATTCGACGGACAGAAAAAAAATTTCGACGGTGGGAAAGATGAACTGACCGAAGAAAAAAAATTTCGACGGACAGAAAAAAAATTTGGACGGTCAGAAAAAAAATTTCGACGGTGGGAAAGATGAACTAACCGAAGAAAAAAAAATTCGACGGACAGAAAAAAAATTTCGACGGTCAGAAAAAAAATTTCGACGGTGGGAAAGATGAACTGACCGAAGAAAAAAAATTTCGACGTACAGAAAAAAAATTTCGACGGTCAGAAAAAAAATTTCGACGGTGGGAAAGATGAACTAACCGAAGAAAAAAAATTTCGACGGACAGAAAAAAAATTTGGACGGTCAGAAAAAAAATTTGGACGGTGGGAAAGATGAACTAACCGAAGAAAAAAAATTTCGACGGACAGAAAAAAAATTTCGACGGTCAGAAAAAAAATTTCGACGGTGGGAAAGATGAACTGACCGAAGAAAAAAAATTTCGACGGACAGAAAAAAAATTTCGACGGTCAGAAAAAAAATTTCGACTGTGGGAAAGATGAACTGACCAGCTTTTCCACCAATTAAAAAGTGACGCCACCGTCGAATTCTTTTTTCTGACCGTCGAAATTCTTGTTCTGCGGTTGGTTCAGCTTTTCCACCAATTAAAAAGTGACGCCACCGTCGAATTCTTTTTTCTGACCGTCGAAATTCTTGTTCTGCGGTTGGTTCAGCTTTTCCACCAATTAAAAAGTGACGCCACCGTCGAATTCTTTTTTCTGACCGTCGAAATTCTTGTTCTGCGGTTGGTTCAGCTTTTCCACCAATTAAAAAGTGACGCCACCGTCGAATTCTTTTTTCTGACCGTCGAAATTCTTGTCCTGCGGTTGGTTCAGCTTTTCCACCAATTAAAAAGTGACGCCACCGTCGAATTCTTTTTTCTGACCGTCGAAATTCTTGTCCTGCGGTTGGTTCAGCTTTTCCACCAATTAAAAAGTGACGCCACCGTCGAATTCTTTTTTCTGACCGTCGAAATTCTTGTCCTGCGGTTGGTTCAGCTTTTCCACCAATTAAAAAGTGACGCCACCGTCGAATTCTTTTTTCTGACCGTCGAAATTCTTGTTCTGCGGTTGGTTCAGCTTTTCCACCAATTAAAAAGTGACGCCACCGTCGAATTCTTTTTTCTGACCGTCGAAATTCTTGTTCTGCGGTTGGTTCAGCTTTTCCACCAATTAAAAAGTGACGCCACCGTCGAATTCTTTTTTCTGACCGTCGAAATTCTTGTCCTGCGGTTGGTTCAGCTTTTCCACCAATTAAAAAGTGACGCCACCGTCGAATTCTTTTTTCTGACCGTCGAAATTCTTGTTCTGCGGTTGGTTCAGCTTTTCCACCAATTAAAAAGTGACGCCACCGTCGAATTCTTTTTTCTGACCGTCGAAATTCTTGTTCTGCGGTTGGTTCAGCTTTTCCACCAATTAAAAAGTGACGCCACCGTCGAATTCTTTTTTCTGACCGTCGAAATTCTTGTTCTGCGGTTGGTTCAGCTTTTCCACCAATTAAAAAGTGACGCCACCGTCGAATTCTTTTTTCTGACCGTCGAAATTCTTGTTCTGCGGTTGGTTCAGCTTTTCCTTTCCCCCAATTAAAAAGTGACGCCACCGTCGAATTCTTTTTTCTGACCGTCGAAATTCTTGTTCTGCGGTTGGTTCAGCTTTTCCACCAATTAAAAAGTGACGCCACCGTCGAATTCTTTTTTCTGACCGTCGAAATTCTTGTTCTGCGCTTGGTTCAGCTTTTCCACCAATTAAAAAGTGACGCCACCGTCGAATTCTTTTTTCTGACCGTCGAAATTCTTGTTCTGCGGTTGGTTCAGCTTTTCCACAATTAAAAAGTGACGCCACCGTCGAATTCTTTTTTCTGACCGTCGAAATTCTTGTTCTGCGGTTGGTTCAGCTTTTCCACCAATTAAAAAGTGACGCCACCGTCGAATTCTTTTTCTGACCGTCGAAATTCTTGTTCTGCGGTTGGTTCAGCTTTTCCACCAATTAAAAAGTGACGCCACCGTCGAATTCTTTTTTCTGACCGTCGAAATCTTGTTCTGCGGTTGGTTCAGCTTTTCCACCAATTAAAAGTGACGCCACCGTCGAATTCTTTTTTCTGACCGTCGAAATTCTTGTTCTGCGGTTGGTTCAGCTTTTCCACCAATTAAAAAGTGACGCCACCGTCGAATTCTTTTTTCTGACCGTCGAAATTCTTGTTCTGCGGTTGGTTCAGCTTTTCCACCAATTAAAAAGTGACGCCACCGTCGAATTCTTTTTTCTGACCGTCGAAATTCTTGTTCTGCGGTTGGTTCAGCTTTTCCACCAATTAAAAAGTGACGCCACCGTCGAATTCTTTTTTCTGACCGTCGAAATTCTTGTTCTGCGGTTGGTTCAGCTTTTCCACCAATTAAAAAGTGACGCCACCGTCGAATTCTTTTTTCTGACCGTCGAAATTCTTGTTCTGCGGTTGGTTCAGCTTTTCCACCAATTAAAAAGTGACGCCACCGTCGAATTCTTTTTTCTGACCGTCGAAATTCTTGTTCTGCGGTTGGTTCAGCTTTTCCACCAATTAAAAAGTGACGCCACCGTCGAATTCTTTTTTCTGACCGTCGAAATTCTTGTTCTGCGGTTGGTTCAGCTTTTCCACCAATTAAAAAGTGACGCCACCGTCGAATTCTTTTTTCTGACCGTCGAAATTCTTGTTCTGCGGTTGGTTCAGCTTTTCCACCAATTAAAAAGTGACGCCACCGTCGATTCTTTTTTCTGACCGTCGAAATTCTTGTTCTGCGGTTGGTTCAGCTTTTTCACCAATTAAAAAGTGACGCCACCGTCGAATTCTTTTTTCTGACCGTCGAAATTCTTGTTCTGCGGTTGGTTCAGCTTTTCCACCAATTAAAAAGTGACGCCACCGTCGAATTCTTTTTTCTGACCGTCGAAATTCTTGTTCTGCGGTTGGTTCAGCTTTTCCACCAATTAAAAAGTGACGCCACCGTCGAATTCTTTTTTCTGACCGTCGAAATTCTTGTTCTGCGGTTGGTTCAGCTTTTCCACCAATTAAAAAGTGACGCCACCGTCGAATTCTTTTTTCTGACCGTCGAAATTCTTGTTCTGCGGTTGGTTCAGCTTTTCCACCAATTAAAAAGTGACGCCACCGTCGAATTCTTTTTTCTGACCGTCGAAATTCTTGTTCTGCGGTTGGTTCAGCTTTTCCACCAATTAAAAAGTGACGCCACCGTCGAATTCTTTTTTCTGACCGTCGAAATTCTTGTTCTGCGGTTGGTTCAGCTTTTCCACCAATTAAAAAGTGACGCCACCGTCGAATTCTTTTTTCTGACCGTCGAAATTCTTGTTCTGCGGTTGGTTCAGCTTTTCCACCAATTAAAAAGTGACGCCACCGTCGAATTCTTTTTTCTGACCGTCGAAATTCTTGTTCTGCGGTTGGTTCAGCTTTTCCACCAATTAAAAAGTGACGCCACCGTCGAATTCTTTTTTGTGACCGTCGAAATTCTTGTTCTGCGGTTGGTTCAGCTTTTCCACCAATTAAAAAGTGACGCCACCGTCGAATTCTTTTTTCTGACCGTCGAAATTCTTGTTCTGCGGTTGGTTCAGCTTTTCCACCAATTAAAAAGTGACGCCACCGTCGAATTCTTTTTTCTGACCGTCGAAATTCTTGTTCTGCGGTTGGTTCAGCTTTTCCACCAATTAAAAAGTGACGCCACCGTCGAATTCTTTTTTCTGACCGTCGAAATTCTTGTTCTGCGGTTGGTTCAGCTTTTCCACCAATTAAAAAGTGACGCCACCGTCGAATTCTTTTTTCTGACCGTCGAAATTCTTGTTCTGCGGTTGGTTCAGCTTCTCCACCAATTAAAAAGTGACGCCACCGTCGAATTCTTTTTTCTGACCGTCGAAATTCTTGTTCTGCGGTTGGTTCAGCTTTTCCACCAATTAAAAAGTGACGCCACCGTCGAATTCTTTTTTCTGACCGTCGAAATTCTTGTTCTGCGGTTGGTTCAGCTTTTCCACCAATTAAAAAGTGACGCCACCGTCGAATTCTTTTTTCTGACCGTCGAAATTCTTGTTCTGCGGTTGGTTCAGCTTCTCCACCAATTAAAAAGTGACGCCACCGTCGAATTCTTTTTTCTGACCGTCGAAATTCTTGTTCTGCGGTTGGTTCAGCTTTTCCACCAATTAAAAAGTGACGCCACCGTCGAATTCTTTTTTCTGACCGTCGAAATTCTTGTTCTGCGGTTGGTTCAGCTTTTCCACCAATTAAAAAGTGACGCCACCGTCGAATTCTTTTTTCTGACCGTCGAAATTCTTGTTCTGCGGTTGGTTCAGCTTTTCCACCAATTAAAAAGTGACGCCACCGTCGAATTCTTTTTTCTGACCGTCGAAATTCTTGTTCTGCGGTTGGTTCAGCTTTTCCACCAATTAAAAAGTGACGCCACCGTCGAATTCTTTTTTCTGACCGTCGAAATTCTTGTTCTGCGGTTAGTTCAGCTTTTCCACCAATTAAAAAGTGACGCCACCGTCGAATTCTTTTTCTGACCGTCGAAATTCTTGTTCTGCGGTTGGTTCAGCTTTTCCGCCAATTAAAAAGTGACGCCACCGTCGAATTCTTTTTTCTGACTGTCGAAATTCTTGTTCTGCGGTTGGTTCAGCTTTTCCCCCAATTAAAAAGTGACGCCACCGTCGAATTCTTTTTTCTGACCGTCGAAATTCTTGTTCTGCGGTTTGGTTCAGCTTTTCCACCAATTAAAAAGTGACGCCACCGTCGAATTCTTTTTTCTGACCGTCGAAATTCTTGTTCTGCGGTTGGTTCAGCTTTTCCCCCAATTAAAAAGTGACGCCACCGTCGAATTCTTTTTTCTGACCGTCGAAATTCTTGTTCTGCGGTTGGTTCAGCTTTTCCACCAATTAAAAAGTGACGCCACCGTCGAATTCTTTTTTCTGACCGTCGAAATTCTTGTTCTGCGCTTGGTTCAGCTTTTCCACCAATTAAAAAGTGACGCCACCGTCGAATTCTTTTTTCTGACCGTCGAAATTCTTGTTCTGCGGTTGGTTCAGCTTTTCCACCAATTAAAAAGTGACGCCACCGTCGAATTCTTTTTTCTGACCGTCGAAATTCTTGTTCTGCGGTTGGTTCAGCTTTTCCACCAATTAAAAAGTGACGCCACCGTCGAATTCTTTTTTCTGACCGTCGAAATTCTTGTTCTGCGGTTGGTTCAGCTTTTCCACCAATTAAAAAGTGACGCCACCGTCGAATTCTTTTTTCTGACCGTCGAAATTCTTGTTCTGCGGTTGGTTCAGCTTTTCCACCAATTAAAAAGTGACGCCACCGTCGAATTCTTTTTCTGACCGTCGAAATTCTTGTTCTGCGGTTGGTTCAGCTTTTCCACCAATTAAAAAGTGACGCCACCGTCGAATTCTTTTTTCTGACCGTCGAAATTCTTGTTCTGCGGTTGGTTCAGCTTTTCCACCAATTAAAAAGTGACGCCACCGTCGAATTCTTTTTTCTGACCGTCGAAATTCTTGTTCTGCGTTGGTTCAGCTTTTCCACCAATTAAAAAGTGACGCCACCGTCGAATTCTTTTTTCTGACCGTCGAAATTCTTGTTCTGCGGTTGGTTCAGCTTTTCACCAATTAAAAAGTGACGCCACCGTCGAATTCTTTTTTCTGACCGTCGAAATTCTTGTTCTGCGGTTGGTTCAGCTTTTCCACCAATTAAAAAGTGACGCCACCGTCGAATTCTTTTTTCTGACCGTCGAAATTCTTGTTCTGCGGTTGGTTCAGCTTTTCCGCCAATTAAAAAGTGACGCCACCGTCGAATTCTTTTTTCTGACGGTCGAAATTCTTGTTCTGCGGTTGGTTCAGCTTTTCCACCAATTAAAAAGTGACGCCACCGTCGAATTCTTTTTTCTGACCGTCGAAATTCTTGTTCTGCGGTTGGTTCAGCTTTTCCACCAATTAAAAAGTGACGCCACCGTCGAATTCTTTTTTCTGACCGTCGAAATTCTTGTTCTGCGGTTGGTTCAGCTTTTCCACCAATTAAAAAGTGACGCCACCGTCGAATTCTTTTTTCTGACCGTCGAAATTCTTGTTCTGCGGTTGGTTCAGCTTTTCCACCAATTAAAAAGTGACGCCACCGTCGAATTCTTTTTTCTGACCGTCGAAATTCTTGTTCTGCGGTTGGTTCAGCTTTTCCACCAATTAAAAAGTGACGCCACCGTCGAATTCTTTTTTCTGACCGTCGAAATTCTTGTTCTGCGGTTGGTTCAGCTTTTCCACCAATTAAAAAGTGACGCCACCGTCGAATTCTTTTTTCTGACCGTCGAAATTCTTGTTCTGCGGTTGGTTCAGCTTTTCCACCAATTAAAAAGTGGACGCCACCGTCGAATTCTTTTTTCTGACCGTCGAAATTCTTGTTCTGCGGTTGGTTCAGCTTTTCCACCAATTAAAAAGTGACGCCACCGTCGAATTCTTTTTTCTGACCGTCGAAATTCTTGTTCTGCGGTTGGTTCAGCTTTTCCACCAATTAAAAAGTGACGCCACCGTCGAATTCTTTTTTCTGACCGTCGAAATTCTTGTTCTGCGGTGGTTCAGCTTTTCCACCAATTAAAAAGTGACGCCACCGTCGAATTCTTTTTTCTGACCGTCGAAATTCTTGTTCTGCGGTTGGTTCAGCTTTTCCACCAATTAAAAAGTGACGCCACCGTCGAATTCTTTTTTCTGACCGTCGAAATTCTTGTTCTGCGGTTGGTTCAGCTTTTCCACCAATTAAAAAGTGACGCCACCGTCGAATTCTTTTTTCTGACCGTCGAAATTCTTGTTCTGCGGTTGGTTCAGCTTTTCCACCAATTAAAAAGTGACGCCACCGTCGAATTCTTTTTTCTGACCGTCGAAATTCTTGTTCTGCGGTTGGTTCAGCTTTTCCACCAATTAAAAAGTGACGCCACCGTCGAATTCTTTTTTGTGACCGTCGAAATTCTTGTTCTGCGGTTGGTTCAGCTTTTCCACCAATTAAAAAGTGACGCCACCGTCGAATTCTTTTTTCTGACCGTCGAAATTCTTGTTCTGCGGTTGGTTCAGCTTTTCCACCAATTAAAAAGTGACGCCACCGTCGAATTCTTTTTTCTGACCGTCGAAATTCTTGTTCTGCGGTTGGTTCAGCTTTTCCACCAATTAAAAAGTGACGCCACCGTCGAATTCTTTTTTCTGACCGTCGAAATTCTTGTTCTGCGGTTGGTTCAGCTTTTCCACCAATTAAAAAGTGACGCCACCGTCGAATTCTTTTTTCTGACCGTCGAAATTCTTGTTCTGCGGTTGGTTCAGCTTCTCCACCAATTAAAAAGTGACGCCACCGTCGAATTCTTTTTTCTGACCGTCGAAATTCTTGTTCTGCGGTTGGTTCAGCTTTTCCACCAATTAAAAAGTGACGCCACCGTCGAATTCTTTTTTCTGACCGTCGAAATTCTTGTTCTGCGGTTGGTTCAGCTTTTCCACCAATTAAAAAGTGACGCCACCGTCGAATTCTTTTTTCTGACCGTCGAAATTCTTGTTCTGCGGTTGGTTCAGCTTCTCCACCAATTAAAAAGTGACGCCACCGTCGAATTCTTTTTTCTGACCGTCGAAATTCTTGTTCTGCGGTTGGTTCAGCTTTTCCACCAATTAAAAAGTGACGCCACCGTCGAATTCTTTTTTCTGACCGTCGAAATTCTTGTTCTGCGGTTGGTTCAGCTTTTCCACCAATTAAAAAGTGACGCCACCGTCGAATTCTTTTTTCTGACCGTCGAAATTCTTGTTCTGCGGTTGGTTCAGCTTTTCCACCAATTAAAAAGTGACGCCACCGTCGAATTCTTTTTTCTGACCGTCGAAATTCTTGTTCTGCGGTTGGTTCAGCTTTTCCACCAATTAAAAAGTGACGCCACCGTCGAATTCTTTTTTCTGACCGTCGAAATTCTTGTTCTGCGGTTGGTTCAGCTTTTCCACCAATTAAAAAGTGACGCCACCGTCGAATTCTTTTTTCTGACCGTCGAAATTCTTGTTCTGCGGTTGGTTCAGCTTTTCCACCAATTAAAAAGTGACGCCACCGTCGAATTCTTTTTTCTGACCGTCGAAATTCTTGTTCTGCGGTTGGTTCAGCTTTTCCACCAATTAAAAGTGACGCCACCGTCGAATTCTTTTTTCTGACCGTCGAAATTCTTGTTCTGCGGTTGGTTCAGCTTTTCCACCAATTAAAAAGTGACGCCACCGTCGAATTCTTTTTTCTGACCGTCGAAATTCTTGTTCTGCGGTTGGTTCAGCTTTTCCACCAATTAAAAAGTGACGCCACCGTCGAATTCTTTTTTCTGACCGTCGAAATTCTTGTTCTGCGGTTGGTTCAGCTTTTCCACCAATTAAAAAGTGACGCCACCGTCGAATTCTTTTTTCTGACCGTCGAAATTCTTGTTCTGCGGTTAGTTCAGCTTTTCCACCAATTAAAAAGTGACGCCACCGTCGAATTCTTTTTTCTGACCGTCGAAATTCTTGTTCTGCGGTTGGTTCAGCTTTTCCGCCAATTAAAAAGTGACGCCACCGTCGAATTCTTTTTTCTGACTGTCGAAATTCTTGTTCTGCGGTTGGTTCAGCTTTTCCCCCAATTAAAAAGTGACGCCACCGTCGAATTCTTTTTTCTGACCGTCGAAATTCTTGTTCTGCGGTTGGTTCAGCTTTTCCACCAATTAAAAAGTGACGCCACCGTCGAATTCTTTTTTCTGACCGTCGAAATTCTTGTTCTGCGGTTGGTTCAGCTTTTCCACCAATTAAAAAGTGACGCCACCGTCGAATTCTTTTTCTGACCGTCGAAATTCTTGTTCTGCGGTTGGTTCAGCTTTTCCACCAATTAAAAAGTGACGCCACCGTCGAATTCTTTTTTCTGACCGTCGAAATTCTTGTTCTGCGGTTGGTTCAGCTTTTCCACCAATTAAAAAGTGACGCCACCGTCGAATTCTTTTTTCTGACCGTCGAAATTCTTGTTCTGCGGTTGGTTCAGCTTTTCCACCAATTAAAAAGTGACGCCACCGTCGAATTCTTTTTTCTGACCGTCGAAATTCTTGTTCTGCGGTTGGTTCAGCTTTTCCACCAATTAAAAAGTGACGCCACCGTCGAATTCTTTTTTCTGACCGTCGAAATTCTTGTTCTGCGGTTGGTTCAGCTTTTCCACCAATTAAAAAGTGACGCCACCGTCGAATTCTTTTTTCTGACCGTCGAAATTCTTGTTCTGCGGTTGGTTCAGCTTTTCCACCAATTAAAAAGTGACGCCACCGTCGAATTCTTTTTTCTGACCGTCGAAATTCTTGTTCTGCGGTTGGTTCAGCTTTTCCACCAATTAAAAAGTGACGCCACCGTCGAATTCTTTTTTCTGACCGTCGAAATTCTTGTTCTGCGGTTGGTTCAGCTTCTCCACCAATTAAAAAGTGACGCCACCGTCGAATTCTTTTTTCTGACCGTCGAAATTCTTGTTCTGCGGTTGGTTCAGCTTTTCCACCAATTAAAAAGTGACGCCACCGTCGAATTCTTTTTTCTGACCGTCGAAATTCTTGTTCTGCGGTTGGTTCAGCTTTTCCACAATTAAAAAGTGACGCCACCGTCGAATTCTTTTTCTGACCGTCGAAATTCTTGTTCTGCGGTTGGTTCAGCTTTTCCACCAATTAAAAAGTGACGCCACCGTCGAATTCTTTTTTCTGACCGTCGAAATTCTTGTTCTGCGGTTGGTTCAGCTTTTCCACCAATTAAAAAGTGACGCCACCGTCGAATTCTTTTTTCTGACCGTCGAAATTCTTGTTCTGCGGTTGGTTCAGCTTTTCCACCAATTAAAAAGTGACGCCACCGTCGAATTCTTTTTTCTGACCGTCGAAATTCTTGTTCTGCGGTTGGTTCAGCTTTTCCACCAATTAAAAAGTGACGCCACCGTCGAATTCTTTTTTCTGACCGTCGAAATTCTTGTTCTGCGGTTGGTTCAGCTTTTCCACCAATTAAAAAGTGACGCCACCGTCGAATTCTTTTTTCTGACCGTCGAAATTCTTGTTCTGCGGTTGGTTCAGCTTTTCCACCAATTAAAAAGTGACGCCACCGTCGAATTCTTTTTTCTGACCGTCGAAATTCTTGTTCTGCGGTTGGTTCAGCTTTTCCACCAATTAAAAAGTGACGCCACCGTCGAATTCTTTTTTCTGACCGTCGAAATTCTTGTTCTGCGGTTGGTTCAGCTTTTCCACCAATTAAAAAGTGACGCCACCGTCGAATTCTTTTTTCTGACCGTCGAAATTCTTGTTCTGCGGTTGGTTCAGCTTTTCCACCAATTAAAAAGTGACGCCACCGTCGAATTCTTTTTTCTGACCGTCGAAATTCTTGTTCTGCGGTTGGTTCAGCTTTTCCACCAATTAAAAAGTGACGCCACCGTCGAATTCTTTTTTCTGACCGTCGAAATTCTTGTTCTGCGGTTGGTTCAGCTTTTCCACCAATTAAAAAGTGACGCCACCGTCGAATTCTTTTTTCTGACCGTCGAAATTCTTGTTCTGCGGTTGGTTCAGCTTTTCCACCAATTAAAAAGTGACGCCACCGTCGAATTCTTTTTTCTGACCGTCGAAATTCTTGTTCTGCGGTTGGTTCAGCTTTTCCACCAATTAAAAAGTGACGCCACCGTCGAATTCTTTTTTCTGACCGTCGAAATTCTTGTTCTGCGGTTGGTTCAGCTTTTCACCAATTAAAAAGTGACGCCACCGTCGAATTCTTTTTTCTGACCGTCGAAATTCTTGTTCTGCGGTTGGTTCAGCTTTTCCACCAATTAAAAAGTGACGCCACCGTCGAATTCTTTTTTCTGACCGTCGAAATTCTTGTTCTGCGGTTGGTTCAGCTTTTCCACCAATTAAAAAGTGACGCCACCGTCGAATTCTTTTTTCTGACCGTCGAAATTCTTGTTCTGCGGTTGGTTCAGCTTTTCCACCAATTAAAAAGTGACGCCACCGTCGAATTCTTTTTTCTGACCGTCGAAATTCTTGTTCTGCGGTTGGTTCAGCTTTTCCACCAATTAAAAAGTGACGCCACCGTCGAATTCTTTTTTGTGACCGTCGAAATTCTTGTTCTGCGGTTGGTTCAGCTTTTCCACCAATTAAAAAGTGACGCCACCGTCGAATTCTTTTTTCTGACCGTCGAAATTCTTGTTCTGCGGTTGGTTCAGCTTTTCCACCAATTAAAAAGTGACGCCACCGTCGAATTCTTTTTTCTGACCGTCGAAATTCTTGTTCTGCGGTTGGTTCAGCTTTTCCACCAATTAAAAAGTGACGCCACCGTCGAATTCTTTTTTCTGACCGTCGAAATTCTTGTTCTGCGGTTGGTTCAGCTTTTCCACCAATTAAAAAGTGACGCCACCGTCGAATTCTTTTTTCTGACCGTCGAAATTCTTGTTCTGCGGTTGGTTCAGCTTCTCCACCAATTAAAAAGTGACGCCACCGTCGAATTCTTTTTTCTGACCGTCGAAATTCTTGTTCTGCGGTTGGTTCAGCTTTTCCACCAATTAAAAAGTGACGCCACCGTCGAATTCTTTTTTCTGACCGTCGAAATTCTTGTTCTGCGGTTGGTTCAGCTTCTCCACCAATTAAAAAGTGACGCCACCGTCGAATTCTTTTTTCTGACCGTCGAAATTCTTGTTCTGCGGTTGGTTCAGCTTTTCCACCAATTAAAAAGTGACGCCACCGTCGAATTCTTTTTTCTGACCGTCGAAATTCTTGTTCTGCGGTTGGTTCAGCTTTTCCACCAATTAAAAAGTGACGCCACCGTCGAATTCTTTTTTCTGACCGTCGAAATTCTTGTTCTGCGGTTGGTTCAGCTTTTCCACCAATTAAAAAGTGACGCCACCGTCGAATTCTTTTTTCTGACCGTCGAAATTCTTGTTCTGCGGTTGGTTCAGCTTTTCCACCAATTAAAAAGTGACGCCACCGTCGAATTCTTTTTTCTGACCGTCGAAATTCTTGTTCTGCGGTTGGTTCAGCTTTTCCGCCAATTAAAAAGTGACGCCACCGTCGAATTCTTTTTCTGACTGTCGAAATTCTTGTTCTGCGGTTGGTTCAGCTTTTCCCCCAATTAAAAAGTGACGCCACCGTCGAATTCTTTTTTCTGACCGTCGAAATTCTTGTTCTGCGGTTGGTTCAGCTTTTCCACCAATTAAAAAGTGACGCCACCGTCGAATTCTTTTTTCTGACCGTCGAAATTCTTGTTCTGCGGTTGGTTCAGCTTTTCCACCAATTAAAAAGTGACGCCACCGTCGAATTCTTTTTTCTGACCGTCGAAATTCTTGTTCTGCGGTTGGTTCAGCTTTTCCACCAATTAAAAAGTGACGCCACCGTCGAATTCTTTTTTCTGACCGTCGAAATTCTTGTTCTGCGGTTGGTTCAGCTTCTCCACCAATTAAAAGTGACGCCACCGTCGAATTCTTTTTTCTGACCGTCGAAATTCTTGTTCTGCGGTTGGTTCAGCTTCTCCACCAATTAAAAAGTGACGCCACCGTCGAATTCTTTTTTCTGACCGTCGAAATTCTTGTTCTGCGGTTGGTTCAGCTTCTCCACCAATTAAAAAGTGACGCCACCGTCGAATTCTTTTTTCTGACCGTCGAAATTCTTGTTCTGCGGTTGGTTCAGCTTTTCCACCAATTAAAAAGTGACGCCACCGTCGAATTCTTTTTTCTGACCGTCGAAATTCTTGTTCTGCGGTTGGTTCAGCTTTTCCACCAATTAAAAAGTGACGCCACCGTCGAATTCTTTTTTCTGACCGTCGAAATTCTTGTTCTGCGGTTGGTTCAGCTTTTCCACCAATTAAAAAGTGACGCCACCGTCGAATTCTTTTTTCTGACCGTCGAAATTCTTGTTCTGCGGTTGGTTCAGCTTTTCCACCAATTAAAAAGTGACGCCACCGTCGAATTCTTTTTTCTGACCGTCGAAATTCTTGTTCTGCGGTTGGTTCAGCTTTTCCACCAATTAAAAAGTGACGCCACCGTCGAATTCTTTTTTCTGACCGTCGAAATTCTTGTTCTGCGGTTGGTTCAGCTTTTCCACCAATTAAAAAGTGACGCCACCGTCGAATTCTTTTTGTGACCGTCGAAATTCTTGTTCTGCGGTTGGTTCAGCTTTTCCACCAATTAAAAAGTGACGCCACCGTCGAATTCTTTTTTCTGACCGTCGAAATTCTTGTTCTGCGGTTGGTTCAGCTTTTCCACCAATTAAAAAGTGACGCCACCGTCGAATTCTTTTTTCTGACCGTCGAAATTCTTGTTCTGCGGTTGGTTCAGCTTTTCCACCAATTAAAAGTGACGCCACCGTCGAATTCTTTTTTCTGACCGTCGAAATTCTTGTTCTGCGGTTGGTTCAGCTTTTCCACCAATTAAAAAGTGACGCCACCGTCGAATTCTTTTTTCTGACCGTCGAAATTCTTGTTCTGCGGTTGGTTCAGCTTTTCCACCAATTAAAAAGTGACGCCACCGTCGAATTCTTTTTTCTGACCGTCGAAATTCTTGTTCTGCGGTTGGTTCAGCTTTTCCACCAATTAAAAAGTGACGCCACCGTCGAATTCTTTTTTCTGACCGTCGAAATTCTTGTTCTGCGGTTGGTTCAGCTTTTCCACCAATTAAAAAGTGACGCCACCGTCGAATTCTTTTTTCTGACCGTCGAAATTCTTGTTCTGCGGTTGGTTCAGCTTCTCCACCAATTAAAAAGTGACGCCACCGTCGAATTCTTTTTTCTGACCGTCGAAATTCTTGTTCTGCGGTTGGTTCAGCTTTTCCACCAATTAAAAAGTGACGCCACCGTCGAATTCTTTTTTCTGACCGTCGAAATTCTTGTTCTGCGGTTGGTTCAGCTTTTCCACCAATTAAAAAGTGACGCCACCGTCGAATTCTTTTTTCTGACCGTCGAAATTCTTGTTCTGCGGTTGGTTCAGCTTTTCCACCAATTAAAAAGTGACGCCACCGTCGAATTCTTTTTTCTGACCGTCGAAATTCTTGTTCTGCGGTTGGTTCAGCTTCTCCACCAATTAAAAAGTGACGCCACCGTCGAATTCTTTTTTCTGACCGTCGAAATTCTTGTTCTGCGGTTGGTTCAGCTTCTCCACCAATTAAAAAGTGACGCCACCGTCGAATTCTTTTTTCTGACCGTCGAAATTCTTGTTCTGCGGTTGGTTCAGCTTTTCCACCAATTAAAAAGTGACGCCACCGTCGAATTCTTTTTTCTGACCGTCGAAATTCTTGTTCTGCGGTTGGTTCAGCTTTTCCACCAATTAAAAAGTGACGCCACCGTCGAATTCTTTTTTCTGACCGTCGAAATTCTTGTTCTGCGGTTGGTTCAGCTTTTCCACCAATTAAAAAGTGACGCCACCGTCGAATTCTTTTTTCTGACCGTCGAAATTCTTGTTCTGCGGTTGGTTCAGCTTTTCCACCAATTAAAAAGTGACGCCACCGTCGAATTCTTTTTTCTGACCGTCGAAATTCTTGTTCTGCGGTTGGTTCAGCTTTTCCACCAATTAAAAAGTGACGCCACCGTCGAATTCTTTTTTCTGACCGTCGAAATTCTTGTTCTGCGGTTGGTTCAGCTTTTCCACCAATTAAAAAGTGACGCCACCGTCGAATTCTTTTTTGTGACCGTCGAAATTCTTGTTCTGCGGTTGGTTCAGCTTTTCCACCAATTAAAAAGTGACGCCACCGTCGAATTCTTTTTTCTGACCGTCGAAATTCTTGTTCTGCGGTTGGTTCAGCTTTTCCACCAATTAAAAAGTGACGCCACCGTCGAATTCTTTTTTCTGACCGTCGAAATTCTTGTTCTGCGGTTGGTTCAGCTTTTCCACCAATTAAAAAGTGACGCCACCGTCGAATTCTTTTTTCTGACCGTCGAAATTCTTGTTCTGCGGTTGGTTCAGCTTTTCCACCAATTAAAAAGTGACGCCACCGTCGAATTCTTTTTTCTGACCGTCGAAATTCTTGTTCTGCGGTTGGTTCAGCTTTTCCACCAATTAAAAAGTGACGCCACCGTCGAATTCTTTTTTCTGACCGTCGAAATTCTTGTTCTGCGGTTGGTTCAGCTTTTCCACCAATTAAAAAGTGACGCCACCGTCGAATTCTTTTTTCTGACCGTCGAAATTCTTGTTCTGCGGTTGGTTCAGCTTTTCCACCAATTAAAAAGTGACGCCACCGTCGAATTCTTTTTTCTGACCGTCGAAATTCTTGTTCTGCGGTTGGTTCAGCTTTTCCGCCAATTAAAAAGTGACGCCACCGTCGAATTCTTTTTTCTGACGGTCGAAATTCTTGTTCTGCGGTTGGTTCAGCTTTTCCCCCAATTAAAAAGTGACGCCACCGTCGAATTCTTTTTTCTGACCGTCGAAATTCTTGTTCTGCGGTTGGTTCAGCTTTTCCACCAATTAAAAAGTGACGCCACCGTCGAATTCTTTTTTCTGACCGTCGAAATTCTTGTTCTGCGGTTGGTTCAGCTTTTCCACCAATTACGAAGTGACGCCACCGTCGAATTCTTTTTTCTGACCGTCGAAATTCTTGTTCTGCGGTTGGTTCAGCTTTTCCACCAATTAAAAAGTGACGCCACCGTCGAATTCTTTTTTCTGACCGTCGAAATTCTTGTTCTGCGGTTGGTTCAGCTTTTCCACCAATTAAAAAGTGACGCCACCGTCGAATTCTTTTTTCTGACCGTCGAAATTCTTGTTCTGCGGTTGGTTCAGCTTTTCCGCCAATTAAAAAGTGACGCCACCGTCGAATTCTTTTTTCTGACGGTCGAAATTCTTGTTCTGCGGTTGGTTCAGCTTTTCCCCCAATTAAAAAGTGACGCCACCGTCGAATTCTTTTTTCTGACCGTCGAAATTCTTGTTCTGCGGTTGGTTCAGCTTTTCCGCCAATTAAAAAGTGACGCCACCGTCGAATTCTTTTTTCTGACTGTCGAAATTCTTGTTCTGCGGTTGGTTCAGCTTTTCCCCCAATTAAAAAGTGACGCCACCGTCGAATTCTTTTTTCTGACCGTCGAAATTCTTGTTCTGCGGTTGGTTCAGCTTTTCCACCAATTAAAAAGTGACGCCACCGTCGAATTCTTTTTTCTGACCGTCGAAATTCTTGTTCTGCGGTTGGTTCAGCTTTTCCACCAATTAAAAAGTGACGCCACCGTCGAATTCTTTTTTCTGACCGTCGAAATTCTTGTTCTGCGGTTGGTTCAGCTTTTCCACCAATTAAAAAGTGACGCCACCGTCGAATTCTTTTTTCTGACCGTCGAAATTCTTGTTCTGCGGTTGGTTCAGCTTTTCCACCAATTAAAAAGTGACGCCACCGTCGAATTCTTTTTTCTGACCGTCGAAATTCTTGTTCTGCGGTTGGTTCAGCTTTTCCACCAATTAAAAAGTGACGCCACCGTCGAATTCTTTTTTCTGACCGTCGAAATTCTTGTTCTGCGGTTGGTTCAGCTTTTCCACCAATTAAAAAGTGACGCCACCGTCGAATTCTTTTTTCTGACCGTCGAAATTCTTGTTCTGCGGTTGGTTCAGCTTTTCCACCAATTAAAAAGTGACGCCACCGTCGAATTCTTTTTTCTGACCGTCGAAATTCTTGTTCTGCGGTTGGTTCAGCTTTTCCACCAATTAAAAAGTGACGCCACCGTCGAATTCTTTTTTCTGACCGTCGAAATTCTTGTTCTGCGGTTGGTTCAGCTTTTCCACCAATTAAAAAGTGACGCCACCGTCGAATTCTTTTTTCTGACCGTCGAAATTCTTGTTCTGCGGTTGGTTCAGCTTTTCCACCAATTAAAAAGTGACGCCACCGTCGAATTCTTTTTTCTGACCGTCGAAATTCTTGTTCTGCGGTTGGTTCAGCTTTTCCACCAATTAAAAAGTGACGCCACCGTCGAATTCTTTTTTCTGACCGTCGAAATTCTTGTTCTGCGGTTGGTTCAGCTTTTCCACCAATTAAAAAGTGACGCCACCGTCGAATTCTTTTTTCTGACCGTCGAAATTCTTGTTCTGCGGTTGGTTCAGCTTTTCCACCAATTAAAAAGTGACGCCACCGTCGAATTCTTTTTTCTGACCGTCGAAATTCTTGTTCTGCGGTTGGTTCAGCTTTTCCACCAATTAAAAAGTGACGCCACCGTCGAATTCTTTTTTCTGACCGTCGAAATTCTTGTTCTGCGGTTGGTTCAGCTTTTCCACCAATTAAAAAGTGACGCCACCGTCGAATTCTTTTTTCTGACCGTCGAAATTCTTGTTCTGCGGTTGGTTCAGCTTTTCCACCAATTAAAAAGTGACGCCACCGTCGAATTCTTTTTTCTGACCGTCGAAATTCTTGTTCTGCGGTTGGTTCAGCTTTTCCACCAATTAAAAAGTGACGCCACCGTCGAATTCTTTTTTCTGACCGTCGAAATTCTTGTTCTGCGGTTGGTTCAGCTTTTCCACCAATTAAAAAGTGACGCCACCGTCGAATTCTTTTTTCTGACCGTCGAAATTCTTGTTCTGCGGTTGGTTCAGCTTTTCCACCAATTAAAAAGTGACGCCACCGTCGAATTCTTTTTTCTGACCGTCGAAATTCTTGTTCTGCGGTTGGTTCAGCTTTTCCACCAATTAAAAAGTGACGCCACCGTCGAATTCTTTTTTCTGACCGTCGAAATTCTTGTTCTGCGGTTGGTTCAGCTTTTCCACCAATTAAAAAGTGACGCCACCGTCGAATTCTTTTTTCTGACCGTCGAAATTCTTGTTCTGCGGTTGGTTCAGCTTTTCCACCAATTAAAAAGTGACGCCACCGTCGAATTCTTTTTTCTGACCGTCGAAATTCTTGTTCTGCGGTTGGTTCAGCTTTTCCACCAATTAAAAAGTGACGCCACCGTCGAATTCTTTTTTCTGACCGTCGAAATTCTTGTTCTGCGGTTGGTTCAGCTTTTCCACCAATTAAAAAGTGACGCCACCGTCGAATTCTTTTTTCTGACCGTCGAAATTCTTGTTCTGCGGTTGGTTCAGCTTTTGTAACGCCTTTTTTTTCGCAAAAATACCAAAGACCTAAAGTTGCCGAAGAAACACCAAAATACGTCGACTTCTACCAAACCTGTGCTGCTCATGCGTTTCTCCCGGATGCTCCGGCCAACCAGGGAGGTGGTCGTGGGACAGTAACCAAACGGTTCCTTAATACGATGTTCTAGGGCGCCACGTCAGTCTTAATCCGTTGGAGAAACAGCACTCGACTACGAAAGTGCAGCTGAAATAAAGGCAACACAGGGAACAAGCAAAGTAAATGTATCTTCAACCAATTTATTAGCCTCCAAACGTCAACGATGATATCGCCAATATAATCTGCATCGGTATACAGGTACACAATAATTCGTGGTACAGCCAAAAAGTACCACGCAGATGCTACGCCGAAGGCTTGCTTATAATTGGGAATGCACACAAACAAAACAATAAAAACTCAAACAATTCAACACACTTAAGGGCTTCGAGCCCAAACCGCAAATCGTAAAGATAAAAAAATAATAATAGCGACCGACACGAAGCTTGGCCAAACCGCGTCGCGACTCGCTGTAGATCTGGGTAAAATCCCAAGACAATTACCGCAACCGTCTATGTTGAAAAGCTGATAACAAACAACATTAATATAAAAGGCAATCAATAACCAAGACGGCAACCCGTCCCAAAAGGAAATTAAATTCCCATCGGCACTCAACTTGGCTACGCCCAAATGAGAAAATACAATAAACTCCGAAGCCACTAACGGCTTCCGTTAATAATTCTTGAACGATCAAAGGAAATTATACCGGTGGATACCAGTTATCCGAATTAAATTCAGAATCCACAAAGATAAATACTGTAACGGGTAATCAAAATTACGAGTACGTAAGGCAAACTCGAAATTAAAGAAAAAGGTAATTAATAACACAGACGGGTTGAGCACCGATGGTCCGAGCGATATCTTCGGATAATTAAACACTTAACAATCAATAACACTGAGCTGAAGGCTCCGGAATGGACAACGATTACTAAATCGTAGCCACACTAATCTACTACTAATCAAATGCGCCACCATAAAAAGGTGTGCGAGCGGAAGGCTCCTCGACGGGTAACGATTACACAATCGTAGCGATACTAACTACTAATCAACAAAAGGCACAACCAAAAAAAAAGATATACGAGCTGCCTGCTCCTTCGAGGGACAACGAGCGTCCGCCACAGCTGATCGGAAAAATATAGGACCTCTGACCTTTATCCGGAGCTTCGAGACACTGTTTGCCACCTACAGACGCTCCGATGCTAGCGTTGGATCCTCCACGACGGATAATAATCACCGCACGTGCCGGTCCCGTCACGGTGCCACCAACTCCGACTCGATATACTTCGAAAAGGTCTCGTACTAGATGTCGAAGGACCTACGCAGGGTCTCTTGCCTCGTACCAGGTGACTACTGACTTACGAAGGGTCTCTCGCTTCGTGCTAGGTGACTACGAACGTTCGAGGGGTCTCCGGCCTCGTATTAGGTGCCTAAAAAGAGGAAATAGTCGTAGAATCGACCCACCAATTGCCACCAGACAATCTCATCGAATCTAAAGAGAGCTTACCCAAAAATAGATGGACACTGGGCCTACGTGAACGTGATAGAAGTTCGTTTAAATCCGCACAATGGCGTGGTGGCCAGATTTCCACTAAATCAACAACCTGGACACCTGTTGAAGCCTGGTCGAGATAAATCCGCACTACGGCGATAAGGGGGACCTCCAAACTACCAAAATCCTCTCCTATAATTCTCAACGGGCTTCCAAAAATCTATCACACGTGTACACTCCAAGATGATTGACAAGACAAGACGCCGGAAAAGCACGCTGCAAGCCGCACTACGGCCACGAAAAATAACGGCCGGAAACGCAGAAAAAACGGAAACCCAGAATTTCTGTCGGAATAGGGAAACCAAGGGAAAGTTAAACCAAGTAACAGCGGCGAACTATAGTACAAAGTGAACAACGATTTTGCAAGACAAAATTCCGTGAATCCAAACAGTAAAAACCGTGGGATCTAATTAAATGTAAATGACGGGGGCGTGGCCTCGGCAATTTTGCGCGCGGAAACCCGATGCTAGCAGCGTTTCACACCCTGCCGAGTTCCTGCCGAGCTCCACCAAGTTGCCCTAGACAGCGATAGATGGCGCCACCCATACGGAATATCAAACAAATCACGCAGAACAATTCGCCGCGTTACACTCCCCCTCTCCTCTCACAGAGGAAAATTTCCACGAAAGTTTCCGACCCAGATCCAAGGGAGCGAACCGAACGCATCAAACTGCAAACCCGTGTGTCCAACGATGCCTCCACACCAACAACTCAACTACCAAGCAATAAAAAAGCTTGAGGGGCCAGCACCAGATGCCAAGGCGGTGCAACGACAACAGTAGGGAGGGGAAAAGGTATGGGGAGAGGACAACACAAAAGAAGGAAGGGACGGGCAGTTGCGTAAGATGCGGAAAAGTGCATCAAACCTCGTTCGTACCCATCGACAGCACTGGAAACCAGCAATAACACATAGGGACAGGAACCAAGGAACTCACCACTGCTGCCACCGCACAACCCCAACACCAGGCACCGACGACTCGCGCCCCGAAAACAAAAAATAGAGCTGACCACAGCTCTCAACAAAAAGGGTACCACCCAACAACAAAAAAGAAACTACGATAAGCAAGGAAAAACCCAGGGGACACCAGAACAAACCCCTGGGGTGGTGGTACTAACAAACAGAGAAATCCCAAAACTAAGGAAGACGGCCAATCAACCGAAATACCGCCAACCGAAGTATAACGTCAAAATGACGACAAAGCTAACAACCTAGCCGAAATCGTTTTGCAACGATGAGGAGTCCTCACGCATTGTGAGACGCTCCCTTTCCCGATCCCTACAAGAGATGATGGTAGGTGGAAGTCTTCCGTGGCCTTTTACCAGACTCTTACTGGTGGCAGGTTCGCCGTGTCCGTATTCTGTAAGCCCCGGAACACAGAGCGCTGGTGCACAACACTGAAACAACAGCACCTACAAAACAAAACGAAACACAGCAAACCCCAAAATTACTAAGCGCTGGGAAACGCATCAACAACGACCCACAAGGCCACGCTCAACAGGGAGCGAACAATCCGGCACCATGCCACAGATACGCCATCACGGCAGACGCCAACCTCGCCAATCCAGACACGAAGAAGGGTCCTACAAACTAAATAACAACCACGAGCTCCCCGTTCCGTCACGGAAGAAGGCAAAAGGCATGCATAAAATCCGCAGAGCGACAAACCGATCATCTCCTCCTGATCCGAAAAGGGTACCCGCACCAACACGGGAATCCACTGGAACTCCTGCAAAACAAAGATATAACAAAACCCACAACACCCGAGAACGAAATTCTATGACAACATAAGTTCGCCAATCCCAATCAAAGAAGCAAAGCCAAGACCAAAAAAAAAGAAACTAGACCCAACCGGCAAAGTCCAAGACCTAATTATCTCCTCCTAATTAATGATTAATGGCCCCACGTTGGGCGCCAATGTAACGCCTTTTTTTTCGCAAAAATACCAAAGACCTAAAGTTGCCGAAGAAACACCAAAATACGTCGACTTCTACCAAACCTGTGCTGCTCATGCGTTTCTCCCGGATGCTCCGGCCAACCAGGGAGGTGGTCGTGGGACAGTAACCAAACGGTTCCTTAATACGATGTTCTAGGGCGCCACGTCAGTCTTAATCCGTTGGAGAAACAGCACTCGACTACGAAAGTGCAGCTGAAATAAAGGCAACACAGGGAACAAGCAAAGTAAATGTATCTTCAACCAATTTATTAGCCTCCAAACGTCAACGATGATATCGCCAATATAATCTGCATCGGTATACAGGTACACAATAATTCGTGGTACAGCCAAAAAGTACCACGCAGATGCTACGCCGAAGGCTTGCTTATAATTGGGAATGCACACAAACAAAACAATAAAAACTCAAACAATTCAACACACTTAAGGGCTTCGAGCCCAAACCGCAAATCGTAAAGATAAAAAAATAATAATAGCGACCGACACGAAGCTTGGCCAAACCGCGTCGCGACTCGCTGTAGATCTGGGTAAAATCCCAAGACAATTACCGCAACCGTCTATGTTGAAAAGCTGATAACAAACAACATTAATATAAAAGGCAATCAATAACCAAGACGGCAACCCGTCCCAAAAGGAAATTAAATTCCCATCGGCACTCAACTTGGCTACGCCCAAATGAGAAAATACAATAAACTCCGAAGCCACTAACGGCTTCCGTTAATAATTCTTGAACGATCAAAGGAAATTATACCGGTGGATACCAGTTATCCGAATTAAATTCAGAATCCACAAAGATAAATACTGTAACGGGTAATCAAAATTACGAGTACGTAAGGCAAACTCGAAATTAAAGAAAAAGGTAATTAATAACACAGACGGGTTGAGCACCGATGGTCCGAGCGATATCTTCGGATAATTAAACACTTAACAATCAATAACACTGAGCTGAAGGCTCCGGAATGGACAACGATTACTAAATCGTAGCCACACTAATCTACTACTAATCAAATGCGCCACCATAAAAAGGTGTGCGAGCGGAAGGCTCCTCGACGGGTAACGATTACACAATCGTAGCGATACTAACTACTAATCAACAAAAGGCACAACCAAAAAAAAAGATATACGAGCTGCCTGCTCCTTCGAGGGACAACGAGCGTCCGCCACAGCTGATCGGAAAAATATAGGACCTCTGACCTTTATCCGGAGCTTCGAGACACTGTTTGCCACCTACAGACGCTCCGATGCTAGCGTTGGATCCTCCACGACGGATAATAATCACCGCACGTGCCGGTCCCGTCACGGTGCCACCAACTCCGACTCGATATACTTCGAAAAGGTCTCGTACTAGATGTCGAAGGACCTACGCAGGGTCTCTTGCCTCGTACCAGGTGACTACTGACTTACGAAGGGTCTCTCGCTTCGTGCTAGGTGACTACGAACGTTCGAGGGGTCTCCGGCCTCGTATTAGGTGCCTAAAAAGAGGAAATAGTCGTAGAATCGACCCACCAATTGCCACCAGACAATCTCATCGAATCTAAAGAGAGCTTACCCAAAAATAGATGGACACTGGGCCTACGTGAACGTGATAGAAGTTCGTTTAAATCCGCACAATGGCGTGGTGGCCAGATTTCCACTAAATCAACAACCTGGACACCTGTTGAAGCCTGGTCGAGATAAATCCGCACTACGGCGATAAGGGGGACCTCCAAACTACCAAAATCCTCTCCTATAATTCTCAACGGGCTTCCAAAAATCTATCACACGTGTACACTCCAAGATGATTGACAAGACAAGACGCCGGAAAAGCACGCTGCAAGCCGCACTACGGCCACGAAAAATAACGGCCGGAAACGCAGAAAAAACGGAAACCCAGAATTTCTGTCGGAATAGGGAAACCAAGGGAAAGTTAAACCAAGTAACAGCGGCGAACTATAGTACAAAGTGAACAACGATTTTGCAAGACAAAATTCCGTGAATCCAAACAGTAAAAACCGTGGGATCTAATTAAATGTAAATGACGGGGGCGTGGCCTCGGCAATTTTGCGCGCGGAAACCCGATGCTAGCAGCGTTTCACACCCTGCCGAGTTCCTGCCGAGCTCCACCAAGTTGCCCTAGACAGCGATAGATGGCGCCACCCATACGGAATATCAAACAAATCACGCAGAACAATTCGCCGCGTTACACTTTTCCACCAATTAAAAAGTGACGCCACCGTCGAATTCTTTTTTCTGACCGTCGAAATTCTTGTTCTGCGGTTGGTTCAGCTTTTCCACCAATTAAAAAGTGACGCCACCGTCGAATTCTTTTTTCTGACCGTCGAAATTCTTGTTCTGCGGTTGGTTCAGCTTTTCCACCAATTAAAAAGTGACGCCACCGTCGAATTCTTTTTTCTGACCGTCGAAATTCTTGTTCTGCGGTTGGTTCAGCTTTTCCACCAATTAAAAAGTGACGCCACCGTCGAATTCTTTTTTCTGACCGTCGAAATTCTTGTTCTGCGGTTGGTTCAGCTTTTCCACCAATTAAAAAGTGACGCCACCGTCGAATTCTTTTTTCTGACCGTCGAAATTCTTGTTCTGCGGTTGGTTCAGCTTTTCCACCAATTAAAAAGTGACGCCACCGTCGAATTCTTTTTTCTGACCGTCGAAATTCTTGTTCTGCGGTTGGTTCAGCTTTTCCACCAATTAAAAAGTGACGCCACCGTCGAATTCTTTTTTCTGACCGTCGAAATTCTTGTTCTGCGGTTGGTTCAGCTTTTCCACCAATTAAAAAGTGACGCCACCGTCGAATTCTTTTTTCTGACCGTCGAAATTCTTGTTCTGCGGTTGGTTCAGCTTTTCCACCAATTAAAAAGTGACGCCACCGTCGAATTCTTTTTTCTGACCGTCGAAATTCTTGTTCTGCGGTTGGTTCAGCTTTTCCACCAATTAAAAAGTGACGCCACCGTCGAATTCTTTTTTCTGACCGTCGAAATTCTTGTTCTGCGGTTGGTTCAGCTTTTCCACCAATTAAAAAGTGACGCCACCGTCGAATTCTTTTTTCTGACCGTCGAAATTCTTGTTCTGCGGTTGGTTCAGCTTTTCCACCAATTAAAAAGTGACGCCACCGTCGAATTCTTTTTTCTGACCGTCGAAATTCTTGTTCTGCGGTTGGTTCAGCTTTTCCACCAATTAAAAAGTGACGCCACCGTCGAATTCTTTTTTCTGACCGTCGAAATTCTTGTTCTGCGGTTGGTTCAGCTTTTCCACCAATTAAAAAGTGACGCCACCGTCGAATTCTTTTTTCTGACCGTCGAAATTCTTGTTCTGCGGTTGGTTCAGCTTTTCCACCAATTAAAAAGTGACGCCACCGTCGAATTCTTTTTTCTGACCGTCGAAATTCTTGTTCTGCGGTTGGTTCAGCTTTTCCACCAATTAAAAAGTGACGCCACCGTCGAATTCTTTTTTCTGACCGTCGAAATTCTTGTTCTGCGGTTGGTTCAGCTTTTCCACCAATTAAAAAGTGACGCCACCGTCGAATTCTTTTTTCTGACCGTCGAAATTCTTGTTCTGCGGTTGGTTCAGCTTTTCCACCAATTAAAAAGTGACGCCACCGTCGAATTCTTTTTTCTGACCGTCGAAATTCTTGTTCTGCGGTTGGTTCAGCTTTTCCACCAATTAAAAAGTGACGCCACCGTCGAATTCTTTTTTCTGACCGTCGAAATTCTTGTTCTGCGGTTGGTTCAGCTTTTCCACCAATTAAAAAGTGACGCCACCGTCGAATTCTTTTTTCTGACCGTCGAAATTCTTGTTCTGCGGTTGGTTCAGCTTCTCCACCAATTAAAAAGTGACGCCACCGTCGAATTCTTTTTTCTGACCGTCGAAATTCTTGTTCTGCGGTTGGTTCAGCTTCTCCACCAATTAAAAAGTGACGCCACCGTCGAATTCTTTTTTCTGACCGTCGAAATTCTTGTTCTGCGGTTGGTTCAGCTTTTCCACCAATTAAAAAGTGACGCCACCGTCGAATTCTTTTTTCTGACCGTCGAAATTCTTGTTCTGCGGTTGGTTCAGCTTCTCCACCAATTAAAAAGTGACGCCACCGTCGAATTCTTTTTTCTGACCGTCGAAATTCTTGTTCTGCGGTTGGTTCAGCTTTTCCACCAATTAAAAAGTGACGCCACCGTCGAATTCTTTTTTCTGACCGTCGAAATTCTTGTTCTGCGGTTGGTTCAGCTTTTCCACCAATTAAAAAGTGACGCCACCGTCGAATTCTTTTTTCTGACCGTCGAAATTCTTGTTCTGCGGTTGGTTCAGCTTTTCCACCAATTAAAAAGTGACGCCACCGTCGAATTCTTTTTTCTGACCGTCGAAATTCTTGTTCTGCGGTTGGTTCAGCTTTTCCACCAATTAAAAAGTGACGCCACCGTCGAATTCTTTTTTCTGACCGTCGAAATTCTTGTTCTGCGGTTGGTTCAGCTTTTCCACCAATTAAAAAGTGACGCCACCGTCGAATTCTTTTTTCTGACCGTCGAAATTCTTGTTCTGCGGTTGGTTCAGCTTTTCCACCAATTAAAAAGTGACGCCACCGTCGAATTCTTTTTTCTGACCGTCGAAATTCTTGTTCTGCGGTTGGTTCAGCTTTTCCACCAATTAAAAAGTGACGCCACCGTCGAATTCTTTTTTCTGACCGTCGAAATTCTTGTTCTGCGGTTGGTTCAGCTTTTCCACCAATTAAAAAGTGACGCCACCGTCGAATTCTTTTTTCTGACCGTCGAAATTCTTGTTCTGCGGTTGGTTCAGCTTTTCCACCAATTAAAAAGTGACGCCACCGTCGAATTCTTTTTTCTGACCGTCGAAATTCTTGTTCTGCGGTTGGTTCAGCTTTTCCACCAATTAAAAAGTGACGCCACCGTCGAATTCTTTTTTCTGACCGTCGAAATTCTTGTTCTGCGGTTGGTTCAGCTTTTCCACCAATTAAAAAGTGACGCCACCGTCGAATTCTTTTTTCTGACCGTCGAAATTCTTGTTCTGCGGTTGGTTCAGCTTTTCCACCAATTAAAAAGTGACGCCACCGTCGAATTCTTTTTTCTGACCGTCGAAATTCTTGTTCTGCGGTTGGTTCAGCTTTTCCACCAATTAAAAAGTGACGCCACCGTCGAATTCTTTTTTCTGACCGTCGAAATTCTTGTTCTGCGGTTGGTTCAGCTTTTCCACCAATTAAAAAGTGACGCCACCGTCGAATTCTTTTTTCTGACCGTCGAAATTCTTGTTCTGCGGTTGGTTCAGCTTTTCCACCAATTAAAAAGTGACGCCACCGTCGAATTCTTTTTTCTGACCGTCGAAATTCTTGTTCTGCGGTTGGTTCAGCTTTTCCACCAATTAAAAAGTGACGCCACCGTCGAATTCTTTTTTCTGACCGTCGAAATTCTTGTTCTGCGGTTGGTTCAGCTTTTCCACCAATTAAAAAGTGACGCCACCGTCGAATTCTTTTTTCTGACCGTCGAAATTCTTGTTCTGCGGTTGGTTCAGCTTTTCCACCAATTAAAAAGTGACGCCACCGTCGAATTCTTTTTTCTGACCGTCGAAATTCTTGTTCTGCGGTTGGTTCAGCTTTTCCACCAATTAAAAAGTGACGCCACCGTCGAATTCTTTTTTCTGACCGTCGAAATTCTTGTTCTGCGGTTGGTTCAGCTTTTCCACCAATTAAAAAGTGACGCCACCGCCGAATTCTTTTTTCTGACCGTCGAAATTCTTGTTCTGCGGTTGGTTCAGCTTTTCCACCAATTAAAAAGTGACGCCACCGTCGAATTCTTTTTTCTGGCCGTCGAAATTCTTGTTCTGCGGTTGGTTCAGCTTTTCCACCAATTAAAAAGTGACGCCACCGTCGAATTCTTTTTTCTGACCGTCGAAATTCTTGTTCTGCGGTTGGTTCAGCTTTTCCACCAATTAAAAAGTGACGCCACCGTCGAATTCTTTTTTCTGACCGTCGAAATTCTTGTTCTGCGGTTGGTTCAGCTTTTCCACCAATTAAAAAGTGACGCCACCGTCGAATTCTTTTTTCTGACCGTCGAAATTCTTGTTCTGCGGTTGGTTCAGCTTTTCCACCAATTAAAAAGTGACGCCACCGTCGAATTCTTTTTTCTGACCGTCGAAATTCTTGTTCTGCGGTTGGTTCAGCTTTTCCACCAATTAAAAAGTGACGCCACCGTCGAATTCTTTTTTCTGACCGTCGAAATTCTTGTTCTGCGGTTGGTTCAGCTTTTCCACCAATTAAAAAGTGACGCCACCGTCGAATTCTTTTTTCTGACCGTCGAAATTCTTGTTCTGCGGTTGGTTCAGCTTTTCCACCAATTAAAAAGTGACGCCACCGTCGAATTCTTTTTTCTGACCGTCGAAATTCTTGTTCTGCGGTTGGTTCAGCTTTTCCACCAATTAAAAAGTGACGCCACCGTCGAATTCTTTTTTCTGACCGTCGAAATTCTTGTTCTGCGGTTGGTTCAGCTTTTCCACCAATTAAAAAGTGACGCCACCGTCGAATTCTTTTTTCTGACCGTCGAAATTCTTGTTCTGCGGTTAGTTCAGCTTTTCGTCGGTTAGTTAACCGTCGGTTAGTTAACCGTCGGTTAGTTAACCGTCGGTTAGTTAACCGTCGGTTAGGTAACCGTCGGTTAGTTAACCGTCGGTTACTTAACCATCGGTTAGTTTTCGTCATTTTTTAACTGGTGGGAATAATCGAACCAACCACAGAAAAAATTTTTCGATGGTCGCGTCATTTTTTAACTGGTGGGAATAATCGAACCAACCACAGACAAAATTTTTCGATGGTGGGAATAGCTGAACCAACCACAGAAAAAATTTTTCGATGGTCGCGTCATTTTTTAACTGGTGGGAATAATCGAACCAACCACAGAAAAAATATTTCGATGGTGGCGTCATTTTTTAACTGGTGGGAATAATCGAACCAACCACAGAAAAAAATTTTCGATGGTGGCGTCATTTTTTAACTGGTGGTAATAATTGAACCAACCACAGAAAAAAATTTTCGATGGTCGCGTCATTTTTTAACTGGTGGGAATAATCGAAGCAACCACAGAAAAAATTTTTCGATGGTCGCGTCATTTTTTAACTGATGGGAATAATCGAACCAACCAAAGAAAAAATTTTTCGATGGTCGCTTCATTTTTTAACTGATGGGAAAAATCGAAGCAACCAAAGAAAAAATTTTTCGATGGTCGCGTCATTTTTTAACTGATGGGAATAATCGAAGCAACCAAAGAAAAAATTTTTCGATGGTCGCGTCATTTTTTAACTGATGGGAATAATCGAACCAACCACAGAAAAAATTTTTCGATGGTCGCGTCATTTTTTAACTGATGAGAATAATCGAAGCAACCAAAGAAAAAATTTTTCGATGGTCGCGTCATTTTTTAACTGGTGGGAATAATCGAACCAACCACAGAAAAAATTTTTCGATGGTCGCGTCATTTTTTAACTGATGGGAAAAATCGAAGCAACCAAAGAAAAAATTTTTCGATGGTCGCGTCATTTTTTAACTGGTGGGAATAATCGAACCAACCACAGAAAAAATTTTTCGATGGTCGCGTCATTTTTTAACTGATGGGAAAAATCGAAGCAACCAAAGAAAAAATTTTTCGATGGTCGTGTCATTTTTTAACTGATGGGAAAAATCGAGGCAACCAAAGAAAAATTTTTTCGATGGTCGCGTCATTTTTTAACTGGTGGGAATAATCGAACCAACCACAGAAAAAATTTTTCGATGGTCGCGTCATTTTTTAACTGGTGGGAATAATCGAACCAACCACAGAAAAAATTTTTCGATGGTCGCGTCATTTTTTAACTGATGGGAAAAATCGAAGCAACCAAAGAAAAAATTTTTCGATGGTCGCGTCATTTTTTAACTGATGGGAATAATCGAACCAACCACAGAAAAAATTTTTCGATGGTCGCGTCATTTTTTAACTGATGGGAAAAATCGAAGCAACCAAAGAAAAAATTTTTCGATGGTCGCGTCATTTTTTAACTGATGGGAAAAATCGAAGCAACCAAAGCAAAAATTTTTCGATGGTCGCGTCATTTTTTAACTGATGGGAAAAATCGAAGCAACCAAAGAAAAAATTTTTCGATGGTCGTGTCATTTTTTAACTGATGGGAAAAATCGAGGCAACCAAAGAAAAAATTTTTCGATGGTCGCGTCATTTTTTAACTGGTGGGAATAATCGAACCAACCACAGAAAAAATTTTTCGATGGTCGCGTCATTTTTTAACTGGTGGGAATAATCGAACCAACCACAGAAAAAATTTTTCGATGGTCGCGTCATTTTTTAACTGATGGGAAAAATCGAAGCAACCAAAGAAAAAATTTTTCGATGGTCGCGTCATTTTTTAACTGATGGGAAAAATCGAAGCAACCAAAGAAAAAATTTTTCGATGGTCGCGTCATTTTTTAACTGATGGGAAAAATCGAAGCAACCAAAGAAAAAATTTTTCGATGGTCGCGTCATTTTTTAACTGATGGGAAAAATCGAAGCAACCAAAGAAAAAATTTTTCGATGGTCGCGTCATTTTTTAACTGTTGGGAAAAATCGAAGCAACCAAAGACAAAAATTTTCGATGGTCGCGTCATTTTTTAACTGGTGGGAATAATCGAAGCAACCACAGAAAAATTTTTTCGATGGTCGCGTCATTTTTTAACTGATGGGAAAAATCGAAGCAACCAAAGAAAAAATTTTTCGATGGTCGCGTCATTTTTAACTGGTGGGAATAATCGAACCAACCACAGAAAAAATTTTTCGATGGTCGCGTCATTTTTTAACTGATGGGAAAAATCGAAGCAACCAAAGAAAAAATTTTTCGATGGTCGCGTCATTTTTTAACTGATGGGAAAAATCGAAGCAACCAAAGAAAAAATTTTTCGATGGTCGCGTCATTTTTTAACTGATGGGAAAAATCGAAGCAACCAAAGAAAAAATTTTTTGATGGTCGCGTCATTTTTTAACTGGTGGGAATAATCGAACCAACCACAGAAAAAATTTTTCGATGGTCGCGTCATTTTTTAACTGGTGGGAATAATCGAAACAACCACAGAAAAAATTTTTCGATGGTCGCGTCATTTTTTAACTGATGGGAATAATCGAACCAACCAAAGAAAAAATTTTTCGATGGTCGCTTCATTTTTTAACTGATGGGAAAAATCGAAGCAACCAAAGAAAAAATTTTTCGATGGTCGCGTCATTTTTTAACTGATGGGAATAATCGAACCAACCAAAGAAAAAATGTTTCGATGGTCGCGTCATTTTTTAACTGATGGGAATAATCGAACCGACCACAGAAAAAATTTTTCGATGGTCGCGTCATTTTTTAACTGATGGGAATAATCGAAGCAACCAAAGAAAAAATTTTTCGATGGTCGCGTCATTTTTTAACTGGTGGGAATAATCGAACCAACTACAGAAAAAATTTTTCGATGGTCGCGTCATTTTTTAACTGATGGGAAAAATCGAAGCAACCAAAGAAAAAATTTTTCGATGGTCGCGTCATTTTTTAACTGATGGGAATAATCGAACCAACCACAGAAAAAATTTTTCGATGGTCGCGTCATTTTTTAACTGGTGGGAATAATCGAGCCAACCACAGAAAAAATTTTTCGATGGTCGCGTCATTTTTTAACTGATGGGAAAAATCGAAGCAACCAAAGAAAAAATTTTTCGATGGTCGCGTCATTTTTTAACTGATGGGAATAATCGAAGCAACCAAACAAAAAATTTTTCGATGGTCGCGTCATTTTTTAACTGATGGGAAAAATCGAAGCAACCAAAGAAAAAATTTTTCGATGGTCGCGTCATTTTTTAACTGATGGGAAAAATCGAAGCAACCAAAGAAAAAATTTTTCGATGGTCGCGTCATTTTTTAACTGATGGGAAAAATCGAAGCAACCAAAGAAAAAAATTTTCGATGATCGCGTCATTTTTTAACTGATGGGAAAAATCGAAGCAACCAAAGAAAAAAATTTTCGATGGTCGCGTCATTTTTTAACTGGTGGGAATAATCGAAGCAACCACAGAAAAAAATTTTCGATGGTCGCGTCATTTTTTAACAGATGGGAAAAATCGAAGCAACCAAAGAAAAAATTTTTCTATGGTCGCGTCATTTTTTAACTGATGGGAAAAATCGAAGCAACCAAAGAAAAAAATTTTCGATGGTCGTGTCATTTTTTAACTGATGGGAAAAATCGAAGCAACCAAAGAAAAAATTTTTCGACGGTCGCGTCATTTTTTAACTGATGGGAAAAATCGAAGCAACCAAAGAAAAATTTTTTCGATGGTCGCGTCATTTTTTAACTGATGGGAAAAATCGAAGCAACCAAAGATAAAAATTTTCGATGGTCGCGTCATTTTTTAACTGGTGGGAATAATCGAAGCAACCACAGAAAAAATTTTTCGATGGTCGCGTCATTTTTTAACTGATGGGAAAAATCGAAGCAACCAAAGAAAAAATTTTTCGATGGTCGCGTCATTTTTTAACTGGTGGGAATAATCGAACCAACCACAGAAAAAATTTTTCGATGGTCGCGTCATTTTTTAACTGATGGGAAAAATCGAAGCAACCAAAGAAAAAATTTTTCGATGGTCGCGTCATTTTTTAACTGATGGGAAAAATCGAAGCAACCAAAGAAAAAAATTTTCGATGGTCGCGTCATTTTTTAACTGATGGGAAAAATCGAAGCAACCAAAGCAAAAATTTTTCGATGGTCGCGTCATTTTTTAACTGATGGGAAAAATCGAAGCAACCAAAGAAAAAATTTTTCGAAGGTCGCGTCATTTTTTAACTGATGGGAAAAATCGAACCAACCACAGAAAAAATTTTTCGATGGTCGCGTCATTTTTTAACTGGTGGGAATAATCGAAGCAACCAAAGAAAAAATTTTTCGATGGTCGCGTCATTTTTTAACTGATGGGAAAAATCGAAGCAACCAAAGAAAAAAATTTTCGATGGTCGCGTCATTTTTTAACTGGTGGGAATAATCGAAGCAACCACAGAAAAAAATTTTCGATGGTCGCGTCATTTTTTAACTGATGGGAAAAATCGAAGCAACCAAAGAAAAAATTTTTCGATGGTCGCGTCATTTTTTAACTGGTGGGAATAATCGAAGCAACCACAGAAAAAATTTTTCGATGGTCGCGTCATTTTTTAACTGATGGGAAAAATCGAAGCAACCAAAGAAAAAATTTTTCGATGGTCGCGTCATTTTTTAACTGATGGGAAAAATCGAAGCAACCAAAGAAAAAAATTTTCGATGGTCGCGTCATTTTTTAACTGGTGGGAATAATCGAAGCAACCAAAGAAAAAATTTTTCGATGGTCGCGTCATTTTTTAACTGATGGGAAAAATCGAAGCAACCAAAGAAAAAATTTTTCGATGGTCGCGTCATTTTTTAACTGATGGGAAAAATCGAAGCAACCAAAGAAAAAAATTTTCGATGCTCGCGTCATTTTTTAACTGGTGGGAATAATCGAACCAACCACAGAAAAAATTTTTCGATGGTCGCGTCATTTTTTAACTGATGGGGAAAATCGAAGCAACCAAAGAAAAAATTTTTCGATGGTCGCGTCATTTTTTAACTGATGGGAAAAATCGAAGCAACCAAAGAAAAAATTTTTCGATGGTCGCGTCATTTTTTAACTGATGGGAAAAATCGAAGCAACCAAAGAAAAAATTTTTCGATGGTCGCGTCATTTTTTAACTGATGGGAAAAATCGAAGCAACCAAAGAAAAAATTTTTCGATGGTCGCGTCATTTTTTAACTGATGGGAAAAATCGAAGCAACCAAAGAAAAAATTTTTCGATGGTCGTGTCATTTTTTAACTGATGGGAAAAATCGAAGCAACCAAAGAAAGAATTTTTCGATGGTCGCGTCATTTTTTAACTGATGGGAAAAATCGAAGCAAGCACAGAAAAAATTTTTCGTTGGTCGCGTCATTTTTTAACTGATGGGAAAAATCGAAGCAACCAAAGAAAAAATTTTTCGATGGTCGCGTCATTTTTTAACTGATGGGAAAAATCGAAGCAACCAAAGAAAAAATTTTTCGATGGTCGCGTCATTTTTTAACTGATGGGAAAAATCGAAGCAACCAAAGAAAAAATTTTTCGATGGTCGGGTCATTTTTTAACTGATGGGAAAAATCGAAGCAACCAAAGAAAAAATTTTTCGATGGTCGCGTCATTTTTTAACTGATGGGAAAAATCGAAGCAACCAAAGAAAAAATTTTTCGATGGTCGCGTCATTTTTTAACTGATGGGAAAAATCGAAGCAACCAAAGAAAAAATTTTTCGATGGTCGGGTCATTTTTTAACTGATGGGAAAAATCGAAGCAACCAAAGAAAAAATTTTTCGATGGTCGCGTCATTTTTTAACTGATGGGAAAAATCGAACCAACCACAGAAAAATTTTTTCGATGGTCGCGTCATTTTTTAACTGATGGGAAAAATCGAAGCAACCAAAGAAAAAATTTTTCGATGGTCGCGTCATTTTTTAACTGGTGGGAATAATCGAACCAACCACAGAAAAAATTTTTCGATGGTCGCGTCATTTTTTAACAGATGGGAATAATCGAACCAACCACAGAAAAAATTTTTCGATGGTCGCGTCATTTTTTAACTGATGGGAAAAATCGAAGCAACCAAAGAAAAAATTTTTCGATGGTCGCGTCATTTTTTAACTTATGGGAAAAATCGAAGCAACCAAAGAAAAAATTTTTCGATGGTCGCTCATTTTTTAACTGATGGGAAAAATCGAAGCAACCAAAGAAAAAATTTTTCGATGGTCGCGTCATTTTTTAACTGGTGGGAATAATCGAAGCAACCACAGAAAAAATTTTTCGATGGTCGCGTCATTTTTTAACTGATGGGAAAAATCGAAGCAACCAAAGAAAAATTTTTTCGATGGTCGCGTCATTTTTTAACTGATGGGAAAAATCGAAGCAACCAAAGAAAAAATTTTTCGATGGTCGCGTCATTTTTTAACTGGTGGGAATAATCGAACCAACCACAGAAAAAATTTTTCGATGGTCGCGTCATTTTTTAACTGATGGGAAAAATCGAAGCAACCACAGAAAAAATTTTTCGTTGGTCGCGTCATTTTTTAACTGATGGGAAAAATCGAAGCAACCAAAGAAAAAATTTTTCGATGGTCGCATCATTTTTTAACTGGTGGGAATAATCGAACCAACCACAGAAAAAATTTTTCGATGGTCGCGTCATTTTTTAACTGATGGGAATAATCGAACCAACCAAAGAAAAAATGTTTCGATGGTCGCGTCATTTTTTAACTGATGGGAATAATCGAACCGACCACAGAAAAAATTTTTCGATGGTCGCGTCATTTTTTAACTGATGGGAATAATCGAAGCAACCAAAGAAAAAATTTTTCGATGGTCGCGTCATTTTTTAACTGGTGGGAATAATCGAACCAACCACAGAAAAAATTTTTCGATGGTCGCGTCATTTTTTAACTGATGGGAAAAATCGAAGCAACCAAAGAAAAAATTTTTCGATGGTCGCGTCATTTTTTAACTGATGGGAATAATCGAACCAACCACAGAAAAAATTTTTCGATGGTCGCGTCATTTTTTAACTGGTGGGAATAATCGAGCCAACCACAGAAAAAATTTTTCGATGGTCGCGTCATTTTTTAACTGATGGGAAAAATCGAAGCAACCAAAGAAAAAATTTTTCGATGGTCGCGTCATTTTTTAACTGATGGGAATAATCGAAGCAACCAAACAAAAAATTTTTCGATGGTCGCGTCATTTTTTAACTGATGGGAAAAATCGAAGCAACCAAAGAAAAAATTTTTCGATGGTCGCGTCATTTTTTAACTGATGGGAAAAATCGAAGCAACCAAAGAAAAAATTTTTCGATGGTCGCGTCATTTTTTAACTGATGGGAAAAATCGAAGCAACCAAAGAAAAAAATTTTCGATGATCGCGTCATTTTTTAACTGATGGGAAAAATCGAAGCAACCAAAGAAAAAAATTTTCGATGGTCGCGTCATTTTTTAACTGGCGGGAATAATCGAAGCAACCACAGAAAAAAAATTTCGATGGTCGCGTCATTTTTTAACAGATGGGAAAAATCGAAGCAACCAAAGAAAAAATTTTTCGATGGTCGCGTCATTTTTTAACTGATGGGAAAAATCGAAGCAACCAAAGAAAAAATTTTTCGATGGTCGCGTCATTTTTTAACTGATGGGAAAAATCGAAGCAACCAAAGAAAAAATTTTTCGATGGTCGTGTCATTTTTTAACTGATGGGAAAAATCGAAGCAACCAAAGAAAGAATTTTTCGATGGTCGCGTCATTTTTTAACTGATGGGAAAAATCGAAGCAAGCACAGAAAAAATTTTTCGTTGGTCGCGTCATTTTTTAACTGATGGGAAAAATCGAAGCAACCAAAGAAAAAATTTTTCGATGGTCGCGTCATTTTTTAACTGATGGGAAAAATCGAAGCAACCAAAGAAAAAATTTTTCGATGGTCGCGTCATTTTTTAACTGATGGGAAAAATCGAAGCAACCAAAGAAAAAATTTTTCGATGGTCGGGTCATTTTTTAACTGATGGGAAAAATCGAAGCAACCAAAGAAAAAATTTTTCGATGGTCGCGTCATTTTTTAACTGATGGGAAAAATCGAAGCAACCAAAGAAAAAATTTTTCGATGGTCGCGTCATTTTTTAACTGATGGGAAAAATCGAAGCAACCAAAGAAAAAATTTTTCGATGGTCGGGTCATTTTTTAACTGATGGGAAAAATCGAAGCAACCAAAGAAAAAATTTTTCGATGGTCGCGTCATTTTTTAACTGATGGGAAAAATCGAACCAACCACAGAAAAATTTTTTCGATGGTCGCGTCATTTTTTAACTGATGGGAAAAATCGAAGCAACCAAAGAAAAAATTTTTCGATGGTCGCGTCATTTTTTAACTGGTGGGAATAATCGAACCAACCACAGAAAAAATTTTTCGATGGTCGCGTCATTTTTTAACAGATGGGAATAATCGAACCAACCACAGAAAAAATTTTTCGATGGTCGCGTCATTTTTTAACTGATGGGAAAAATCGAAGCAACCAAAGAAAAAATTTTTCGATGGTCGCGTCATTTTTTAACTTATGGGAAAAATCGAAGCAACCAAAGAAAAAATTTTTCGATGGTCGCTCATTTTTTAACTGATGGGAAAAATCGAAGCAACCAAAGAAAAAATTTTTCGATGGTCGCGTCATTTTTTAACTGGTGGGAATAATCGAAGCAACCACAGAAAAAATTTTTCGATGGTCGCGTCATTTTTTAACTGATGGGAAAAATCGAAGCAACCAAAGAAAAATTTTTTCGATGGTCGCGTCATTTTTTAACTGATGGGAAAAATCGAAGCAACCAAAGAAAAAATTTTTCGATGGTCGCGTCATTTTTTAACTGGTGGGAATAATCGAACCAACCACAGAAAAAATTTTTCGATGGTCGCGTCATTTTTTAACTGATGGGAAAAATCGAAGCAACCACAGAAAAAATTTTTCGTTGGTCGCGTCATTTTTTAACTGATGGGAAAAATCGAAGCAACCAAAGAAAAAATTTTTCGATGGTCGCATCATTTTTTAACTGGTGGGAATAATCGAACCAACCACAGAAAAAATTTTTCGATGGTCGCGTCATTTTTTAACTGATGGGAATAATCGAACCAACCAAAGAAAAAATGTTTCGATGGTCGCGTCATTTTTTAACTGATGGGAATAATCGAACCGACCACAGAAAAAATTTTTCGATGGTCGCGTCATTTTTTAACTGATGGGAATAATCGAAGCAACCAAAGAAAAAATTTTTCGATGGTCGCGTCATTTTTTAACTGGTGGGAATAATCGAACCAACCACAGAAAAAATTTTTCGATGGTCGCGTCATTTTTTAACTGATGGGAAAAATCGAAGCAACCAAAGAAAAAATTTTTCGATGGTCGCGTCATTTTTTAACTGATGGGAATAATCGAACCAACCACAGAAAAAATTTTTCGATGGTCGCGTCATTTTTTAACTGGTGGGAATAATCGAGCCAACCACAGAAAAAATTTTTCGATGGTCGCGTCATTTTTTAACTGATGGGAAAAATCGAAGCAACCAAAGAAAAAATTTTTCGATGGTCGCGTCATTTTTTAACTGATGGGAATAATCGAAGCAACCAAACAAAAAATTTTTCGATGGTCGCGTCATTTTTTAACTGATGGGAAAAATCGAAGCAACCAAAGAAAAAATTTTTCGATGGTCGCGTCATTTTTTAACTGATGGGAAAAATCGAAGCAACCAAAGAAAAAATTTTTCGATGGTCGCGTCATTTTTTAACTGATGGGAAAAATCGAAGCAACCAAAGAAAAAAATTTTCGATGATCGCGTCATTTTTTAACTGATGGGAAAAATCGAAGCAACCAAAGAAAAAAATTTTCGATGGTCGCGTCATTTTTTAACTGGCGGGAATAATCGAAGCAACCACAGAAAAAAAATTTCGATGGTCGCGTCATTTTTTAACAGATGGGAAAAATCGAAGCAACCAAAGAAAAAATTTTTCTATGGTCGCGTCATTTTTTAACTGATGGGAAAAATCGAAGCAACCAAAGAAAAAAATTTTCGATGGTCGCGTCATTTTTTAACTGATGGGAAAAATCGAAGCAACCAAAGAAAAAATTTTTCGATGGTCGCGTCATTTTTTAACTGATGGGAAAAATCGAAGCAACCAAAGAAAAATTTTTTCGATGGTCGCGTCATTTTTTAACTGATGGGAAAAATCGAAGCAACCACAGAAAAAATTTTTCGATGGTCGCGTCATTTTTTAACTGATGAGAATAATCGAAGCAACCAAAGAAAAAATTTTTCGATGGTCGCGTCATTTTTTAACTGGTGGGAATAATCGAACCAACCACAGAAAAAATTTTTCGATGGTCGCGTCATTTTTTAACTGATGGGAAAAATCGAAGCAACCAAAGAAAAAATTTTTCGATGGTCGCGTCATTTTTTAACTGGTGGGAATAATCGAACCAACCACAGAAAAAATTTTTCGATGGTCGCGTCATTTTTTAACTGATGGGAAAAATCGAAGCAACCAAAGAAAAAATTTTTCGATGGTCGTGTCATTTTTTAACTGATGGGAAAAATCGAGGCAACCAAAGAAAAAATTTTTCGATGGTCGCGTCATTTTTTAACTGGTGGGAATAATCGAACCAACCACAGAAAAAATTTTTCGATGGTCGCGTCATTTTTTAACTGGTGGGAATAATCGAACCAACCACAGAAAAAATTTTTCGATGGTCGCGTCATTTTTTAACTGATGGGAAAAATCGAAGCAACCAAAGAAAAAATTTTTCGATGGTCGCGTCATTTTTTAACTGATGGGAAAAATCGAAGCAACCAAAGAAAAAATTTTTCGATGGTCGCGTCATTTTTTAACTGATGGGAAAAATCGAAGCAACCAAAGAAAAAATTTTTCGATGGTCGCGTCATTTTTTAACTGATGGGAAAAATCGAAGCAACCAAAGAAAAAATTTTTCGATGGTCGCGTCATTTTCTAACTGTTGGGAAAAATCGAAGCAACCAAAGACAAAAATTTTCGATGGTCGCGTCATTTTTTAACTGGTGGGAATAATCGAAGCAACCACAGAAAAAATTTTTCGATGGTCGCGTCATTTTTTAACTGATGGGAAAAATCGAAGCAACCAAAGAAAAAATTTTTCGATGGTCGCGTCATTTTTAACTGGTGGGAATAATCGAACCAACCACAGAAAAAATTTTTCGATGGTCGCGTCATTTTTTAACTGATGGGAAAAATCGAAGCAACCAAAGAAAAAATTTTTCGATGGTCGCGTCATTTTTTAACTGATGGGAAAAATCGAAGCAACCAAAGAAAAAATTTTTCGATGGTCGCGTCATTTTTTAACTGATGGGAAAAATCGAAGCAACCAAAGAAAAAATTTTTCGATGGTCGCGTCATTTTTTAACTGATGGGAAAAATCGAAGCAACCAAAGAAAAAATTTTTCGATGGTCGCGTCATTTTCTAACTGATGGGAAAAATCGAAGCAACCAAAGAAAAAAATTTTCGATGGTTGCGTCATTTTTTAACTGGTGGGAATAATCGAAGCAACCACAGAAAAAATTTTTCGATGGTCGCGTCATTTTTTAACTGATGGGAAAAATCGAAGCAACCAAAGAAAAAATTTTTTGATGGTCGCGTCATTTTTTAACTGGTGGGAATAATCGAACCAACCACAGAAAAAATTTTTCGATGGTCGCGTCATTTTTTAACTGGTGGGAATAATCGAACCAACCACAGAAAAAATTTTTCGATGGTCGCGTCATTTTTTAACTGATGGGAATAATCGAACCAACCAAAGAAAAAATTTTTCGATGGTCGCTTCATTTTTTAACTGATGGGAAAAATCGAAGCAACCAAAGAAAAAATTTTTCGATGGTCGCGTCATTTTTTAACTGATGGGAATAATCGAACCAACCAAAGAAAAAATGTTTCGATGGTCGCGTCATTTTTTAACTGATGGGAATAATCGAACCGACCACAGAAAAAATTTTTCGATGGTCGCGTCATTTTTTAACTGATGGGAATAATCGAAGCAGCCAAAGAAAAAATTTTTCGATGGTCGCGTCATTTTTTAACTGGTGGGAATAATCGAACCAACCACAGAAAAAATTTTTCGATGGTCGCGTCATTTTTTAACTGATGGGAAAAATCGAAGCAACCAAAGAAAAAATTTTTCGATGGTCGCGTCACTTTTTAACTGATGGGAATAATCGAACCAACCACAGAAAAAATTTTTCGATGGTCGCGTCATTTTTTAACTGGTGGGAATAATCGAGCCAACCACAGAAAAAATTTTTCGATGGTCGCGTCATTTTTTAACTGATGGGAAAAATCGAAGCAACCAAAGAAAAAATTTTTCGATGGTCGCGTCATTTTTTAACTGATGGGAAAAATCGAAGCAACCAAAGAAAAAATTTTTCGATGGTCGCGTCATTTTTTAACTGATGGGAAAAATCGAAGCAACCAAAGAAAAAATTTTTCGATGGTCGCGTCATTTTTTAACTGATGGGAAAAATCGAAGCAACCAAAGAAAAAAATTTTCGATGGTCGCGTCATTTTTTAACTGGTGGGAATAATCGAAGCAACCACAGAAAAAAATTTTCGATGGTCGCGTCATTTTTTAACTGGTGGGAATAATCGAACCAACCACAGAAAAAATTTTTCGATGGTCGCGTCATTTTTTAACTGATGGGAAAAATCGAAGCAACCAAAGAAAAAATTTTTCGATGGTCGCGTCATTTTTTAACTGGTGGGAATAATCGAACCAACCACAGAAAAAATTTTTCGATGGTCGCGTCATTTTTTAACTGATGGGAAAAATCGAAGCAACCAAAGAAAAAATTTTTCGATGGTCGTGTCATTTTTTAACTGATGGGAAAAATCGAGGCAACCAAAGAAAAAATTTTTCGATGGTCGCGTCATTTTTTAACTGGTGGGAATAATCGAACCAACCACAGAAAAAATTTTTCGATGGTCGCGTCATTTTTTAACTGGTGGGAATAATCGAACCAACCACAGAAAAAATTTTTCGATGGTCGCGTCATTTTTTAACTGATGGGAAAAATCGAAGCAACCAAAGAAAAAATTTTTCGATGGTCGCGTCATTTTTTAACTGATGGGAAAAATCGAAGCAACCAAAGAAAAAATTTTTCGATGGTCGCGTCATTTTTTAACTGATGGGAAAAATCGAAGCAACCAAAGAAAAAATTTTTCGATGGTCGCGTCATTTTTTAACTGATGGGAAAAATCGAAGCAACCAAAGAAAAAATTTTTCGATGGTCGCGTCATTTTCTAACTGTTGGGAAAAATCGAAGCAACCAAAGACAAAAATTTTCGATGGTCGCGTCATTTTTTAACTGGTGGGAATAATCGAAGCAACCACAGAAAAAATTTTTCGATGGTCGCGTCATTTTTTAACTGATGGGAAAAATCGAAGCAACCAAAGAAAAAATTTTTCGATGGTCGCGTCATTTTTAACTGGTGGGAATAATCGAACCAACCACAGAAAAAATTTTTCGATGGTCGCGTCATTTTTTAACTGATGGGAAAAATCGAAGCAACCAAAGAAAAAATTTTTCGATGGTCGCGTCATTTTTTAACTGATGGGAAAAATCGAAGCAACCAAAGAAAAAATTTTTCGATGGTCGCGTCATTTTTTAACTGATGGGAAAAATCGAAGCAACCAAAGAAAAAATTTTTCGATGGTCGCGTCATTTTTTAACTGATGGGAAAAATCGAAGCAACCAAAGAAAAAATTTTTCGATGGTCGCGTCATTTTTTAACTGATGGGAAAAATCGAAGCAACCAAAGAAAAAATTTTTCGATGGTCGCGTCATTTTTTAACTGATGGGAAAAATCGAAGCAACCAAAGAAAAAAATTTTCGATGGTTGCGTCATTTTTTAACTGGTGGGAATAATCGAAGCAACCACAGAAAAAATTTTTCGATGGTCGCGTCATTTTTTAACTGATGGGAAAAATCGAAGCAACCAAAGAAAAAATTTTTTGATGGTCGCGTCATTTTTTAACTGGTGGGAATAATCGAACCAACCACAGAAAAAATTTTTCGATGGTCGCGTCATTTTTTAACTGGTGGGAATAATCGAAACAACCACAGAAAAAATTTTTCGATGGTCGCGTCATTTTTTAACTGATGGGAATAATCGAACCAACCAAAGAAAAAATTTTTCGATGGTCGCTTCATTTTTTAACTGATGGGAAAAATCGAAGCAACCAAAGAAAAAATTTTTCGATGGTCGCGTCATTTTTTAACTGATGGGAATAATCGAACCAACCAAAGAAAAAATGTTTCGATGGTCGCGTCATTTTTTAACTGATGGGAATAATCGAACCGACCACAGAAAAAATTTTTCGATGGTCGCGTCATTTTTTAACTGATGGGAATAATCGAAGCAGCCAAAGAAAAAATTTTTCGATGGTCGCGTCATTTTTTAACTGGTGGGAATAATCGAACCAACCACAGAAAAAATTTTTCGATGGTCGCGTCATTTTTTAACTGATGGGAAAAATCGAAGCAACCAAAGAAAAAATTTTTCGATGGTCGCGTCATTTTTTAACTGATGGGAATAATCGAACCAACCACAGAAAAAATTTTTCGATGGTCGCGTCATTTTTTAACTGGTGGGAATAATCGAGCAACCACAGAAAAAATTTTTCGATGGTCGTGTCATTTTTTAACTGATGGGAAAAATCGAAGCAACCAAAGAAAAAATTTTTCGATGGTCGCGTCATTTTTTAACTGATGGGAAAAATCGAAGCAACCAAAGAAAAAATTTTTCGATGGTCGCGTCATTTTTTAACTGATGGGAAAAATCGAAGCAACCAAAGAAAAAAATTTTCGATGATCGCGTCATTTTTTAACTGATGGGAAAAATCGAAGCAACCAAAGAAAAAAATTTTCGATGGTCGCGTCATTTTTTAACTGGTGGGAATAATCGAAGCAACCACAGAAAAAAATTTTCGATGGTCGCGTCATTTTTTAACAGATGGGAAAAATCGAAGCAACCAAAGAAAAAATTTTTCTATGGTCGCGTCATTTTTTAACTGATGGGAAAAATCGAAGCAACCAAAGAAAAAAATTTTCGATGGTCGCGTCATTTTTTAACTGATGGGAAAAATCGAAGCAACCAAAGAAAAAATTTTTCGATGGTCGCGTCATTTTTTAACTGATGGGAAAAATCGAAGCAACCAAAGAAAAATTTTTTCGATGGTCGCGTCATTTTTTAACTGATGGGAAAAATCGAAGCAACCAAAGATAAAAATTTTCGATGGTCGCGTCATTTTTTAACTGGTGGGAATAATCGAAGCAACCACAGAAAAAATTTTTCGATGGTCGCGTCATTTTTTAACTGATGGGAAAAATCGAAGCAACCAAAGAAAAAAATTATCGATGGTCGCGTCATTTTTTAACTGGTGGGAATAATCGAACCAACCACAGAAAAAATTTTTCGATGGTCGCGTCATTTTTTAACTGGTGGGAATAATCGAACCAACCACAGAAAAAAATTTTCGACGGTCGCGTCATTTTTTAACTGATGGGAAAAATCGAAGCAACCAAAGAAAAAAATTTTCGATGGTCGCGTCATTTTTTAACTGATGGGAAAAATCGAAGCAACCAAAGAAAAAATTTTTCGATGGTCGCGTCATTTTTTAACTGGTGGGAATAATCGAAGCAACCAAAGAAAAAATTTTTCGATGGTCGCGTCATTTTTTAACTGATGGGAAAAATCGAAGCAACCAAAGAAAAAATTTTTCGATGGTCGCGTCATTTTTTAACTGATGGGAAAAATCGAAGCAACCAAAGAAAAAAATTTTCGATGGTCGCGTCATTTTTTAACTGGTGGGAATAATCGAAGCAACCAAAGAAAAAATTTTTCGATGGTCGCGTCATTTTTTAACTGATGGGAAAAATCGAAGCAACCAAAGAAAAAATTTTTCGATGGTCGCGTCATTTTTTAACTGATGGGAAAAATCGAAGCAACCAAAGAAAAAAATTTTCGATGCTCGCGTCATTTTTTAACTGGTGGGAATAATCGAACCAACCACAGAAAAAATTTTTCGATGGTCGCGTCATTTTTTAACTGATGGGGAAAATCGAAGCAACCAAAGAAAAAATTTTTCGATGGTCGCGTCATTTTTTAACTGGTGGGAATAATCGAAGCAACCAAAGAAAAAATTTTTCGATGGTCGCGTCATTTTTTAACTGATGGGAAAAATCGAAGCAACCAAAGAAAAAATTTTTCGATGGTCGCGTCATTTTTTAACTGATGGGAAAAATCGAAGCAACCAAAGAAAAAAATTTTCGATGGTCGCGTCATTTTTTAACTGGTGGGAATAATCGAAGCAACCAAAGAAAAAATTTTTCGATGGTCGCGTCATTTTTTAACTGATGGGAAAAATCGAAGCAACCAAAGAAAAAATTTTTCGATGGTCGCGTCATTTTTTAACTGATGGGAAAAATCGAAGCAACCAAAGAAAAAAATTTTCGATGCTCGCGTCATTTTTTAACTGGTGGGAATAATCGAACCAACCACAGAAAAAATTTTTCGATGGTCGCGTCATTTTTTAACTGATGGGGAAAATCGAAGCAACCAAAGAAAAAATTTTTCGATGGTCGCGTCATTTTTTAACTGATGGGAAAAATCGAAGCAACCAAAGAAAAAATTTTTCGATGGTCGCGTCATTTTTTAACTGATGGGAAAAATCGAAGCAACCAAAGAAAAAATTTTTCGATGGTCGCGTCATTTTTTAACTGATGGGAAAAATCGAAGCAACCAAAGAAAAAATTTTTCGATGGTCGCGTCATTTTTTAACTGATGGGAAAAATCGAAGCAACCAAAGAAAAAATTTTTCGATGGTCGTGTCATTTTTTAACTGATGGGAAAAATCGAAGCAACCAAAGAAAGAATTTTTCGATGGTCGCGTCATTTTTTAACTGATGGGAAAAATCGAAGCAAGCACAGAAAAAATTTTTCGTTGGTCGCGTCATTTTTTAACTGATGGGAAAAATCGAAGCAACCAAAGAAAAAATTTTTCGATGGTCGCGTCATTTTTTAACTGATGGGAAAAATCGAAGCAACCAAAGAAAAAATTTTTCGATGGTCGCGTCATTTTTTAACTGATGGGAAAAATCGAAGCAACCAAAGAAAAAATTTTTCGATGGTCGGGTCATTTTTTAACTGATGGGAAAAATCGAAGCAACCAAAGAAAAAATTTTTCGATGGTCGCGTCATTTTTTAACTGATGGGAAAAATCGAAGCAACCACAGAAAAAATTTTTCGTTGGTCGCGTCATTTTTTAACTGATGGGAAAAATCGAAGCAACCAAAGAAAAAATTTTTCGATGGTCGCATCATTTTTTAACTGGTGGGAATAATCGAACCAACCACAGAAAAAATTTTTCGATGGTCGCGTAATTTTTTAACTGGTGGGAATAATCGAACCAACCACAGAAAAAATTTTTCGATGGTCGCGTCATTTTTTAACTGATGGGAAAAATCGAACCAACCACAGAAAAAATTTTTCGATGGTCGCGTCATTTTTTAACTGATGGGAAAAATCGAAGCAACCAAAGAAAAAATTTTTCGATGGTCGCGTCATTTTTTAACTGGTGGGAATAATCGAACCAACCACAGAAAAAATTTTTCGATGGTCGCGTCATTTTTTAACTGATGGGAAAAATCGAAGCAACCAAAGAAAAAATTTTTCGATGGTCGCGTCATTTTTTAACAGATGGGAATAATCGAACCAACCACAGAAAAAATTTTTCGATGGTCGCGTCATTTTTTAACTGATGGGAAAAATCGAAGCAACCAAAGAAAAAATTTTTCGATGGTCGCGTCATTTTTTAACTTATGGGAAAAATCGAAGCAACCAAAGAAAAAATTTTTCGATGGTCGCGTCATTTTTTAACTGATGGGAAAAATCGAAGCAACCAAAGAAAAAATTTTTCGATGGTCGCGTCATTTTTTAACTGATGGGAAAAATCGAAGCAACCAAAGAAAAAATTTTTCGAAGGTCGCGTCATTTTTTAACTGATGGGAAAAATCGAACCAACCACAGAAAAAATTTTTCGATGGTCGCGTCATTTTTTAACTGGTGGGAATAATCGAAGCAACCAAAGAAAAAATTTTTCGATGGTCGCTCATTTTTTAACTGATGGGAAAAATCGAAGCAACCAAAGAAAAAATTTTTCGATGGTCGCGTCATTTTTTAACTGGTGGGAATAATCGAAGCAACCACAGAAAAAATTTTTCGATGGTCGCGTCATTTTTTAACTGATGGGAAAAATCGAAGCAACCAAAGAAAAAATTTTTCGATGGTCGCGTCATTTTTTAACTGGTGGGAATAATCGAAGCAACCACAGAAAAAATTTTTCGATGGTCGCGTCATTTTTTAACTGATGGGAAAAATCGAAGCAACCAAAGAAAAAATTTTTCGATGGTCGCGTCATTTTTTAACTGGTGGGAATAATCGAACCAACCACAGAAAAAATTTTTCGATGGTCGCGTCATTTTTTAACTGATGGGAAAAATCGAAGCAACCACAGAAAAAATTTTTCGTTGGTCGCGTCATTTTTTAACTGATGGGAAAAATCGAAGCAACCACAGAAAAAATTTTTCGATGGTCGGGTCATTTTTTAACTGATGGGAAAAATCGAAGCAACCAAAGAAAAAATTTTTCGATGGTCGCGTCATTTTTTAACTGATGGGAAAAATCGAAGCAACCACAGAAAAAATTTTTCGTTGGTCGCGTCATTTTTTAACTGATGGGAAAAATCGAAGCAACCAAAGAAAAAATTTTTCGATGGTCGCATCATTTTTTAACTGGTGGGAATAATCGAACCAACCACAGAAAAAATTTTTCGATGGTCGCGTAATTTTTTAACTGGTGGGAATAATCGAACCAACCACAGAAAAAATTTTTCGATGGTCGCGTCATTTTTTAACTGATGGGAAAAATCGAAGCAACCAAAGAAAAAATTTTTCGATGGTCGCGTCATTTTTTAACTGGTGGGAATAATCGAACCAACCACAGAAAAAATTTTTCGATGGTCGCGTCATTTTTTAACTGATGGGAAAAATCGAAGCAACCAAAGAAAAAATTTTTCGATGGTCGCGTCATTTTTTAACTGGTGGGAATAATCGAACCAACCACAGAAAAAATTTTTCGATGGTCGCGTCATTTTTTAACTGATGGGAAAAATCGAAGCAACCAAAGAAAAAATTTTTCGATGGTCGCGTCATTTTTTAACAGATGGGAATAATCGAACCAACCACAGAAAAAATTTTTCGATGGTCGCGTCATTTTTTAACTGATGGGAAAAATCGAAGCAACCAAAGAAAAAATTTTTCGATGGTCGCGTCATTTTTTAACTGATGGGAAAAATCGAAGCAACCAAAGAAAAAATTTTTCTATGGTCGCGTCATTTTTTAACTGGTGGGAATAATCGAACCAACCACAGAAAAAATTTTTCGATGGTCGCGTCATTTTTTAACTGATGGGGAAAATCGAAGCAACCAAAGAAAAAATTTTTCGATGGTCGCGTCATTTTTTAACTGATGGGAAAAATCGAAGCAACCAAAGAAAAAAATTTTCGATGGTCGCGTCATTTTTTAACTGATGGGAAAATCGAAGCAAGCACAGAAAAAATTTTTCGTTGGTCGCGTCATTTTTTAACTGATGGGAAAAATCGAAGCAACCAAAGAAAAAATTTTTCGATGGTCGCGTCATTTTTTAACTGATGGGAAAAATCGAAGCAACCAAAGAAAAAATTTTTCGATGGTCGCGTCATTTTTTAACTGATGGGAAAAATCGAAGCAACCAAAGAAAAAATTTTTCGATGGTCGGGTCATTTTTTAACTGATGGGAAAAATCGAAGCAACCAAAGAAAAAATTTTTCGATGGTCGCGTCATTTTTTAACTGATGGGAAAAATCGAAGCAACCACAGAAAAAATTTTTCGTTGGTCGCGTCATTTTTTAACTGATGGGAAAAATCGAAGCAACCAAAGAAAAAATTTTTCGATGGTCGCATCATTTTTTAACTGGTGGGAATAATCGAACCAACCACAGAAAAAATTTTTCGATGGTCGCGTAATTTTTTAACTGGTGGGAATAATCGAACCAACCACAGAAAAAATTTTTCGATGGTCGCGTCATTTTTTAACTGATGGGAAAAATCGAACCAACCACAGAAAAAATTTTTCGATGGTCGCGTCATTTTTTAACTGATGGGAAAAATCGAAGCAACCAAAGAAAAAATTTTTCGATGGTCGCGTCATTTTTTAACTGGTGGGAATAATCGAACCAACCACAGAAAAAATTTTTCGATGGTCGCGTCATTTTTTAACTGATGGGAAAGATCGAAGCAACCAAAGAAAAAATTTTTCGATGGTCGCGTCATTTTTTAACTTATGGGAAAAATCGAAGCAACCAAAGAAAAAATTTTTCGATGGTCGCGTCATTTTTTAACTGATGGGAAAAATCGAAGCAACCAAAGAAAAAATTTTTCGATGGTCGCGTCATTTTTTAACTGATGGGAAAAATCGAAGCAACCAAAGAAAAAATTTTTCGAAGGTCGCGTCATTTTTTAACTGATGGGAAAAATCGAACCAACCACAGAAAAAATTTTTCGATGGTCGCGTCATTTTTTAACTGGTGGGAATAATCGAAGCAACCAAAGAAAAAATTTTTCGATGGTCGCTCATTTTTTAACTGATGGGAAAAATCGAAGCAACCAAAGAAAAAATTTTTCGATGGTCGCGTCATTTTTTAACTGATGGGAAAAATCGAAGCAACCAAAGAAAAAATTTTTCGATGGTCGGGTCATTTTTTAACTGATGGGAAAAATCGAAGCAACCAAAGAAAAAATTTTTCGATGGTCGCGTCATTTTTTAACTGATGGGAAAAATCGAAGCAACCACAGAAAAAATTTTTCGTTGGTCGCGTCATTTTTTAACTGATGGGAAAAATCGAAGCAACCAAAGAAAAAATTTTTCGATGGTCGCATCATTTTTTAACTGGTGGGAATAATCGAACCAACCACAGAAAAAATTTTTCGATGGTCGCGTAATTTTTTAACTGGTGGGAATAATCGAACCAACCACAGAAAAAATTTTTCGATGGTCGCGTCATTTTTTAACTGATGGGAAAAATCGAACCAACCACAGAAAAAATTTTTCGATGGTCGCGTCATTTTTTAACTGATGGGAAAAATCGAAGCAACCAAAGAAAAAATTTTTCGATGGTCGCGTCATTTTTTAACTGGTGGGAATAATCGAACCAACCACAGAAAAAATTTTTCGATGGTCGCGTCATTTTTTAACTGATGGGAAAAATCGAAGCAACCAAAGAAAAAATTTTTCGATGGTCGCGTCATTTTTTAACTTATGGGAAAAATCGAAGCAACCAAAGAAAAAATTTTTCGATGGTCGCGTCATTTTTTAACTGATGGGAAAAATCGAAGCAACCAAAGAAAAAAATTTTCGATGGTCGCGTCATTTTTTAACTGGTGGGAATAATCGAAGCAACCAAAGAAAAAATTTTTCGATGGTCGCGTCATTTTTTAACTGATGGGAAAAATCGAAGCAACCAAAGAAAAAATTTTTCGATGGTCGCGTCATTTTTTAACTGATGGGAAAAATCGAAGCAACCAAAGAAAAAAATTTTCGATGCTCGCGTCATTTTTTAACTGGTGGGAATAATCGAACCAACCACAGAAAAAATTTTTCGATGGTCGCGTCATTTTTTAACTGATGGGGAAAATCGAAGCAACCAAAGAAAAAATTTTTCGATGGTCGCGTCATTTTTTAACTGATGGGAAAAATCGAACCAACCACAGAAAAAATTTTTCGATGGTCGCGTCATTTTTTAACTGATGGGAAAAATCGAAGCAACCAAAGAAAAAATTTTTCGATGGTCGCGTCATTTTTTAACTTATGGGAAAAATCGAAGCAACCAAAGAAAAAATTTTTCGATGGTCGCGTCATTTTTTAACTGATGGGAAAAATCGAAGCAACCAAAGAAAAAAATTTTCGATGGTCGCGTCATTTTTTAACTGGTGGGAATAATCGAAGCAACCAAAGAAAAAATTTTTCGATGGTCGCGTCATTTTTTAACTGATGGGAAAAATCGAAGCAACCAAAGAAAAAATTTTTCGATGGTCGCGTCATTTTTTAACTGATGGGAAAAATCGAAGCAACCAAAGAAAAAAATTTTCGATGCTCGCGTCATTTTTTAACTGGTGGGAATAATCGAACCAACCACAGAAAAAATTTTTCGATGGTCGCGTCATTTTTTAACTGATGGGGAAAATCGAAGCAACCAAAGAAAAAATTTTTCGATGGTCGCGTCATTTTTTAACTGATGGGAAAAATCGAAGCAACCAAAGAAAAAATTTTTCGATGGTCGCGTCATTTTTTAACTGATGGGAAAAATCGAAGCAACCAAAGAAAAAATTTTTCGATGGTCGCGTCATTTTTTAACTGATGGGAAAAATCGAAGCAACCAAAGAAAAAATTTTTCGATGGTCGCGTCATTTTTTAACTGATGGGAAAAATCGAAGCAACCAAAGAAAAAATTTTTCGATGGTCGTGTCATTTTTTAACTGATGGGAAAAATCGAAGCAACCAAAGAAAGAATTTTTCGATGGTCGCGTCATTTTTTAACTGATGGGAAAAATCGAAGCAAGCACAGAAAAAATTTTTCGTTGGTCGCGTCATTTTTTAACTGATGGGAAAAATCGAAGCAACCAAAGAAAAAATTTTTCGATGGTCGCGTCATTTTTTAACTGATGGGAAAAATCGAAGCAACCAAAGAAAAAATTTTTCGATGGTCGCGTCATTTTTTAACTGATGGGAAAAATCGAAGCAACCAAAGAAAAAATTTTTCGATGGTCGGGTCATTTTTTAACTGATGGGAAAAATCGAAGCAACCAAAGAAAAAATTTTTCGATGGTCGCGTCATTTTTTAACTGATGGGAAAAATCGAAGCAACCACAGAAAAAATTTTTCGTTGGTCGCGTCATTTTTTAACTGATGGGAAAAATCGAAGCAACCAAAGAAAAAATTTTTCGATGGTCGCATCATTTTTTAACTGGTGGGAATAATCGAACCAACCACAGAAAAAATTTTTCGATGGTCGCGTAATTTTTTAACTGGTGGGAATAATCGAACCAACCACAGAAAAAATTTTTCGATGGTCGCGTCATTTTTTAACTGATGGGAAAAATCGAACCAACCACAGAAAAAATTTTTCGATGGTCGCGTCATTTTTTAACTGATGGGAAAAATCGAAGCAACCAAAGAAAAAATTTTTCGATGGTCGCGTCATTTTTTAACTGGTGGGAATAATCGAACCAACCACAGAAAAAATTTTTCGATGGTCGCGTCATTTTTTAACTGATGGGAAAAATCGAAGCAACCAAAGAAAAAATTTTTCGATGGTCGCGTCATTTTTTAACAGATGGGAATAATCGAACCAACCACAGAAAAAATTTTTCGATGGTCGCGTCATTTTTTAACTGATGGGAAAAATCGAAGCAACCAAAGAAAAAATTTTTCGATGGTCGCGTCATTTTTTAACTTATGGGAAAAATCGAAGCAACCAAAGAAAAAATTTTTCGATGGTCGCGTCATTTTTTAACTGATGGGAAAAATCGAAGCAACCAAAGAAAAAATTTTTCGATGGTCGCGTCATTTTTTAACTGATGGGAAAAATCGAAGCAACCAAAGAAAAAATTTTTCGAAGGTCGCGTCATTTTTTAACTGATGGGAAAAATCGAACCAACCACAGAAAAAATTTTTCGATGGTCGCGTCATTTTTTAACTGGTGGGAATAATCGAAGCAACCAAAGAAAAAATTTTTCGATGGTCGCTCATTTTTTAACTGATGGGAAAAATCGAAGCAACCAAAGAAAAAATTTTTCGATGGTCGCGTCATTTTTTAACTGATGGGAAAAATCGAAGCAACCAAAGAAAAAATTTTTCGATGGTCGCGTCATTTTTTAACTGATGGGAAAAATCGAAGCAACCAAAGAAAAAATTTTTCTATGGTCGCGTCATTTTTTAACTGGTGGGAATAATCGAACCAACCACAGAAAAAATTTTTCGATGGTCGCGTCATTTTTTAACTGATGGGGAAAATCGAAGCAACCAAAGAAAAAATTTTTCGATGGTCGCGTCATTTTTTAACTGATGGGAAAATCGAAGCAAGCACAGAAAAAATTTTTCGTTGGTCGCGTCATTTTTTAACTGATGGGAAAAATCGAAGCAACCAAAGAAAAAATTTTTCGATGGTCGCGTCATTTTTTAACTGATGGGAAAAATCGAAGCAACCAAAGAAAAAATTTTTCGATGGTCGCGTCATTTTTTAACTGATGGGAAAAATCGAAGCAACCAAAGAAAAAATTTTTCGATGGTCGGGTCATTTTTTAACTGATGGGAAAAATCGAAGCAACCAAAGAAAAAATTTTTCGATGGTCGCGTCATTTTTTAACTGATGGGAAAAATCGAAGCAACCACAGAAAAAATTTTTCGTTGGTCGCGTCATTTTTTAACTGATGGGAAAAATCGAAGCAACCAAAGAAAAAATTTTTCGATGGTCGCATCATTTTTTAACTGGTGGGAATAATCGAACCAACCACAGAAAAAATTTTTCGATGGTCGCGTAATTTTTTAACTGGTGGGAATAATCGAACCAACCAAAGAAAAAATTTTTCGATGGTCGCATCATTTTTTAACTGGTGGGAATAATCGAACCAACCACAGAAAAAATTTTTCGATGGTCGGGTCATTTTTTAACTGATGGGAAAAATCGAAGCAACCAAAGAAAAAATTTTTCGATGGTCGCGTCATTTTTTAACTGATGGGAAAAATCGAAGCAACCACAGAAAAAATTTTTCGTTGGTCGCGTCATTTTTTAACTGATGGGAAAAATCGAAGCAACCAAAGAAAGAATTTTTCGATGGTCGCGTCATTTTTTAACTGATGGGAAAAATCGAAGCAAGCACAGAAAAAATTTTTCGTTGGTCGCGTCATTTTTTAACTGATGGGAAAAATCGAAGCAACCAAAGAAAAAATTTTTCGATGGTCGCGTCATTTTTTAACTGATGGGAAAAATCGAAGCAACCAAAGAAAAAATTTTTCGATGGTCGCGTCATTTTTTAACTGATGGGAAAAATCGAAGCAACCAAAGAAAAAATTTTTCGATGGTCGGGTCATTTTTTAACTGATGGGAAAAATCGAAGCAACCAAAGAAAAAATTTTTCGATGGTCGCGTCATTTTTTAACTGATGGGAAAAATCGAAGCAACCACAGAAAAAATTTTTCGATGGTCGCATCATTTTTTAACTGGTGGGAATAATCGAACCAACCACAGAAAAAATTTTTCGATGGTCGCGTAATTTTTTAACTGGTGGGAATAATCGAACCAACCACAGAAAAAATTTTTCGATGGTCGCGTCATTTTTTAACTGATGGGAAAAATCGAACCAACCACAGAAAAAATTTTTCGATGGTCGCGTCATTTTTTAACTGATGGGAAAAATCGAAGCAACCAAAGAAAAAATTTTTCGATGGTCGCGTCATTTTTTAACTGGTGGGAATAATCGAACCAACCACAGAAAAAATTTTTCGATGGTCGCGTCATTTTTTAACTGATGGGAAAAATCGAAGCAACCAAAGAAAAAATTTTTCGATGGTCGCGTCATTTTTTAACAGATGGGAATAATCGAACCAACCACAGAAAAAATTTTTCGATGGTCGCGTCATTTTTTAACTGATGGGAAAAATCGAAGCAACCAAAGAAAAAATTTTTCGATGGTCGCGTCATTTTTTAACTTATGGGAAAAATCGAAGCAACCAAAGAAAAAATTTTTCGATGGTCGCGTCATTTTTTAACTGATGGGAAAAATCGAAGCAACCAAAGAAAAAATTTTTCGATGGTCGCGTCATTTTTTAACTGATGGGAAAAATCGAAGCAACCAAAGAAAAAATTTTTCGAAGGTCGCGTCATTTTTTAACTGATGGGAAAAATCGAACCAACCACAGAAAAAATTTTTCGATGGTCGCGTCATTTTTTAACTGGTGGGAATAATCGAAGCAACCAAAGAAAAAATTTTTCGATGGTCGCTCATTTTTTAACTGATGGGAAAAATCGAAGCAACCAAAGAAAAAATTTTTCGATGGTCGCGTCATTTTTTAACTGATGGGAAAAATCGAAGCAAGCACAGAAAAAATTTTTCGTTGGTCGCGTCATTTTTTAACTGATGGGAAAAATCGAAGCAACCAAAGAAAAAATTTTTCGATGGTCGCGTCATTTTTTAACTGATGGGAAAAATCGAAGCAACCAAAGAAAAAATTTTTCGATGGTCGCGTCATTTTTTAACTGATGGGAAAAATCGAAGCAACCAAAGAAAAAATTTTTCGATGGTCGGGTCATTTTTTAACTGATGGGAAAAATCGAAGCAACCAAAGAAAAAATTTTTCGATGGTCGCGTCATTTTTTAACTGATGGGAAAAATCGAAGCAACCACAGAAAAAATTTTTCGTTGGTCGCGTCATTTTTTAACTGATGGGAAAAATCGAAGCAACCAAAGAAAAAATTTTTCGATGGTCGCATCATTTTTTAACTGGTGGGAATAATCGAACCAACCACAGAAAAAATTTTTCGATGGTCGCGTAATTTTTTAACTGGTGGGAATAATCGAACCAACCACAGAAAAAATTTTTCGATGGTCGCGTCATTTTTTAACTGATGGGAAAAATCGAACCAACCACAGAAAAAATTTTTCGATGGTCGCGTCATTTTTTAACTGATGGGAAAAATCGAAGCAACCAAAGAAAAAATTTTTCGATGGTCGCGTCATTTTTTAACTGGTGGGAATAATCGAACCAACCACAGAAAAAATTTTTCGATGGTCGCGTCATTTTTTAACTGATGGGAAAAATCGAAGCAACCAAAGAAAAAATTTTTCGATGGTCGCGTCATTTTTTAACAGATGGGAATAATCGAACCAACCACAGAAAAAATTTTTCGATGGTCGCGTCATTTTTTAACTGATGGGAAAAATCGAAGCAACCAAAGAAAAAATTTTTCGATGGTCGCGTCATTTTTTAACTTATGGGAAAAATCGAAGCAACCAAAGAAAAAATTTTTCGATGGTCGCGTCATTTTTTAACTGATGGGAAAAATCGAAGCAACCAAAGAAAAAATTTTTCGATGGTCGCGTCATTTTTTAACTGATGGGAAAAATCGAAGCAACCAAAGAAAAAATTTTTCGAAGGTCGCGTCATTTTTTAACTGATGGGAAAAATCGAACCAACCACAGAAAAAATTTTTCGATGGTCGCGTCATTTTTTAACTGGTGGGAATAATCGAAGCAACCAAAGAAAAAATTTTTCGATGGTCGCTCATTTTTTAACTGATGGGAAAAATCGAAGCAACCAAAGAAAAAATTTTTCGATGGTCGCGTCATTTTTTAACTGGTGGGAATAATCGAAGCAACCACAGAAAAAATTTTTCGATGGTCGCGTCATTTTTTAACTGATGGGAAAAATCGAAGCAACCAAAGAAAAAATTTTTCGATGGTCGCGTCATTTTTTAACTGGTGGGAATAATCGAAGCAACCACAGAAAAAATTTTTCGATGGTCGCGTCATTTTTTAACTGATGGGAAAAATCGAAGCAACCAAAGAAAAAATTTTTCGATGGTCGCGTCATTTTTTAACTGGTGGGAATAATCGAACCAACCACAGAAAAAATTTTTCGATGGTCGCGTCATTTTTTAACTGATGGGAAAAATCGAAGCAACCACAGAAAAAATTTTTCGTTGGTCGCGTCATTTTTTAACTGATGGGAAAAATCGAAGCAACCAAAGAAAAAATTTTTCGATGGTCGCATCATTTTTTAACTGGTGGGAATAATCGAACCAACCACAGAAAAAATTTTTCGATGGTCGCGTCATTTTTTAACTGGTGGGAATAATCGAACCAACCACAGAAAAAATTTTTCGATGGTCGCGTCATTTTTTAACTGGTGGGAATAATCGAACCAACCACAGAAAAAATTTTTCGATGGTCGCGTCATTTTTTAACTGATGGGAAAAATCGAAGCAACCAAAGAAAAAATTTTTCGATGGTCGCGTCATTTTTTAACTGGTGGGAATAATCGAACCAACCACAGAAAAAATTTTTCGATGGTCGCGTCATTTTTTAACTGATGGGAAAAATCGAAGCAACCAAAGAAAAAATTTTTCGATGGTCGCATCATTTTTTAACTGGTGGGAATAATCGAACCAACCACAGAAAAAATTTTTCGATGGTCGGGTCATTTTTTAACTGATGGGAAAAATCGAAGCAACCAAAGAAAAAATTTTTCGATGGTCGCGTCATTTTTTAACTGATGGGAAAAATCGAAGCAACCACAGAAAAAATTTTTCGTTGGTCGCGTCATTTTTTAACTGATGGGAAAAATCGAAGCAACCAAAGAAAAAATTTTTCGATGGTCGCATCATTTTTTAACTGGTGGGAATAATCGAACCAACCACAGAAAAAATTTTTCGATGGTCGCGTAATTTTTTAACTGGTGGGAATAATCGAACCAACCACAGAAAAAATTTTTCGATGGTCGCGTCATTTTTTAACTGATGGGAAAAATCGAAGCAACCAAAGAAAAAATTTTTCGATGGTCGCGTCATTTTTTAACTGGTGGGAATAATCGAACCAACCACAGAAAAAATTTTTCGATGGTCGCGTCATTTTTTAACTGATGGGAAAAATCGAAGCAACCAAAGAAAAAATTTTTCGATGGTCGCGTCATTTTTTAACTGGTGGGAATAATCGAACCAACCACAGAAAAAATTTTTCGATGGTCGCGTCATTTTTTAACTGATGGGAAAAATCGAAGCAACCAAAGAAAAAATTTTTCGATGGTCGCGTCATTTTTTAACTGATGGGAAAAATCGAAGCAACCAAAGAAAAAATTTTTCGAAGGTCGCGTCATTTTTTAACTGATGGGAAAAATCGAACCAACCACAGAAAAAATTTTTCGATGGTCGCGTCATTTTTTAACTGGTGGGAATAATCGAAGCAACCAAAGAAAAAATTTTTCGATGGTCGCTCATTTTTTAACTGATGGGAAAAATCGAAGCAACCAAAGAAAAAATTTTTCGATGGTCGCGTCATTTTTTAACTGGTGGGAATAATCGAACCAACCACAGAAAAAATTTTTCGATGGTCGCGTCATTTTTTAACTGGTGGGAATAATCGAACCAACCACAGAAAAAATTTTTCGATGGTCGCGTCATTTTTTAACTGGTGGGAATAATCGAACCAACCACAGAAAAAATTTTTCGATGGTCGCGTCATTTTTTAACTGATGGGAAAAATCGAAGCAACCAAAGAAAAAATTTTTCGATGGTCGCGTCATTTTTTAACTGGTGGGAATAATCGAACCAACCACAGAAAAAATTTTTCGATGGTCGCGTCATTTTTTAACTGATGGGAAAAATCGAAGCAACCAAAGAAAAAATTTTTCGATGGTCGCGTCATTTTTTAACTTATGGGAAAAATCGAAGCAACCAAAGAAAAAATTTTTCGATGGTCGCGTCATTTTTTAACTGATGGGAAAAATCGAAGCAACCAAAGAAAAAATTTTTCGATGGTCGCGTCATTTTTTAACTGATGGGAAAAATCGAAGCAACCAAAGAAAAAATTTTTCGAAGGTCGCGTCATTTTTTAACTGATGGGAAAAATCGAACCAACCACAGAAAAAATTTTTCGATGGTCGCGTCATTTTTTAACTGGTGGGAATAATCGAAGCAACCAAAGAAAAAATTTTTCGATGGTCGCTCATTTTTTAACTGATGGGAAAAATCGAAGCAACCAAAGAAAAAATTTTTCGATGGTCGCGTCATTTTTTAACTGGTGGGAATAATCGAAGCAACCACAGAAAAAATTTTTCGATGGTCGCGTCATTTTTTAACTGATGGGAAAAATCGAAGCAACCAAAGAAAAAATTTTTCGATGGTCGCGTCATTTTTTAACTGGTGGGAATAATCGAAGCAACCACAGAAAAAATTTTTCGATGGTCGCGTCATTTTTTAACTGATGGGAAAAATCGAAGCAACCAAAGAAAAAATTTTTCGATGGTCGCGTCATTTTTTAACTGGTGGGAATAATCGAACCAACCACAGAAAAAATTTTTCGATGGTCGCGTCATTTTTTAACTGATGGGAAAAATCGAAGCAACCACAGAAAAAATTTTTCGTTGGTCGCGTCATTTTTTAACTGATGGGAAAAATCGAAGCAACCAAAGAAAAAATTTTTCGATGGTCGCATCATTTTTTAACTGGTGGGAATAATCGAACCAACCACAGAAAAAATTTTTCGATGGTCGCGTCATTTTTTAACTGGTGGGAATAATCGAACCAACCACAGAAAAAATTTTTCGATGGTCGCGTCATTTTTTAACTGGTGGGAATAATCGAACCAACCACAGAAAAAATTTTTCGATGGTCGCGTCATTTTTTAACTGATGGGAAAAATCGAAGCAACCAAAGAAAAAATTTTTCGATGGTCGCGTCATTTTTTAACTGGTGGGAATAATCGAACCAACCACAGAAAAAATTTTTCGATGGTCGCGTCATTTTTTAACTGATGGGAAAAATCGAAGCAACCAAAGAAAAAATTTTTCGATGGTCGCATCATTTTTTAACTGGTGGGAATAATCGAACCAACCACAGAAAAAATTTTTCGATGGTCGGGTCATTTTTTAACTGATGGGAAAAATCGAAGCAACCAAAGAAAAAATTTTTCGATGGTCGCGTCATTTTTTAACTGATGGGAAAAATCGAAGCAACCACAGAAAAAATTTTTCGTTGGTCGCGTCATTTTTTAACTGATGGGAAAAATCGAAGCAACCAAAGAAAAAATTTTTCGATGGTCGCATCATTTTTTAACTGGTGGGAATAATCGAACCAACCACAGAAAAAATTTTTCGATGGTCGCGTAATTTTTTAACTGGTGGGAATAATCGAACCAACCACAGAAAAAATTTTTCGATGGTCGCGTCATTTTTTAACTGATGGGAAAAATCGAAGCAACCAAAGAAAAAATTTTTCGATGGTCGCGTCATTTTTTAACTGGTGGGAATAATCGAACCAACCACAGAAAAAATTTTTCGATGGTCGCGTCATTTTTTAACTGATGGGAAAAATCGAAGCAACCAAAGAAAAAATTTTTCGATGGTCGCGTCATTTTTTAACTGGTGGGAATAATCGAACCAACCACAGAAAAAATTTTTCGATGGTCGCGTCATTTTTTAACTGATGGGAAAAATCGAAGCAACCAAAGAAAAAATTTTTCGATGGTCGCGTCATTTTTTAACTGATGGGAAAAATCGAAGCAACCAAAGAAAAAATTTTTCGAAGGTCGCGTCATTTTTTAACTGATGGGAAAAATCGAACCAACCACAGAAAAAATTTTTCGATGGTCGCGTCATTTTTTAACTGGTGGGAATAATCGAAGCAACCAAAGAAAAAATTTTTCGATGGTCGCTCATTTTTTAACTGATGGGAAAAATCGAAGCAACCAAAGAAAAAATTTTTCGATGGTCGCGTCATTTTTTAACTGGTGGGAATAATCGAACCAACCACAGAAAAAATTTTTCGATGGTCGCGTCATTTTTTAACTGGTGGGAATAATCGAACCAACCACAGAAAAAATTTTTCGATGGTCGCGTCATTTTTTAACTGGTGGGAATAATCGAACCAACCACAGAAAAAATTTTTCGATGGTCGCGTCATTTTTTAACTGATGGGAAAAATCGAAGCAACCAAAGAAAAAATTTTTCGATGGTCGCGTCATTTTTTAACTGGTGGGAATAATCGAACCAACCACAGAAAAAATTTTTCGATGGTCGCGTCATTTTTTAACTGATGGGAAAAATCGAAGCAACCAAAGAAAAAATTTTTCGATGGTCGCGTCATTTTTTAACTGGTGGGAATAATCGAACCAACCACAGAAAAAATTTTTCGATGGTCGCGTCATTTTTTAACTGATGGGAAAAATCGAAGCAACCAAAGAAAAAATTTTTCGATGGTCGCGTCATTTTTTAACTGATGGGAAAAATCGAAGCAACCACAGAAAAAATTTTTCGTTGGTCGCGTCATTTTTTAACTGATGGGAAAAATCGAAGCAACCAAAGAAAAAATTTTTCGATGGTCGCATCATTTTTTAACTGGTGGGAATAATCGAACCAACCACAGAAAAAATTTTTCGATGGTCGCGTAATTTTTTAACTGGTGGGAATAATCGAACCAACCACAGAAAAAATTTTTCGATGGTCGCGTCATTTTTTAACTGATGGGAAAAATCGAAGCAACCAAAGAAAAAATTTTTCGATGGTCGCGTCATTTTTTAACTGGTGGGAATAATCGAACCAACCACAGAAAAAATTTTTCGATGGTCGCGTCATTTTTTAACTGATGGGAAAAATCGAAGCAACCAAAGAAAAAATTTTTCGATGGTCGCGTCATTTTTTAACTGGTGGGAATAATCGAACCAACCACAGAAAAAATTTTTCGATGGTCGCGTCATTTTTTAACTGATGGGAAAAATCGAAGCAACCAAAGAAAAAATTTTTCGATGGTCGCGTCATTTTTTAACAGATGGGAATAATCGAACCAACCACAGAAAAAATTTTTCGATGGTCGCGTCATTTTTTAACTGATGGGAAAAATCGAAGCAACCAAAGAAAAAATTTTTCGATGGTCGCGTCATTTTTTAACTTATGGGAAAAATCGAAGCAACCAAAGAAAAAATTTTTCGATGGTCGCGTCATTTTTTAACTGATGGGAAAAATCGAAGCAACCAAAGAAAAAATTTTTCGATGGTCGCGTCATTTTTTAACTGATGGGAAAAATCGAAGCAACCAAAGAAAAATTTTTTCGAAGGTCGCGTCATTTTTTAACTGATGGGAAAAATCGAACCAACCACAGAAAAAAATTTTCGATGGTCGCGTCATTTTTTAACTGGTGGGAATAATCGAAGCAACCAAAGAAAAAATTTTTCGATGGTCGCTCATTTTTTAACTGATGGGAAAAATCGAAGCAACCAAAGAAAAAATTTTTCGATGGTCGCGTCATTTTTTAACTGGTGGGAATAATCGAAGCCACCACAGAAAAAATTTTTCGATGGTCGCGTCATTTTTTAACTGATGGGAAAAATCGAAGCAACCAAAGAAAAAATTTTTCGATGGTCGCGTCATTTTTTAACTGGTGGGAATAATCGAAGCAACCACAGAAAAAATTTTTCGATGGTCGCGTCATTTTTTAACTGATGGGAAAAATCGAAGCAACCAAAGAAAAAATTTTTCGATTTTAACAGATGGGAATAATCGAACCAACCACAGAAAAAATTTTTCGATGGTCGCGTCATTTTTTAACTGATGGGAAAAATCGAAGCAACCACAGAAAAAATTTTTCGTTGGTCGCGTCATTTTTTAACTGATGGGAAAAATCGAAGCAACCAAAGAAAAAATTTTTCGATGGTCGCATCATTTTTTAACTGGTGGGAATAATCGAACCAACCACAGAAAAAATTTTTCGATGGTCGCGTCATTTTTTAACTGGTGGGAATAATCGAACCAACCACAGAAAAAATTTTTCGATGGTCGCGTCATTTTTTAACTGGTGGGAATAATCGAACCAACCACAGAAAAAATTTTTCGATGGTCGCGTCATTTTTTAACTGATGGGAAAAATCGAAGCAACCAAAGAAAAAATTTTTCGATGGTCGCGTCATTTTTTAACTGGTGGGAATAATCGAACCAACCACAGAAAAAATTTTTCGATGGTCGCGTCATTTTTTAACTGATGGGAAAAATCGAAGCAACCAAAGAAAAAATTTTTCGATGGTCGCATCATTTTTTAACTGGTGGGAATAATCGAACCAACCACAGAAAAAATTTTTCGATGGTCGGGTCATTTTTTAACTGATGGGAAAAATCGAAGCAACCAAAGAAAAAATTTTTCGATGGTCGCGTCATTTTTTAACTGACGGGAAAAATCGAAGCAACCACAGAAAAAATTTTTCGTTGGTCGCGTCATTTTTTAACTGATGGGAAAAATCGAAGCAACCAAAGAAAGAATTTTTCGATGGTCGCGTCATTTTTTAACTGATGGGAAAAATCGAAGCAAGCACAGAAAAAATTTTTCGTTGGTCGCGTCATTTTTTAACTGATGGGAAAAATCGAAGCAACCAAAGAAAAAATTTTTCGATGGTCGCGTCATTTTTTAACTGATGGGAAAAATCGAAGCAACCAAAGAAAAAATTTTTCGATGGTCGCGTCATTTTTTAACTGATGGGAAAAATCGAAGCAACCAAAGAAAAAATTTTTCGATGGTCGGGTCATTTTTTAACTGATGGGAAAAATCGAAGCAACCAAAGAAAAAATTTTTCGATGGTCGCGTCATTTTTTAACTGATGGGAAAAATCGAAGCAACCACAGAAAAAATTTTTCGTTGGTCGCGTCATTTTTTAACTGATGGGAAAAATCGAAGCAACCAAAGAAAAAATTTTTCGATGGTCGCATCATTTTTTAACTGGTGGGAATAATCGAACCAACCACAGAAAAAATTTTTCGATGGTCGCGTAATTTTTTAACTGGTGGGAATAATCGAACCAACCACAGAAAAAATTTTTCGATGGTCGCGTCATTTTTTAACTGATGGGAAAAATCGAACCAACCACAGAAAAAATTTTTCGATGGTCGCGTCATTTTTTAACTGATGGGAAAAATCGAAGCAACCAAAGAAAAAATTTTTCGATGGTCGCGTCATTTTTTAACTGGTGGGAATAATCGAACCAACCACAGAAAAAATTTTTCGATGGTCGCGTCATTTTTTAACTGATGGGAAAAATCGAAGCAACCAAAGAAAAAATTTTTCGATGGTCGCGTCATTTTTTAACAGATGGGAATAATCGAACCAACCACAGAAAAAATTTTTCGATGGTCGCGTCATTTTTTAACTGATGGGAAAAATCGAAGCAACCAAAGAAAAAATTTTTCGATGGTCGCGTCATTTTTTAACTTATGGGAAAAATCGAAGCAACCAAAGAAAAAATTTTTCGATGGTCGCGTCATTTTTTAACTGATGGGAAAAATCGAAGCAACCAAAGAAAAAATTTTTCGATGGTCGCGTCATTTTTTAACTGATGGGAAAAATCGAAGCAACCAAAGAAAAAAATTTTCGAAGGTCGCGTCATTTTTTAACTGATGGGAAAAATCGAACCAACCACAGAAAAAATTTTTCGATGGTCGCGTCATTTTTTAACTGGTGGGAATAATCGAAGCAACCAAAGAAAAAATTTTTCGATGGTCGCTCATTTTTTAACTGATGGGAAAAATCGAAGCAACCAAAGAAAAAATTTTTCGATGGTCGCGTCATTTTTTAACTGATGGGAAAAATCGAAGCAAGCACAGAAAAAATTTTTCGTTGGTCGCGTCATTTTTTAACTGATGGGAAAAATCGAAGCAACCAAAGAAAAAATTTTTCGATGGTCGCGTCATTTTTTAACTGATGGGAAAAATCGAAGCAACCAAAGAAAAAATTTTTCGATGGTCGCGTCATTTTTTAACTGATGGGAAAAATCGAAGCAACCAAAGAAAAAATTTTTCGATGGTCGGGTCATTTTTTAACTGATGGGAAAAATCGAAGCAACCAAAGAAAAAATTTTTCGATGGTCGCGTCATTTTTTAACTGATGGGAAAAATCGAAGCAACCACAGAAAAAATTTTTCGTTGGTCGCGTCATTTTTTAACTGATGGGAAAAATCGAAGCAACCAAAGAAAAAATTTTTCGATGGTCGCATCATTTTTTAACTGGTGGGAATAATCGAACCAACCACAGAAAAAATTTTTCGATGGTCGCGTAATTTTTTAACTGGTGGGAATAATCGAACCAACCACAGAAAAAATTTTTCGATGGTCGCGTCATTTTTTAACTGATGGGAAAAATCGAACCAACCACAGAAAAAATTTTTCGATGGTCGCGTCATTTTTTAACTGATGGGAAAAATCGAAGCAACCAAAGAAAAAATTTTTCGATGGTCGCGTCATTTTTTAACTGGTGGGAATAATCGAACCAACCACAGAAAAAATTTTTCGATGGTCGCGTCATTTTTTAACTGATGGGAAAAATCGAAGCAACCAAAGAAAAAATTTTTCGATGGTCGCGTCATTTTTTAACAGATGGGAATAATCGAACCAACCACAGAAAAAATTTTTCGATGGTCGCGTCATTTTTTAACTGATGGGAAAAATCGAAGCAACCAAAGAAAAAATTTTTCGATGGTCGCGTCATTTTTTAACTTATGGGAAAAATCGAAGCAACCAAAGAAAAAATTTTTCGATGGTCGCGTCATTTTTTAACTGATGGGAAAAATCGAAGCAACCAAAGAAAAAATTTTTCGATGGTCGCGTCATTTTTTAACTGATGGGAAAAATCGAAGCAACCAAAGAAAAAATTTTTCGAAGGTCGCGTCATTTTTTAACTGATGGGAAAAATCGAACCAACCACAGAAAAAATTTTTCGATGGTCGCGTCATTTTTTAACTGGTGGGAATAATCGAAGCAACCAAAGAAAAAATTTTTCGATGGTCGCTCATTTTTTAACTGATGGGAAAAATCGAAGCAACCAAAGAAAAAATTTTTCGATGGTCGCGTCATTTTTTAACTGGTGGGAATAATCGAAGCAACCACAGAAAAAATTTTTCGATGGTCGCGTCATTTTTTAACTGATGGGAAAAATCGAAGCAACCAAAGAAAAAATTTTTCGATGGTCGCGTCATTTTTTAACTGGTGGGAATAATCGAAGCAACCACAGAAAAAATTTTTCGATGGTCGCGTCATTTTTTAACTGATGGGAAAAATCGAAGCAACCAAAGAAAAAATTTTTCGATGGTCGCGTCATTTTTTAACTGGTGGGAATAATCGAACCAACCACAGAAAAAATTTTTCGATGGTCGCGTCATTTTTTAACTGATGGGAAAAATCGAAGCAACCACAGAAAAAATTTTTCGTTGGTCGCGTCATTTTTTAACTGATGGGAAAAATCGAAGCAACCAAAGAAAAAATTTTTCGATGGTCGCGTCATTTTTTAACTGGTGGGAATAATCGAACCAACCACAGAAAAAATTTTTCGATGGTCGCGTCATTTTTTAACTGATGGGAAAAATCGAAGCAACCAAAGAAAAAATTTTTCGATGGTCGCGTCATTTTTTAACAGATGGGAATAATCGAACCAACCACAGAAAAAATTTTTCGATGGTCGCGTCATTTTTTAACTGATGGGAAAAATCGAAGCAACCAAAGAAAAAATTTTTCGATGGTCGCGTCATTTTTTAACTTATGGGAAAAATCGAAGCAACCAAAGAAAAAATTTTTCGATGGTCGCGTCATTTTTTAACTGATGGGAAAAATCGAAGCAACCAAAGAAAAAATTTTTCGATGGTCGCGTCATTTTTTAACTGGTGGGAATAATCGAACCAACCACAGAAAAAATTTTTCGATGGTCGGGTCATTTTTTAACTGATGGGAAAAATCGAAGCAACCAAAGAAAAAATTTTTCGATGGTCGCGTCATTTTTTAACTGATGGGAAAAATCGAAGCAACCACAGAAAAAATTTTTCGTTGGTCGCGTCATTTTTTAACTGATGGGAAAAATCGAAGCAACCAAAGAAAAAATTTTTCGATGGTCGCGTCATTTTTTAACTGATGGGAAAAATCGAAGCAACCACAGAAAAAATTTTTCGTTGGTCGCGTCATTTTTTAACTGATGGGAAAAATCGAAGCAACCAAAGAAAAAATTTTTCGATGGTCGCATCATTTTTTAACTGGTGGGAATAATCGAACCAACCACAGAAAAAATTTTTCGATGGTCGCGTAATTTTTTAACTGGTGGGAATAATCGAACCAACCACAGAAAAAATTTTTCGATGGTCGCGTCATTTTTTAACTGATGGGAAAAATCGAAGCAACCAAAGAAAAAATTTTTCGATGGTCGCGTCATTTTTTAACTGGTGGGAATAATCGAACCAACCACAGAAAAAATTTTTCGATGGTCGCGTCATTTTTTAACTGATGGGAAAAATCGAAGCAACCAAAGAAAAAATTTTTCGATGGTCGCGTCATTTTTTAACTGGTGGGAATAATCGAACCAACCACAGAAAAAATTTTTCGATGGTCGCGTCATTTTTTAACTGATGGGAAAAATCGAAGCAACCAAAGAAAAAATTTTTCGATGGTCGCGTCATTTTTTAACAGATGGGAATAATCGAACCAACCACAGAAAAAATTTTTCGATGGTCGCGTCATTTTTTAACTGATGGGAAAAATCGAAGCAACCAAAGAAAAAATTTTTCGATGGTCGCGTCATTTTTTAACTTATGGGAAAAATCGAAGCAACCAAAGAAAAAATTTTTCGATGGTCGCGTCATTTTTTAACTGATGGGAAAAATCGAAGCAACCAAAGAAAAAATTTTTCGATGGTCGCGTCATTTTTTAACTGATGGGAAAAATCGAAGCAACCAAAGAAAAATTTTTTCGAAGGTCGCGTCATTTTTTAACTGATGGGAAAAATCGAACCAACCACAGAAAAAATTTTTCGATGGTCGCGTCATTTTTTAACTGGTGGGAATAATCGAAGCAACCAAAGAAAAAATTTTTCGATGGTCGCTCATTTTTTAACTGATGGGAAAAATCGAAGCAACCAAAGAAAAAATTTTTCGATGGTCGCGTCATTTTTTAACTGGTGGGAATAATCGAAGCCACCACAGAAAAAATTTTTCGATGGTCGCGTCATTTTTTAACTGATGGGAAAAATCGAAGCAACCAAAGAAAAAATTTTTCGATGGTCGCGTCATTTTTTAACTGGTGGGAATAATCGAAGCAACCACAGAAAAAATTTTTCGATGGTCGCGTCATTTTTTAACTGATGGGAAAAATCGAAGCAACCAAAGAAAAAATTTTTCGATGGTCGCGTCATTTTTTAACAGATGGGAATAATCGAACCAACCACAGAAAAAATTTTTCGATGGTCGCGTCATTTTTTAACTGATGGGAAAAATCGAAGCAACCACAGAAAAAATTTTTCGTTGGTCGCGTCATTTTTTAACTGATGGGAAAAATCGAAGCAACCAAAGAAAAAATTTTTCGATGGTCGCATCATTTTTTAACTGGTGGGAATAATCGAACCAACCACAGAAAAAATTTTTCGATGGTCGCGTCATTTTTTAACTGGTGGGAATAATCGAACCAACCACAGAAAAAATTTTTCGATGGTCGCGTCATTTTTTAACTGGTGGGAATAATCGAACCAACCATAGAAAAAATTTTTCGATGGTCGCGTCATTTTTTAACTGATGGGAAAAATCGAAGCAACCAAAGAAAAAATTTTTCGATGGTCGCGTCATTTTTTAACTGGTGGGAATAATCGAACCAACCACAGAAAAAATTTTTCGATGGTCGCGTCATTTTTTAACTGATGGGAAAAATCGAAGCAACCAAAGAAAAAATTTTTCGATGGTCGCATCATTTTTTAACTGGTGGGAATAATCGAACCAACCACAGAAAAAATTTTTCGATGGTCGGGTCATTTTTTAACTGATGGGAAAAATCGAAGCAACCAAAGAAAAAATTTTTCGATGGTCGCGTCATTTTTTAACTGATGGGAAAAATCGAAGCAACCACAGAAAAAATTTTTCGTTGGTCGCGTCATTTTTTAACTGATGGGAAAAATCGAAGCAACCAAAGAAAGAATTTTTCGATGGTCGCGTCATTTTTTAACTGATGGGAAAAATCGAAGCAAGCACAGAAAAAATTTTTCGTTGGTCGCGTCATTTTTTAACTGATGGGAAAAATCGAAGCAACCAAAGAAAAAATTTTTCGATGGTCGCGTCATTTTTTAACTGATGGGAAAAATCGAAGCAACCAAAGAAAAAATTTTTCGATGGTCGCGTCATTTTTTAACTGATGGGAAAAATCGAAGCAACCAAAGAAAAAATTTTTCGATGGTCGGGTCATTTTTTAACTGATGGGAAAAATCGAAGCAACCAAAGAAAAAATTTTTCGATGGTCGCGTCATTTTTTAACTGATGGGAAAAATCGAAGCAACCACAGAAAAAATTTTTCGTTGGTCGCGTCATTTTTTAACTGATGGGAAAAATCGAAGCAACCAAAGAAAAAATTTTTCGATGGTCGCATCATTTTTTAACTGGTGGGAATAATCGAACCAACCACAGAAAAAATTTTTCGATGGTCGCGTAATTTTTTAACTGGTGGGAATAATCGAACCAACCACAGAAAAAATTTTTCGATGGTCGCGTCATTTTTTAACTGATGGGAAAAATCGAACCAACCACAGAAAAAATTTTTCGATGGTCGCGTCATTTTTTAACTGATGGGAAAAATCGAAGCAACCAAAGAAAAAATTTTTCGATGGTCGCGTCATTTTTTAACTGATGGGAAAAATCGAAGCAACCAAAGAAAAAATTTTTCGATGGTCGCGTCATTTTTTAACTGATGGGAAAAATCGAAGCAACCAAAGAAAAAATTTTTCGATGGTCGCGTCATTTTTTAACAGATGGGAATAATCGAACCAACCACAGAAAAAATTTTTCGATGGTCGCGTCATTTTTTAACTGATGGGAAAAATCGAAGCAACCAAAGAAAAAATTTTTCGATGGTCGCGTCATTTTTTAACTGATGGGAAAAATCGAAGCAACCAAAGAAAAAATTTTTCGATGGTCGCGTCATTTTTTAACTGATGGGAAAAATCGAAGCAACCAAAGAAAAAATTTTTCGAAGGTCGCGTCATTTTTTAACTGATGGGAAAAATCGAACCAACCACAGAAAAAATTTTTCGATGGTCGCGTCATTTTTTAACTGGTGGGAATAATCGAAGCAACCAAAGAAAAAATTTTTCGATGGTCGCTCATTTTTTAACTGATGGGAAAAATCGAAGCAACCAAAGAAAAAATTTTTCGATGGTCGCGTCATTTTTTAACTGATGGGAAAAATCGAAGCAAGCACAGAAAAAATTTTTCGTTGGTCGCGTCATTTTTTAACTGATGGGAAAAATCGAAGCAACCAAAGAAAAAATTTTTCGATGGTCGCGTCATTTTTTAACTGATGGGAAAAATCGAAGCAACCAAAGAAAAAATTTTTCGATGGTCGCGTCATTTTTTAACTGATGGGAAAAATCGAAGCAACCAAAGAAAAAATTTTTCGATGGTCGCGTCATTTTTTAACAGATGGGAATAATCGAACCAACCACAGAAAAAATTTTTCGATGGTCGCGTCATTTTTTAACTGATGGGAAAAATCGAAGCAACCAAAGAAAAAATTTTTCGATGGTCGCGTCATTTTTTAACTGATGGGAAAAATCGAAGCAACCAAAGAAAAAATTTTTCGATGGTCGCGTCATTTTTTAACTGATGGGAAAAATCGAAGCAACCAAAGAAAAAATTTTTCGAAGGTCGCGTCATTTTTTAACTGATGGGAAAAATCGAACCAACCACAGAAAAAATTTTTCGATGGTCGCGTCATTTTTTAACTGGTGGGAATAATCGAAGCAACCAAAGAAAAAATTTTTCGATGGTCGCTCATTTTTTAACTGATGGGAAAAATCGAAGCAACCAAAGAAAAAATTTTTCGATGGTCGCGTCATTTTTTAACTGATGGGAAAAATCGAAGCAAGCACAGAAAAAATTTTTCGCTGGTCGCGTCATTTTTTAACTGATGGGAAAAATCGAAGCAACCAAAGAAAAAATTTTTCGATGGTCGCGTCATTTTTTAACTGATGGGAAAAATCGAAGCAACCAAAGAAAAAATTTTTCGATGGTCGCGTCATTTTTTAACTGATGGGAAAAATCGAAGCAACCAAAGAAAAAATTTTTCGATGGTCGCGTCATTTTTTAACAGATGGGAATAATCGAACCAACCACAGAAAAAATTTTTCGATGGTCGCGTCATTTTTTAACTGATGGGAAAAATCGAAGCAACCAAAGAAAAAATTTTTCGATGGTCGCGTCATTTTTTAACTGATGGGAAAAATCGAAGCAACCAAAGAAAAAATTTTTCGATGGTCGCGTCATTTTTTAACTGATGGGAAAAATCGAAGCAACCAAAGAAAAAATTTTTCGAAGGTCGCGTCATTTTTTAACTGATGGGAAAAATCGAACCAACCACAGAAAAAATTTTTCGATGGTCGCGTCATTTTTTAACTGGTGGGAATAATCGAAGCAACCAAAGAAAAAATTTTTCGATGGTCGCTCATTTTTTAACTGATGGGAAAAATCGAAGCAACCAAAGAAAAAATTTTTCGATGGTCGCGTCATTTTTTAACTGATGGGAAAAATCGAAGCAAGCACAGAAAAAATTTTTCGTTGGTCGCGTCATTTTTTAACTGATGGGAAAAATCGAAGCAACCAAAGAAAAAATTTTTCGATGGTCGCGTCATTTTTTAACTGATGGGAAAAATCGAAGCAACCAAAGAAAAAATTTTTCGATGGTCGCGTCATTTTTTAACTGATGGGAAAAATCGAAGCAACCAAAGAAAAAATTTTTCGATGGTCGCGTCATTTTTTAACAGATGGGAATAATCGAACCAACCACAGAAAAAATTTTTCGATGGTCGCGTCATTTTTTAACTGATGGGAAAAATCGAAGCAACCAAAGAAAAAATTTTTCGATGGTCGCGTCATTTTTTAACTGATGGGAAAAATCGAAGCAACCAAAGAAAAAATTTTTCGATGGTCGCGTCATTTTTTAACTGATGGGAAAAATCGAAGCAACCAAAGAAAAAATTTTTCGAAGGTCGCGTCATTTTTTAACTGATGGGAAAAATCGAACCAACCACAGAAAAAATTTTTCGATGGTCGCGTCATTTTTTAACTGGTGGGAATAATCGAAGCAACCAAAGAAAAAATTTTTCGATGGTCGCTCATTTTTTAACTGATGGGAAAAATCGAAGCAACCAAAGAAAAAATTTTTCGATGGTCGCGTCATTTTTTAACTGATGGGAAAAATCGAACCAACCACAGAAAAAATTTTTCGATGGTCGCGTCATTTTTTAACTGATGGGAAAAATCGAAGCAACCAAAGAAAAAATTTTTCGATGGTCGCGTCATTTTTTAACTGGTGGGAATAATCGAACCAACCACAGAAAAAATTTTTCGATGGTCGCGTCATTTTTTAACTGATGGGAAAAATCGAAGCAACCAAAGAAAAAATTTTTCGATGGTCGCGTCATTTTTTAACTTATGGGAAAAATCGAAGCAACCAAAGAAAAAATTTTTCGATGGTCGCTCATTTTTTAACTGATGGGAAAAATCGAAGCAACCAAAGAAAAAATTTTTCGATGGTCGCGTCATTTTTTAACTGGTGGGAATAATCGAAGCAACCACAGAAAAAATTTTTCGATGGTCGCGTCATTTTTTAACTGATGGGAAAAATCGAAGCAACCAAAGAAAAAATTTTTCGATGGTCGCGTCATTTTTTAACTGGTGGGAATAATCGAAGCAACCACAGAAAAAATTTTTCGATGGTCGCGTCATTTTTTAACTGATGGGAAAAATCGAAGCAACCAAAGAAAAAATTTTTCGATGGTCGCGTCATTTTTTAACTGGTGGGAATAATCGAACCAACCACAGAAAAAATTTTTCGATGGTCGCGTCATTTTTTAACTGATGGGAAAAATCGAAGCAACCACAGAAAAAATTTTTCGTTGGTCGCGTCATTTTTTAACTGATGGGAAAAATCGAAGCAACCAAAGAAAAAATTTTTCGATGGTCGCGTCATTTTTTAACTGGTGGGAATAATCGAACCAACCACAGAAAAAATTTTTCGATGGTCGCGTCATTTTTTAACTGATGGGAAAAATCGAAGCAACCAAAGAAAAAATTTTTCGATGGTCGCGTCATTTTTTAACAGATGGGAATAATCGAACCAACCACAGAAAAAATTTTTCGATGGTCGCGTCATTTTTTAACTGATGGGAAAAATCGAAGCAACCAAAGAAAAAATTTTTCGATGGTCGCGTCATTTTTTAACTTATGGGAAAAATCGAAGCAACCAAAGAAAAAATTTTTCGATGGTCGCGTCATTTTTTAACTGATGGGAAAAATCGAAGCAACCAAAGAAAAAATTTTTCGATGGTCGCGTCATTTTTTAACTGATGGGAAAAATCGAAGCAACCAAAGAAAAAATTTTTCGAAGGTCGCGTCATTTTTTAACTGATGGGAAAAATCGAACCAACCACAGAAAAAATTTTTCGATGGTCGCGTCATTTTTTAACTGGTGGGAATAATCGAAGCAACCAAAGAAAAAATTTTTCGATGGTCGCTCATTTTTTAACTGATGGGAAAAATCGAAGCAACCACAGAAAAAATTTTTCGTTGGTCGCGTCATTTTTTAACTGATGGGAAAAATCGAAGCAACCAAAGAAAAAATTTTTCGATGGTCGCATCATTTTTTAACTGGTGGGAATAATCGAACCAACCACAGAAAAAATTTTTCGATGGTCGCGTCATTTTTTAACTGGTGGGAATAATCGAACCAACCACAGAAAAAATTTTTCGATGGTCGCGTCATTTTTTAACTGGTGGGAATAATCGAACCAACCACAGAAAAAATTTTTCGATGGTCGCGTCATTTTTTAACTGATGGGAAAAATCGAAGCAACCAAAGAAAAAATTTTTCGATGGTCGCGTCATTTTTTAACTGGTGGGAATAATCGAACCAACCACAGAAAAAATTTTTCGATGGTCGCGTCATTTTTTAACTGATGGGAAAAATCGAAGCAACCAAAGAAAAAATTTTTCGATGGTCGCGTCATTTTTTAACTGGTGGGAATAATCGAACCAACCACAGAAAAAATTTTTCGATGGTCGCGTCATTTTTTAACTGATGGGAAAAATCGAAGCAACCAAAGAAAAAATTTTTCGATGGTCGCGTCATTTTTTAACTGGTGGGAATAATCGAAGCAACCACAGAAAAAATTTTTCGATGGTCGCGTCATTTTTTAACTGATGGGAAAAATCGAAGCAACCAAAGAAAAAATTTTTCGATGGTCGCGTCATTTTTTAACAGATGGGAATAATCGAACCAACCACAGAAAAAATTTTTCGATGGTCGCGTCATTTTTTAACTGATGGGAAAAATCGAAGCAACCACAGAAAAAATTTTTCGTTGGTCGCGTCATTTTTTAACTGATGGGAAAAATCGAAGCAACCAAAGAAAAAATTTTTCGATGGTCGCATCATTTTTTAACTGGTGGGAATAATCGAACCAACCACAGAAAAAATTTTTCGATGGTCGCGTCATTTTTTAACTGGTGGGAATAATCGAACCAACCACAGAAAAAATTTTTCGATGGTCGCGTCATTTTTTAACTGGTGGGAATAATCGAACCAACCACAGAAAAAATTTTTCGATGGTCGCGTCATTTTTTAACTGATGGGAAAAATCGAAGCAACCAAAGAAAAAATTTTTCGATGGTCGCGTCATTTTTTAACTGGTGGGAATAATCGAACCAACCACAGAAAAAATTTTTCGATGGTCGCGTCATTTTTTAACTGATGGGAAAAATCGAAGCAACCAAAGAAAAAATTTTTCGATGGTCGCATCATTTTTTAACTGGTGGGAATAATCGAACCAACCACAGAAAAAATTTTTCGATGGTCGGGTCATTTTTTAACTGATGGGAAAAATCGAAGCAACCAAAGAAAAAATTTTTCGATGGTCGCGTCATTTTTTAACTGATGGGAAAAATCGAAGCAACCACAGAAAAAATTTTTCGTTGGTCGCGTCATTTTTTAACTGATGGGAAAAATCGAAGCAACCAAAGAAAGAATTTTTCGATGGTCGCGTCATTTTTTAACTGATGGGAAAAATCGAAGCAAGCACAGAAAAAATTTTTCGTTGGTCGCGTCATTTTTTAACTGATGGGAAAAATCGAAGCAACCAAAGAAAAAATTTTTCGATGGTCGCGTCATTTTTTAACTGATGGGAAAAATCGAAGCAACCAAAGAAAAAATTTTTCGATGGTCGCGTCATTTTTTAACTGATGGGAAAAATCGAAGCAACCAAAGAAAAAATTTTTCGATGGTCGGGTCATTTTTTAACTGATGGGAAAAATCGAAGCAACCAAAGAAAAAATTTTTCGATGGTCGCGTCATTTTTTAACTGATGGGAAAAATCGAAGCAACCACAGAAAAAATTTTTTGTTGGTCGCGTCATTTTTTAACTGATGGGAAAAATCGAAGCAACCAAAGAAAAAATTTTTCGATGGTCGCGTAATTTTTTAACTGGTGGGAATAATCGAACCAACCACAGAAAAAATTTTTCGATGGTCGCGTCATTTTTTAACTGATGGGAAAAATCGAACCAACCACAGAAAAAATTTTTCGATGGTCGCGTCATTTTTTAACTGATGGGAAAAATCGAAGCAACCAAAGAAAAAATTTTTCGATGGTCGCGTCATTTTTTAACTGGTGGGAATAATCGAACCAACCACAGAAAAAATTTTTCGATGGTCGCGTCATTTTTTAACTGATGGGAAAAATCGAAGCAACCAAAGAAAAAATTTTTCGATGGTCGCGTCATTTTTTAACAGATGGGAATAATCGAACCAACCACAGAAAAAATTTTTCGATGGTCGCGTCATTTTTTAACTGATGGGAAAAATCGAAGCAACCAAAGAAAAAATTTTTCGATGGTCGCGTCATTTTTTAACTTATGGGAAAAATCGAAGCAACCAAAGAAAAAATTTTTCGATGGTCGCGTCATTTTTTAACTGATGGGAAAAATCGAAGCAACCAAAGAAAAAATTTTTCGATGGTCGCGTCATTTTTTAACTGATGGGAAAAATCGAAGCAACCAAAGAAAAAATTTTTCGAAGGTCGCGTCATTTTTTAACTGATGGGAAAAATCGAACCAACCACAGAAAAAATTTTTCGATGGTCGCGTCATTTTTTAACTGGTGGGAATAATCGAAGCAACCAAAGAAAAAATTTTTCGATGGTCGCTCATTTTTTAACTGATGGGAAAAATCGAAGCAACCAAAGAAAAAATTTTTCGATGGTCGCGTCATTTTTTAACTGGTGGGAATAATCGAAGCAACCACAGAAAAAATTTTTCGATGGTCGCGTCATTTTTTAACTGATGGGAAAAATCGAAGCAACCAAAGAAAAAATTTTTCGATGGTCGCGTCATTTTTTAACTGGTGGGAATAATCGAAGCAACCACAAAAAAAATTTTTCGATGGTCGCGTCATTTTTTAACTGATGGGAAAAATCGAAGCAACCAAAGAAAAAATTTTTCGATGGTCGCGTCATTTTTTAACTGGTGGGAATAATCGAACCAACCACAGAAAAAATTTTTCGATGGTCGCGTCATTTTTTAACTGATGGGAAAAATCGAAGCAACCACAGAAAAAATTTTTCGTTGGTCGCGTCATTTTTTAACTGATGGGAAAAATCGAAGCAACCAAAGAAAAAATTTTTCGATGGTCGCATCATTTTTTAACTGGTGGGAATAATCGAACCAACCACAGAAAAAATTTTTCGATGGTCGCGTCATTTTTTAACTGGTGGGAATAATCGAACCAACCACAGAAAAAATTTTTCGATGGTCGCGTCATTTTTTAACTGGTGGGAATAATCGAACCAACCACAGAAAAAATTTTTCGATGGTCGCGTCATTTTTTAACTGATGGGAAAAATCGAAGCAACCAAAGAAAAAATTTTTCGATGGTCGCGTCATTTTTTAACTGGTGGGAATAATCGAACCAACCACAGAAAAAATTTTTCGATGGTCGCGTCATTTTTTAACTGATGGGAAAAATCGAAGCAACCAAAGAAAAAATTTTTCGATGGTCGCATCATTTTTTAACTGGTGGGAATAATCGAACCAACCACAGAAAAAATTTTTCGTTGGTCGCGTCATTTTTTAACTGATGGGAAAAATCGAAGCAACCAAAGAAAAAATTTTTCGATGGTCGCATCATTTTTTAACTGGTGGGAATAATCGAACCAACCACAGAAAAAATTTTTCGATGGTCGCGTAATTTTTTAACTGGTGGGAATAATCGAACCAACCACAGAAAAAATTTTTCGATGGTCGCGTCATTTTTTAACTGATGGGAAAAATCGAAGCAACCAAAGAAAAAATTTTTCGATGGTCGCGTCATTTTTTAACTGGTGGGAATAATCGAACCAACCACAGAAAAAATTTTTCGATGGTCGCGTCATTTTTTAACTGATGGGAAAAATCGAAGCAACCAAAGAAAAAATTTTTCGATGGTCGCGTCATTTTTTAACAGATGGGAATAATCGAACCAACCACAGAAAAAATTTTTCGATGGTCGCGTCATTTTTTAACTGATGGGAAAAATCGAAGCAACCAAAGAAAAAATTTTTCGATGGTCGCGTCATTTTTTAACTTATGGGAAAAATCGAAGCAACCAAAGAAAAAATTTTTCGATGGTCGCGTCATTTTTTAACTGATGGGAAAAATCGAAGCAACCAAAGAAAAAATTTTTCGATGGTCGCGTCATTTTTTAACTGATGGGAAAAATCGAAGCAACCAAAGAAAAAATTTTTCGAAGGTCGCGTCATTTTTTAACTGATGGGAAAAATCGAACCAACCACAGAAAAAATTTTTCGATGGTCGCGTCATTTTTTAACTGGTGGGAATAATCGAAGCAACCAAAGAAAAAATTTTTCGATGGTCGCTCATTTTTTAACTGATGGGAAAAATCGAAGCAACCAAAGAAAAAATTTTTCGATGGTCGCGTCATTTTTTAACTGGTGGGAATAATCGAAGCAACCACAGAAAAAATTTTTCGATGGTCGCGTCATTTTTTAACTGATGGGAAAAATCGAAGCAACCAAAGAAAAAATTTTTCGATGGTCGCGTCATTTTTTAACTGGTGGGAATAATCGAAGCAACCACAGAAAAAATTTTTCGATGGTCGCGTCATTTTTTAACTGATGGGAAAAATCGAAGCAACCAAAGAAAAAATTTTTCGATGGTCGCGTCATTTTTTAACTGGTGGGAATAATCGAACCAACCACAGAAAAAATTTTTCGATGGTCGCGTCATTTTTTAACTGATGGGAAAAATCGAAGCAACCACAGAAAAAATTTTTCGTTGGTCGCGTCATTTTTTAACTGATGGGAAAAATCGAAGCAACCAAAGAAAAAATTTTTCGATGGTCGCATCATTTTTTAACTGGTGGGAATAATCGAACCAACCACAGAAAAAATTTTTCGATGGTCGCGTCATTTTTTAACTGGTGGGAATAATCGAACCAACCACAGAAAAAATTTTTCGATGGTCGCGTCATTTTTTAACTGGTGGGAATAATCGAACCAACCACAGAAAAAATTTTTCGATGGTCGCGTCATTTTTTAACTGATGGGAAAAATCGAAGCAACCAAAGAAAAAATTTTTCGATGGTCGCGTCATTTTTTAACTGGTGGGAATAATCGAACCAACCACAGAAAAAATTTTTCGATGGTCGCGTCATTTTTTAACTGATGGGAAAAATCGAAGCAACCAAAGAAAAAATTTTTCGATGGTCGCGTCATTTTTTAACTGGTGGGAATAATCGAACCAACCACAGAAAAAATTTTTCGATGGTCGCGTCATTTTTTAACTGATGGGAAAAATCGAAGCAACCAAAGAAAAAATTTTTCGATGGTCGCGTCATTTTTTAACTGGTGGGAATAATCGAACCAACCACAGAAAAAATTTTTCGATGGTCGGGTCATTTTTTAACTGATGGGAAAAATCGAAGCAACCAAAGAAAAAATTTTTCGATGGTCGCGTCATTTTTTAACTGATGGGAAAAATCGAAGCAACCAAAGAAAAAATTTTTCGATGGTCGCGTCATTTTTTAACTGATGGGAAAAATCGAAGCAACCAAAGAAAAAATTTTTCGAAGGTCGCGTCATTTTTTAACTGATGGGAAAAATCGAACCAACCACAGAAAAAATTTTTCGATGGTCGCGTCATTTTTTAACTGGTGGGAATAATCGAAGCAACCAAAGAAAAAATTTTTCGATGGTCGCTCATTTTTTAACTGATGGGAAAAATCGAAGCAACCAAAGAAAAAATTTTTCGATGGTCGCGTCATTTTTTAACTGGTGGGAATAATCGAAGCAACCACAGAAAAAATTTTTCGATGGTCGCGTCATTTTTTAACTGATGGGAAAAATCGAAGCAACCAAAGAAAAAATTTTTCGATGGTCGCGTCATTTTTTAACTGGTGGGAATAATCGAAGCAACCACAGAAAAAATTTTTCGATGGTCGCGTCATTTTTTAACTGATGGGAAAAATCGAAGCAACCAAAGAAAAAATTTTTCGATGGTCGCGTCATTTTTTAACTGATGGGAAAAATCGAAGCAACCACAGAAAAAATTTTTCGTTGGTCGCGTCATTTTTTAACTGATGGGAAAAATCGAAGCAACCAAAGAAAGAATTTTTCGATGGTCGCGTCATTTTTTAACTGATGGGAAAAATCGAAGCAAGCACAGAAAAAATTTTTCGTTGGTCGCGTCATTTTTTAACTGATGGGAAAAATCGAAGCAACCAAAGAAAAAATTTTTCGATGGTCGCGTCATTTTTTAACTGATGGGAAAAATCGAAGCAACCAAAGAAAAAATTTTTCGATGGTCGCGTCATTTTTTAACTGATGGGAAAAATCGAAGCAACCAAAGAAAAAATTTTTCGATGGTCGGGTCATTTTTTAACTGATGGGAAAAATCGAAGCAACCAAAGAAAAAATTTTTCGATGGTCGCGTCATTTTTTAACTGATGGGAAAAATCGAAGCAACCACAGAAAAAATTTTTCGTTGGTCGCGTCATTTTTTAACTGATGGGAAAAATCGAAGCAACCAAAGAAAAAATTTTTCGATGGTCGCATCATTTTTTAACTGGTGGGAATAATCGAACCAACCACAGAAAAAATTTTTCGATGGTCGCGTAATTTTTTAACTGGTGGGAATAATCGAACCAACCACAGAAAAAATTTTTCGATGGTCGCGTCATTTTTTAACTGATGGGAAAAATCGAACCAACCACAGAAAAAATTTTTCGATGGTCGCGTCATTTTTTAACTGATGGGAAAAATCGAAGCAACCAAAGAAAAAATTTTTCGATGGTCGCGTCATTTTTTAACTGGTGGGAATAATCGAACCAACCACAGAAAAAATTTTTCGATGGTCGCGTCATTTTTTAACTGATGGGAAAAATCGAAGCAACCAAAGAAAAAATTTTTCGATGGTCGCGTCATTTTTTAACAGATGGGAATAATCGAACCAACCACAGAAAAAATTTTTCGATGGTCGCGTCATTTTTTAACTGATGGGAAAAATCGAAGCAACCAAAGAAAAAATTTTTCGATGGTCGCGTCATTTTTTAACTTATGGGAAAAATCGAAGCAACCAAAGAAAAAATTTTTCGATGGTCGCGTCATTTTTTAACTGATGGGAAAAATCGAAGCAACCAAAGAAAAAATTTTTCGATGGTCGCGTCATTTTTTAACTGATGGGAAAAATCGAAGCAACCAAAGAAAAAATTTTTCGAAGGTCGCGTCATTTTTTAACTGATGGGAAAAATCGAACCAACCACAGAAAAAATTTTTCGATGGTCGCGTCATTTTTTAACTGGTGGGAATAATCGAAGCAACCAAAGAAAAAATTTTTCGATGGTCGCTCATTTTTTAACTGATGGGAAAAATCGAAGCAACCAAAGAAAAAATTTTTCGATGGTCGCGTCATTTTTTAACTGATGGGAAAAATCGAAGCAAGCACAGAAAAAATTTTTCGTTGGTCGCGTCATTTTTTAACTGATGGGAAAAATCGAAGCAACCAAAGAAAAAATTTTTCGATGGTCGCGTCATTTTTTAACTGATGGGAAAAATCGAAGCAACCAAAGAAAAAATTTTTCGATGGTCGCGTCATTTTTTAACTGATGGGAAAAATCGAAGCAACCAAAGAAAAAATTTTTCGATGGTCGGGTCATTTTTTAACTGATGGGAAAAATCGAAGCAACCAAAGAAAAAATTTTTCGATGGTCGCGTCATTTTTTAACTGATGGGAAAAATCGAACCAACCACAGAAAAAATTTTTCGATGGTCGCGTCATTTTTTAACTGATGGGAAAAATCGAAGCAACCAAAGAAAAAATTTTTCGATGGTCGCGTCATTTTTTAACTGGTGGGAATAATCGAACCAACCACAGAAAAAATTTTTCGATGGTCGCGTCATTTTTTAACTGATGGGAAAAATCGAAGCAACCAAAGAAAAAATTTTTCGATGGTCGCGTCATTTTTTAACTTATGGGAAAAATCGAAGCAACCAAAGAAAAAATTTTTCGATGGTCGCTCATTTTTTAACTGATGGGAAAAATCGAAGCAACCAAAGAAAAAATTTTTCGATGGTCGCGTCATTTTTTAACTGGTGGGAATAATCGAAGCAACCACAGAAAAAATTTTTCGATGGTCGCGTCATTTTTTAACTGATGGGAAAAATCGAAGCAACCAAAGAAAAAATTTTTCGATGGTCGCGTCATTTTTTAACTGGTGGGAATAATCGAAGCAACCACAGAAAAAATTTTTCGATGGTCGCGTCATTTTTTAACTGATGGGAAAAATCGAAGCAACCAAAGAAAAAATTTTTCGATGGTCGCGTCATTTTTTAACTGGTGGGAATAATCGAACCAACCACAGAAAAAATTTTTCGATGGTCGCGTCATTTTTTAACTGATGGGAAAAATCGAAGCAACCACAGAAAAAATTTTTCGTTGGTCGCGTCATTTTTTAACTGATGGGAAAAATCGAAGCAACCAAAGAAAAAATTTTTCGATGGTCGCGTCATTTTTTAACTGGTGGGAATAATCGAACCAACCACAGAAAAAATTTTTCGATGGTCGCGTCATTTTTTAACTGATGGGAAAAATCGAAGCAACCAAAGAAAAAATTTTTCGATGGTCGCGTCATTTTTTAACAGATGGGAATAATCGAACCAACCACAGAAAAAATTTTTCGATGGTCGCGTCATTTTTTAACTGATGGGAAAAATCGAAGCAACCAAAGAAAAAATTTTTCGATGGTCGCGTCATTTTTTAACTTATGGGAAAAATCGAAGCAACCAAAGAAAAAATTTTTCGATGGTCGCGTCATTTTTTAACTGATGGGAAAAATCGAAGCAACCAAAGAAAAAATTTTTCGATGGTCGCGTCATTTTTTAACTGATGGGAAAAATCGAAGCAACCAAAGAAAAAATTTTTCGAAGGTCGCGTCATTTTTTAACTGATGGGAAAAATCGAACCAACCACAGAAAAAATTTTTCGATGGTCGCGTCATTTTTTAACTGGTGGGAATAATCGAAGCAACCAAAGAAAAAATTTTTCGATGGTCGCTCATTTTTTAACTGATGGGAAAAATCGAAGCAACCAAAGAAAAAATTTTTCGATGGTCGCGTCATTTTTTAACTGGTGGGAATAATCGAAGCAACCACAGAAAAAATTTTTCGATGGTCGCGTCATTTTTTAACTGATGGGAAAAATCGAAGCAACCAAAGAAAAAATTTTTCGATGGTCGCGTCATTTTTTAACTGGTGGGAATAATCGAAGCAACCACAGAAAAAATTTTTCGATGGTCGCGTCATTTTTTAACTGATGGGAAAAATCGAAGCAACCAAAGAAAAAATTTTTCGATGGTCGCGTCATTTTTTAACTGGTGGGAATAATCGAACCAACCACAGAAAAAATTTTTCGATGGTCGCGTCATTTTTTAACTGATGGGAAAAATCGAAGCAACCACAGAAAAAATTTTTCGTTGGTCGCGTCATTTTTTAACTGATGGGAAAAATCGAAGCAACCAAAGAAAAAATTTTTCGATGGTCGCATCATTTTTTAACTGGTGGGAATAATCGAACCAACCACAGAAAAAATTTTTCGATGGTCGCGTCATTTTTTAACTGGTGGGAATAATCGAACCAACCACAGAAAAAATTTTTCGATGGTCGCGTCATTTTTTAACTGGTGGGAATAATCGAACCAACCACAGAAAAAATTTTTCGATGGTCGCGTCATTTTTTAACTGATGGGAAAAATCGAAGCAACCAAAGAAAAAATTTTTCGATGGTCGCGTCATTTTTTAACTGGTGGGAATAATCGAACCAACCACAGAAAAAATTTTTCGATGGTCGCGTCATTTTTTAACTGATGGGAAAAATCGAAGCAACCAAAGAAAAAATTTTTCGATGGTCGCGTCATTTTTTAACTGGTGGGAATAATCGAACCAACCACAGAAAAAATTTTTCGATGGTCGCGTCATTTTTTAACTGATGGGAAAAATCGAAGCAACCAAAGAAAAAATTTTTCGATGGTCGCGTCATTTTTTAACTGGTGGGAATAATCGAACCAACCACAGAAAAAATTTTTCGATGGTCGGGTCATTTTTTAACTGATGGGAAAAATCGAAGCAACCACAGAAAAAATTTTTCGTTGGTCGCGTCATTTTTTAACTGATGGGAAAAATCGAAGCAACCAAAGAAAAAATTTTTCGATGGTCGCGTCATTTTTTAACTGATGGGAAAAATCGAAGCAACCACAGAAAAAATTTTTCGTTGGTCGCGTCATTTTTTAACTGATGGGAAAAATCGAAGCAACCAAAGAAAAAATTTTTCGATGGTCGCATCATTTTTTAACTGGTGGGAATAATCGAACCAACCACAGAAAAAATTTTTCGATGGTCGCGTAATTTTTTAACTGGTGGGAATAATCGAACCAACCACAGAAAAAATTTTTCGATGGTCGCGTCATTTTTTAACTGATGGGAAAAATCGAAGCAACCAAAGAAAAAATTTTTCGATGGTCGCGTCATTTTTTAACTGGTGGGAATAATCGAACCAACCACAGAAAAAATTTTTCGATGGTCGCGTCATTTTTTAACTGATGGGAAAAATCGAAGCAACCAAAGAAAAAATTTTTCGATGGTCGCGTCATTTTTTAACTGATGGGAAAAATCGAAGCAACCAAAGAAAAAATTTTTCGATGGTCGCGTCATTTTTTAACTGGTGGGAATAATCGAAGCCACCACAGAAAAAATTTTTCGATGGTCGCGTCATTTTTTAACTGATGGGAAAAATCGAAGCAACCAAAGAAAAAATTTTTCGATGGTCGCGTCATTTTTTAACTGGTGGGAATAATCGAAGCAACCACAGAAAAAATTTTTCGATGGTCGCGTCATTTTTTAACTGATGGGAAAAATCGAAGCAACCAAAGAAAAAATTTTTCGATGGTCGCGTCATTTTTTAACAGATGGGAATAATCGAACCAACCACAGAAAAAATTTTTCGATGGTCGCGTCATTTTTTAACTGATGGGAAAAATCGAAGCAACCACAGAAAAAATTTTTCGAAGGTCGCGTCATTTTTTAACTGATGGGAAAAATCGAACCAACCACAGAAAAAATTTTTCGATGGTCGCGTCATTTTTTAACTGGTGGGAATAATCGAAGCAACCAAAGAAAAAATTTTTCGATGGTCGCTCATTTTTTAACTGATGGGAAAAATCGAAGCAACCAAAGAAAAAATTTTTCGATGGTCGCGTCATTTTTTAACTGGTGGGAATAATCGAAGCAACCACAGAAAAAATTTTTCGATGGTCGCGTCATTTTTTAACTGATGGGAAAAATCGAAGCAACCAAAGAAAAAATTTTTCGATGGTCGCGTCATTTTTTAACTGGTGGGAATAATCGAAGCAACCACAGAAAAAATTTTTCGATGGTCGCGTCATTTTTTAACTGATGGGAAAAATCGAAGCAACCAAAGAAAAAATTTTTCGATGGTCGCGTCATTTTTTAACTGGTGGGAATAATCGAACCAACCACAGAAAAAATTTTTCGATGGTCGCGTCATTTTTTAACTGATGGGAAAAATCGAAGCAACCACAGAAAAAATTTTTCGTTGGTCGCGTCATTTTTTAACTGATGGGAAAAATCGAAGCAACCAAAGAAAAAATTTTTCGATGGTCGCATCATTTTTTAACTGGTGGGAATAATCGAACCAACCACAGAAAAAATTTTTCGATGGTCGCGTCATTTTTTAACTGGTGGGAATAATCGAACCAACCACAGAAAAAATTTTTCGATGGTCGCGTCATTTTTTAACTGGTGGGAATAATCGAACCAACCACAGAAAAAATTTTTCGATGGTCGCGTCATTTTTTAACTGATGGGAAAAATCGAAGCAACCAAAGAAAAAATTTTTCGATGGTCGCGTCATTTTTTAACTGGTGGGAATAATCGAACCAACCACAGAAAAAATTTTTCGATGGTCGCGTCATTTTTTAACTGATGGGAAAAATCGAAGCAACCAAAGAAAAAATTTTTCGATGGTCGCGTCATTTTTTAACTGGTGGGAATAATCGAACCAACCACAGAAAAAATTTTTCGATGGTCGCGTCATTTTTTAACTGATGGGAAAAATCGAAGCAACCAAAGAAAAAATTTTTCGATGGTCGCGTCATTTTTTAACTGGTGGGAATAATCGAACCAACCACAGAAAAAATTTTTCGATGGTCGGGTCATTTTTTAACTGATGGGAAAAATCGAAGCAACCACAGAAAAAATTTTTCGTTGGTCGCGTCATTTTTTAACTGATGGGAAAAATCGAAGCAACCAAAGAAAAAATTTTTCGATGGTCGCGTCATTTTTTAACTGATGGGAAAAATCGAAGCAACCACAGAAAAAATTTTTCGTTGGTCGCGTCATTTTTTAACTGATGGGAAAAATCGAAGCAACCAAAGAAAAAATTTTTCGATGGTCGCATCATTTTTTAACTGGTGGGAATAATCGAACCAACCACAGAAAAAATTTTTCGATGGTCGCGTAATTTTTTAACTGGTGGGAATAATCGAACCAACCACAGAAAAAATTTTTCGATGGTCGCGTCATTTTTTAACTGATGGGAAAAATCGAAGCAACCAAAGAAAAAATTTTTCGATGGTCGCGTCATTTTTTAACTGGTGGGAATAATCGAACCAACCACAGAAAAAATTTTTCGATGGTCGCGTCATTTTTTAACTGATGGGAAAAATCGAAGCAACCAAAGAAAAAATTTTTCGATGGTCGCGTCATTTTTTAACTGATGGGAAAAATCGAAGCAACCAAAGAAAAAATTTTTCGATGGTCGCGTCATTTTTTAACTGGTGGGAATAATCGAAGCCACCACAGAAAAAATTTTTCGATGGTCGCGTCATTTTTTAACTGATGGGAAAAATCGAAGCAACCAAAGAAAAAATTTTTCGATGGTCGCGTCATTTTTTAACTGGTGGGAATAATCGAAGCAACCACAGAAAAAATTTTTCGATGGTCGCGTCATTTTTTAACTGATGGGAAAAATCGAAGCAACCAAAGAAAAAATTTTTCGATGGTCGCGTCATTTTTTAACAGATGGGAATAATCGAACCAACCACAGAAAAAATTTTTCGATGGTCGCGTCATTTTTTAACTGATGGGAAAAATCGAAGCAACCACAGAAAAAATTTTTCGTTGGTCGCGTCATTTTTTAACTGATGGGAAAAATCGAAGCAACCAAAGAAAAAATTTTTCGATGGTCGCATCATTTTTTAACTGGTGGGAATAATCGAACCAACCACAGAAAAAATTTTTCGATGGTCGCGTCATTTTTTAACTGGTGGGAATAATCGAACCAACCACAGAAAAAATTTTTCGATGGTCGCGTCATTTTTTAACTGGTGGGAATAATCGAACCAACCACAGAAAAAATTTTTCGATGGTCGCGTCATTTTTTAACTGATGGGAAAAATCGAAGCAACCAAAGAAAAAATTTTTCGATGGTCGCGTCATTTTTTAACTGGTGGGAATAATCGAACCAACCACAGAAAAAATTTTTCGATGGTCGCGTCATTTTTTAACTGATGGGAAAAATCGAAGCAACCAAAGAAAAAATTTTTCGATGGTCGCATCATTTTTTAACTGGTGGGAATAATCGAACCAACCACAGAAAAAATTTTTCGATGGTCGGGTCATTTTTTAACTGATGGGAAAAATCGAAGCAACCAAAGAAAAAATTTTTCGATGGTCGCGTCATTTTTTAACTGATGGGAAAAATCGAAGCAACCACAGAAAAAATTTTTCGTTGGTCGCGTCATTTTTTAACTGATGGGAAAAATCGAAGCAACCAAAGAAAGAATTTTTCGATGGTCGCGTCATTTTTTAACTGATGGGAAAAATCGAAGCAAGCACAGAAAAAATTTTTCGATGGTCGCGTCATTTTTTAACTGATGGGAAAAATCGAAGCAACCAAAGAAAAAATTTTTCGATGGTCGCGTCATTTTTTAACTGATGGGAAAAATCGAAGCAACCAAAGAAAAAATTTTTCGATGGTCGGGTCATTTTTTAACTGATGGGAAAAATCGAAGCAACCAAAGAAAAAATTTTTCGATGGTCGCGTCATTTTTTAACTGATGGGAAAAATCGAAGCAACCACAGAAAAAATTTTTTGTTGGTCGCGTCATTTTTTAACTGATGGGAAAAATCGAAGCAACCAAAGAAAAAATTTTTCGATGGTCGCGTAATTTTTTAACTGGTGGGAATAATCGAACCAACCACAGAAAAAATTTTTCGATGGTCGCGTCATTTTTTAACTGATGGGAAAAATCGAACCAACCACAGAAAAAATTTTTCGATGGTCGCGTCATTTTTTAACTGATGGGAAAAATCGAAGCAACCAAAGAAAAAATTTTTCGATGGTCGCGTCATTTTTTAACTGGTGGGAATAATCGAACCAACCACAGAAAAAATTTTTCGATGGTCGCGTCATTTTTTAACTGATGGGAAAAATCGAAGCAACCAAAGAAAAAATTTTTCGATGGTCGCGTCATTTTTTAACAGATGGGAATAATCGAACCAACCACAGAAAAAATTTTTCGATGGTCGCGTCATTTTTTAACTGATGGGAAAAATCGAAGCAACCAAAGAAAAAATTTTTCGATGGTCGCGTCATTTTTTAACTTATGGGAAAAATCGAAGCAACCAAAGAAAAAATTTTTCGATGGTCGCGTCATTTTTTAACTGATGGGAAAAATCGAAGCAACCAAAGAAAAAATTTTTCGATGGTCGCGTCATTTTTTAACTGATGGGAAAAATCGAAGCAACCAAAGAAAAAATTTTTCGAAGGTCGCGTCATTTTTTAACTGATGGGAAAAATCGAACCAACCACAGAAAAAATTTTTCGATGGTCGCGTCATTTTTTAACTGGTGGGAATAATCGAAGCAACCAAAGAAAAAATTTTTCGATGGTCGCTCATTTTTTAACTGATGGGAAAAATCGAAGCAACCAAAGAAAAAATTTTTCGATGGTCGCGTCATTTTTTAACTGGTGGGAATAATCGAAGCAACCACAGAAAAAATTTTTCGATGGTCGCGTCATTTTTTAACTGATGGGAAAAATCGAAGCAACCAAAGAAAAAATTTTTCGATGGTCGCGTCATTTTTTAACTGGTGGGAATAATCGAAGCAACCACAAAAAAAATTTTTCGATGGTCGCGTCATTTTTTAACTGATGGGAAAAATCGAAGCAACCAAAGAAAAAATTTTTCGATGGTCGCGTCATTTTTTAACTGGTGGGAATAATCGAACCAACCACAGAAAAAATTTTTCGATGGTCGCGTCATTTTTTAACTGATGGGAAAAATCGAAGCAACCACAGAAAAAATTTTTCGTTGGTCGCGTCATTTTTTAACTGATGGGAAAAATCGAAGCAACCAAAGAAAAAATTTTTCGATGGTCGCATCATTTTTTAACTGGTGGGAATAATCGAACCAACCACAGAAAAAATTTTTCGATGGTCGCGTCATTTTTTAACTGGTGGGAATAATCGAACCAACCACAGAAAAAATTTTTCGATGGTCGCGTCATTTTTTAACTGGTGGGAATAATCGAACCAACCACAGAAAAAATTTTTCGATGGTCGCGTCATTTTTTAACTGATGGGAAAAATCGAAGCAACCAAAGAAAAAATTTTTCGATGGTCGCGTCATTTTTTAACTGGTGGGAATAATCGAACCAACCACAGAAAAAAATTTTCGATGGTCGCGTCATTTTTTAACTGATGGGAAAAATCGAAGCAACCAAAGAAAAAATTTTTCGATGGTCGCATCATTTTTTAACTGGTGGGAATAATCGAACCAACCACAGAAAAAATTTTTCGTTGGTCGCGTCATTTTTTAACTGATGGGAAAAATCGAAGCAACCAAAGAAAAAATTTTTCGATGGTCGCATCATTTTTTAACTGGTGGGAATAATCGAACCAACCACAGAAAAAATTTTTCGATGGTCGCGTAATTTTTTAACTGGTGGGAATAATCGAACCAACCACAGAAAAAATTTTTCGATGGTCGCGTCATTTTTTAACTGATGGGAAAAATCGAAGCAACCAAAGAAAAAATTTTTCGATGGTCGCGTCATTTTTTAACTGGTGGGAATAATCGAACCAACCACAGAAAAAATTTTTCGATGGTCGCGTCATTTTTTAACTGATGGGAAAAATCGAAGCAACCAAAGAAAAAATTTTTCGATGGTCGCGTCATTTTTTAACAGATGGGAATAATCGAACCAACCACAGAAAAAATTTTTCGATGGTCGCGTCATTTTTTAACTGATGGGAAAAATCGAAGCAACCAAAGAAAAAATTTTTCGATGGTCGCGTCATTTTTTAACTTATGGGAAAAATCGAAGCAACCAAAGAAAAAATTTTTCGATGGTCGCGTCATTTTTTAACTGATGGGAAAAATCGAAGCAACCAAAGAAAAAATTTTTCGATGGTCGCGTCATTTTTTAACTGATGGGAAAAATCGAAGCAACCAAAGAAAAAATTTTTCGAAGGTCGCGTCATTTTTTAACTGATGGGAAAAATCGAACCAACCACAGAAAAAATTTTTCGATGGTCGCGTCATTTTTTAACTGGTGGGAATAATCGAAGCAACCAAAGAAAAAATTTTTCGATGGTCGCTCATTTTTTAACTGATGGGAAAAATCGAAGCAACCAAAGAAAAAATTTTTCGATGGTCGCGTCATTTTTTAACTGGTGGGAATAATCGAAGCAACCACAGAAAAAATTTTTCGATGGTCGCGTCATTTTTTAACTGATGGGAAAAATCGAAGCAACCAAAGAAAAAATTTTTCGATGGTCGCGTCATTTTTTAACTGGTGGGAATAATCGAAGCAACCACAGAAAAAATTTTTCGATGGTCGCGTCATTTTTTAACTGATGGGAAAAATCGAAGCAACCAAAGAAAAAATTTTTCGATGGTCGCGTCATTTTTTAACTGGTGGGAATAATCGAACCAACCACAGAAAAAATTTTTCGATGGTCGCGTCATTTTTTAACTGATGGGAAAAATCGAAGCAACCACAGAAAAAATTTTTCGTTGGTCGCGTCATTTTTTAACTGATGGGAAAAATCGAAGCAACCAAAGAAAAAATTTTTCGATGGTCGCATCATTTTTTAACTGGTGGGAATAATCGAACCAACCACAGAAAAAATTTTTCGATGGTCGCGTCATTTTTTAACTGGTGGGAATAATCGAACCAACCACAGAAAAAATTTTTCGATGGTCGCGTCATTTTTTAACTGGTGGGAATAATCGAACCAACCACAGAAAAAATTTTTCGATGGTCGCGTCATTTTTTAACTGATGGGAAAAATCGAAGCAACCAAAGAAAAAATTTTTCGATGGTCGCGTCATTTTTTAACTGGTGGGAATAATCGAACCAACCACAGAAAAAATTTTTCGATGGTCGCGTCATTTTTTAACTGATGGGAAAAATCGAAGCAACCAAAGAAAAAATTTTTCGATGGTCGCGTCATTTTTTAACTGGTGGGAATAATCGAACCAACCACAGAAAAAATTTTTCGATGGTCGCGTCATTTTTTAACTGATGGGAAAAATCGAAGCAACCAAAGAAAAAATTTTTCGATGGTCGCGTCATTTTTTAACTGGTGGGAATAATCGAACCAACCACAGAAAAAATTTTTCGATGGTCGGGTCATTTTTTAACTGATGGGAAAAATCGAAGCAACCAAAGAAAAAATTTTTCGATGGTCGCGTCATTTTTTAACTGATGGGAAAAATCGAAGCAACCACAGAAAAAATTTTTCGTTGGTCGCGTCATTTTTTAACTGATGGGAAAAATCGAAGCAACCAAAGAAAAAATTTTTCGATGGTCGCGTCATTTTTTAACTGATGGGAAAAATCGAAGCAACCACAGAAAAAATTTTTCGTTGGTCGCGTCATTTTTTAACTGATGGGAAAAATCGAAGCAACCAAAGAAAAAATTTTTCGATGGTCGCATCATTTTTTAACTGGTGGGAATAATCGAACCAACCACAGAAAAAATTTTTCGATGGTCGCGTAATTTTTTAACTGGTGGGAATAATCGAACCAACCACAGAAAAAATTTTTCGATGGTCGCGTCATTTTTTAACTGATGGGAAAAATCGAAGCAACCAAAGAAAAAATTTTTCGATGGTCGCGTCATTTTTTAACTGGTGGGAATAATCGAACCAACCACAGAAAAAATTTTTCGATGGTCGCGTCATTTTTTAACTGATGGGAAAAATCGAAGCAACCAAAGAAAAAATTTTTCGATGGTCGCGTCATTTTTTAACTGGTGGGAATAATCGAACCAACCACAGAAAAAATTTTTCGATGGTCGCGTCATTTTTTAACTGATGGGAAAAATCGAAGCAACCAAAGAAAAAATTTTTCGATGGTCGCGTCATTTTTTAACAGATGGGAATAATCGAACCAAACACAGAAAAAATTTTTCGATGGTCGCGTCATTTTTTAACTGATGGGAAAAATCGAAGCAACCAAAGAAAAAATTTTTCGATGGTCGCGTCATTTTTTAACTTATGGGAAAAATCGAAGCAACCAAAGAAAAAATTTTTCGATGGTCGCGTCATTTTTTAACTGATGGGAAAAATCGAAGCAACCAAAGAAAAAATTTTTCGATGGTCGCGTCATTTTTTAACTGATGGGAAAAATCGAAGCAACCAAAGAAAAATTTTTTCGAAGGTCGCGTCATTTTTTAACTGATGGGAAAAATCGAACCAACCACAGAAAAAATTTTTCGATGGTCGCGTCATTTTTTAACTGGTGGGAATAATCGAAGCAACCAAAGAAAAAATTTTTCGATGGTCGCTCATTTTTTAACTGATGGGAAAAATCGAAGCAACCAAAGAAAAAATTTTTCGATGGTCGCGTCATTTTTTAACTGGTGGGAATAATCGAAGCCACCACAGAAAAAATTTTTCGATGGTCGCGTCATTTTTTAACTGATGGGAAAAATCGAAGCAACCAAAGAAAAAATTTTTCGATGGTCGCGTCATTTTTTAACTGGTGGGAATAATCGAAGCAACCACAGAAAAAATTTTTCGATGGTCGCGTCATTTTTTAACTGATGGGAAAAATCGAAGCAACCAAAGAAAAAATTTTTCGATGGTCGCGTCATTTTTTAACAGATGGGAATAATCGAACCAACCACAGAAAAAATTTTTCGATGGTCGCGTCATTTTTTAACTGATGGGAAAAATCGAAGCAACCAAAGAAAAAATTTTTCGATGGTCGCGTCATTTTTTAACTGATGGGAAAAATCGAAGCAACCAAAGAAAAAATTTTTCGATGGTCGCGTCATTTTTTAACTGATGGGAAAAATCGAAGCAACCAAAGAAAAAATTTTTCGAAGGTCGCGTCATTTTTTAACTGATGGGAAAAATCGAACCAACCACAGAAAAAATTTTTCGATGGTCGCGTCATTTTTTAACTGGTGGGAATAATCGAAGCAACCAAAGAAAAAATTTTTCGATGGTCGCTCATTTTTTAACTGATGGGAAAAATCGAAGCAACCAAAGAAAAAATTTTTCGATGGTCGCGTCATTTTTTAACTGGTGGGAATAATCGAAGCAACCACAGAAAAAATTTTTCGATGGTCGCGTCATTTTTTAACTGATGGGAAAAATCGAAGCAACCAAAGAAAAAATTTTTCGATGGTCGCGTCATTTTTTAACTGGTGGGAATAATCGAAGCAACCACAGAAAAAATTTTTCGATGGTCGCGTCATTTTTTAACTGATGGGAAAAATCGAAGCAACCAAAGAAAAAATTTTTCGATGGTCGCGTCATTTTTTAACTGATGGGAAAAATCGAAGCAACCAAAGAAAAAATTTTTCGATGGTCGCGTCATTTTTTAACTGGTGGGAATAATCGAAGCAACCACAGAAAAAATTTTTCGATGGTCGCGTCATTTTTTAACTGATGGGAATAATCGAAGCAACCAAAGAAAAAATTTTTCGATGGTCGCGTCATTTTTTAACTGGTGGGAATAATCGAACCAACCACAGAAAAAATTTTTCGATGGTCGCGTCATTTTTTAACTGATGGGAAAAATCGAAGCAACCAAAGAAAAAATTTTTCGATGGTCGCGTCATTTTTTAACTGATGGAAAAAATCGAAGCAACCAAAGAAAAAATTTTTCGATGGTCGCGTCATTTTTTAACTGATGGGAAAAATCGAAGCAACCAAAGAAAAAATTTTTCGATGGTCGCGTCATTTTTTAACTGATGGGAAAAATCGAAGCAACCAAAGAAAAAATTTTTCGATGGTCGCGTCATTTTTTAACTGGTGGGAATAATCGAAGCAACCACAGAAAAATTTTTTCGATGGTCGCGTCATTTTTTAACTGATGGGAAAAATCGAAGCAACCAAAGAAAAAAATTTTCGATGGTCGCGTCATTTTTTAACTGGTGGGAATAATCGAACCAACCACAGAAAAAATTTTTCGATGGTCGCGTCATTTTTTAACTGATGGGAAAAATCGAAGCAACCAAAGAAAAAATTTTTCGATGGTCGCGTCATTTTTTAACAGATGGGAATAATCGAACCAACCACAGAAAAAATTTTTCGATGTCGCGTCATTTTTTAACTGATGGGAAAAATCGAAGCAACCAAAGAAAAAATTTTTCGATGGTCGCGTCATTTTTTAACTGATGGGAAAAATCGAAGAAACCAAAGAAAAAATTTTTCGATGGTCGCGTCATTTTTTAACTGATGGGAAAAATCGAACCAACCACAGAAAAAATTTTTCGATGGTCGCGTCATTTTTTAACTGGTGGGAATAATCGAACCAACCACAGAAAAAATTTTTCGATGGTCGCGTCATTTTTTAACTGATGGGAAAAATCGAAGCAACCAAAGAAAAAATTTTTCGATGGTCGCGTCATTTTTTAACTGATGGGAAAAATCGAACCAACCACAGAAAAAATTTTTCGATGGTCGCGTCATTTTTTAACTGGTGGGAATAATCGAAGCAACCAAAGAAAAAATTTTTCGATGGTCGCGTCATTTTTTAACTGGTGGGAATAATCGAACCAACCACAGAAAAAATTTTTCGATGGTCGCGTCATTTTTTAACTGATGGGAAAAATCGAAGCAACCAAAGAAAAAAATTTTCGATGGTCGCGTCATTTTTTAACTGGTGGGAATAATCGAAGCAACCACAGAAAAAATTTTTCGATGGTCGCGTCATTTTTTAACTGATGGGAAAAATCGAAGCAACCAAAGAAAAATTTTTTCGATGGTCGCGTCATTTTTTAACTGGTGGGAATAATCGAAGCAACCACAGAAAAAATTTTTCGATGGTCGCGTCATTTTTTAACTGATGGGAAAAATCGAAGCAACCAAAGAAAAAATTTTTCGATGGTCGCGTCATTTTTTAACTGATGGGAAAAATCGAAGCAACCAAAGAAAAAATTTTTCGATGGTCGCGTCATTTTTTAACTGATGGGAAAAATCGAAGCAACCAAAGAAAAAAATTTTCGATGGTCGCGTCATTTTTTAACTGGTGGGAATAATCGAACCAACCACAGAAAAAATTTTTCGATGGTCGCGTCATTTTTTAACTGATGGGAAAAATCGAAGCAACCAAAGAAACAATTTTTCGATGGTCGCGTCATTTTTTAACTGGTGGGAATAATCGAAGCAACCAAAGAAAAAATTTTTCGATGGTCGCGTCATTTTTTAACTGATGGGAAAAATCGAAGCAACCAAAGAAAAAATTTTTCGATGGTCGCGTCATTTTTTAACTGGTGGGAATAATCGAAGCAACCACAGAAAAATTTTTTCGATGGTCGCGTCATTTTTTGATGGGAAAAATCGAAGCAACCAAAGAAAAAATTTTTCGATGGTCGCGTCATTTTTTAACTGATGGGAAAAATCGAAACAACCAAAGAAAAAATTTTTCGATGGTCGCGTCATTTTTTAACTGATGGGAAAAATCGAAGCAACCAAAGAAAAAAATTTTCGATGCTCGCGTCATTTTTTAACTGATGGGGAAAATCGAAGCAACCAAAGAAAAAATTTTTCGATGGTCGCGTCATTTTTTTAACTGATGGGAAAAATCGAACCAACCACAGAAAAAATTTTTCGATGGTCGCGTCATTTTTTAACTGGTGGGAATAATCGAAGCAACCACAGAAAAAATTTTTCGTTGGTCGCGTCATTTTTTAACTGATGGGAAAAATCGAAGCAACCAAAGAAAAAAATTTTCGATGGTCGCGTCATTTTTTAACTGGTGGGAATAATCGAACCAACCACAGAAAAAATTTTTCGATGGTCGCGTCATTTTTTAACTGATGGGAAAAATCGAAGCAACCAAAGAAAAAATTTTTCGATGGTCGCGTCATTTTTTAACTGATGGGAAAAATCGAAGCAACCAAAGAAAAAATTTTCGATGGTCGCGTCATTTTTTAACTGGTGGGAATAATCGAACCAACCACAGAAAAAATTTTTCGATGGTCGCGTCATTTTTTAACTGATGGGAAAAATCGAAGCAACCAAAGAAAAAATTTTTCGATGGTCGCGTCATTTTTTAACTGATGGGAAAAATCGAAGCAACCAAAGAAAAAATTTTTCGATGGTCGCGTCATTTTTTAACTGATGGGAAAAATCGAAGCAACCAAAGAAAAAATTTTTCGATGGTCGCGTCATTTTTTAACTGGTGGGAATAATCGAAGCAACCAAAGAAAAAATTTTTCGATGGTCGCGTCATTTTTTAACTGATGGGAAAAATCGAAGCAACCAAAGAAAAAATTTTTCGATGGTCGCGTCATTTTTTAACTGGTGGGAATAATCGAAGCAACCACAGAAAAATTTTTTCGATGGTCGCGTCATTTTTTAACTGATGGGAAAAATCGAAGCAACCAAAGAAAAAAATTTTCGATGGTCGCGTCATTTTTTAACTGATGGGAAAAATCGAAACAACCAAAGAAAAAATTTTTCGATGGTCGCGTCATTTTTTAACTGATGGGAAAAATCGAAGCAACCAAAGAAAAAATTTTTCGATGCTCGCGTCATTTTTTAACTGATGGGGAAAATCGAAGAAACCAAAGAAAAAATTTTTCGATGGTCGCGTCATTTTTTAACTGATGGGAAAAATCGAAGCAACCAAAGAAAAAATTTTTCGATGGTCGCGTCATTTTTTAACTGATGGGAAAAATCGAAGCAACCAAAGAAAAAATTTTTCGATGGTCGCGTCATTTTTTAACTGGTGGGAATAATCGAAGCAACCAAAGAAAAAATTTTTCGATGGTCGCGTCATTTTTTAACAGATGGGAATAATCGAACCAACCACAGAAAAAATTTTTCGATGTCGCGTCATTTTTTAACTGATGGGAAAAATCGAAGCAACCAAAGAAAAAATTTTTCGATGGTCGCGTCATTTTTTAACTGATGGGAAAAATCGAAGCAACCAAAGAAAAAATTTTTCGATGGTCGCGTCATTTTTTAACTGATGGGAAAAATCGAAGCAACCAAAGAAAAAATTTTTCGATGGTCGCGTCATTTTTTAACTGATGGGAAAAATCGAAGCAACCAAAGAAAAAATTTTTCGAAGGTCGCGTCATTTTTTAACTGATGGGAAAAATCGAACCAACCACAGAAAAAATTTTTCGATGGTCGCGTCATTTTTTAACTGATGGGAAAAATCGAAGCAACCAAAGAAAAAATTTTTCGATGGTCGCGTCATTTTTTAACTGGTGGGAATAATCGAAGCAACCAAAGAAAAAATTTTTCGATGGTCGCGTCATTTTTTAACTGATGGGAAAAATCGAAGCAACCAAAGAAAAAATTTTTCGATGGTCGCGTCATTTTTTAACTGGTGGGAATAATCGAAGCAACCACAGAAAAATTTTTTCGATGGTCGCGTCATTTTTTAACTGATGGGAAAAATCGAAGCAACCAAAGAAAAAAATTTTCGATGGTCGCGTCATTTTTTAACTGATGGGAAAAATCGAAACAACCAAAGAAAAAATTTTTCGATGGTCGCGTCATTTTTTAACTGATGGGAAAAATCGAAGCAACCAAAGAAAAAATTTTTCGATGCTCGCGTCATTTTTTAACTGATGGGGAAAATCGAAGAAACCAAAGAAAAAATTTTTCGATGGTCGCGTCATTTTTTAACTGATGGGAAAAATCGAAGCAACCAAAGAAAAAATTTTTCGATGGTCGCGTCATTTTTTAACTGATGGGAAAAATCGAAGCAACCAAAGAAAAAATTTTTCGATGGTCGCGTCATTTTTTAACTGGTGGGAATAATCAAACCAACCACAGAAAAAATTTTTCGATGGTCGCGTCATTTTTTAACTGATGGGAAAAATCGAAGCAACCAAAGAAAAAATTTTTCGATGGTCGCGTCATTTTTTAACAGATGGGAATAATCGAACCAACCACAGAAAAAATTTTTCGATGTCGCGTCATTTTTTAACTGATGGGAAAAATCGAAGCAACCAAAGAAAAAATTTTTCGATGGTCGCGTCATTTTTTAACTGATGGGGAAAATCGAAGCAACCAAAGAAAAAATTTTTCGATGGTCGCGTCATTTTTTAACTGATGGGAAAAATCGAAGCAACCAAAGAAAAAATTTTTCGATGGTCGCGTCATTTTTTAACTGATGGGAAAAATCGAAGCAACCAAAGAAAAAATTTTTCGAAGGTCGCGTCATTTTTTAACTGATGGGAAAAATCGAACCAACCACAGAAAAAATTTTTCGATGGTCGCGTCGATGGTGGGAATAATCGAAGCAACCAAAGAAAAAATTTTTCGATGGTCGCGTCATTTTTTAACTGATGGGAAAAATCGAAGCAACCAAAGAAAAAATTTTTCGATGGTCGCGTCATTTTTTAACTGGTGGGAATAATCGAAGCAACCACAGAAAAAATTTTTCGATGGTCGCGTCATTTTTTAAGTGATGGGAAAAATCGAAGCAACCACAGAAAAAATTTTTCGATGGTCGCGTCATTTTTTAACTGATGGGAAAAATCGAAGCAACCAAAGAAAAAATTTTTCGATGGTCGCGTCATATTTTAACTGATGGGAAAAATCGAAGCAACCAAAGAAAAAATTTTTCGATGGTCGCGTCATTTTTTAACTGGTGGGAATAATCGAACCAACCACAGAAAAAATTTTTCGATGGTCGCGTCATTTTTTAACTGGTGGGAATAATCGAACCAACCACAGAAAAAATTTTTCGATGGTCGCGTCATTTTTTAACTGATAGGAAAAATCGAAGCAACCAAAGAAAAAATTTTTCGATGGTCGCGTCATTTTTTAACTGATGGGAAAAATCGAAGCAACCAAAGAAAAAAAATTTCGATGGTCGCGTCATTTTTTAACTGGTGGGAATAATCGAAGCAACCACAGAAAAAATTTTTCGATGGTCGCGTCATTTTTTAACTGATGGGAAAAATCGAAGCAACCACAGAAAAAATTTTTCGATGGTCGCGTCATTTTTTAACTGATGGGAAAAATCGAAGCAACCAAAGAAAAAATTTTTCGATGGTCGCGTCATTTTTTAACTGATGGGAAAAATCGAAACAACCAAAGAAAAAATTTTTCGATGGTCGCGTCATTTTTTAACTGATGGGAAAAATCGAAGCAACCAAAGAAAAAATTTTTCGATGCTCGCGTCATTTTTTAACTGATGGGGAAATTTTTTTTCTTCGGTCAGTTCATCTTTCCCACCGTCCAAATTTTTTTTCGGTCCGTCGAAATTTTTTTTTTCTGACCGTCCAAATTTTTTTTCTGTCCGTCGAAATTTTTTTTCTTCGGTCAGTTCATCTTTCCCACCGTCGAATTTTTTTTTTCTGACCGTCGAAATTTTTTTTCTTCGGTCAGTTCATCTTTCCCACCGTCGAAATTTTTTTTCTGACCGTCGAAATTTTTTTTCTTTGGTTAGTTCATCTTTCCCACCGTCGAAATTTTTTTTCTGACCGTCGAAATTTTTTTTCTTTGGTTAGTTCATCTTTCCCACCGTCGAAATTTTTTTTCTGACCGTCCAAATTTTTTTTCGGTCCGTCGAAATTTTTTTTCTTCGGTCAGTTCATCTTTCCCACCGTCGAAATTTTTTTTCTGACCGTCGAAATTTTTTTTCTTTGGTTAGTTCATCTTTCCCACCGTCCAAATTTTTTTCTGACCGTCCAAATTTTTTTTCTGTCCGTCGAAATTTTTTTTCTTCGGTTAGTTCATCTTTCCCACCGTCGAAATTTTTTTTCTGACCGTCCAAATTTTTTTTCTGTCCGTCGAAATTTTTTTTCTTCGGTCAGTTCATCTTTCCCACCGTCGAAATTTTTTTCTGACCGTCGAAATTTTTTTTCTGTCCGTCGAAATTTTTTTTCTGACCGTCGAAATTTTTTTTCTGACCGTCGAAATTTTTTTTCTTTGGTTAGTTCATCTTTCCCACCGTCGAAATTTTTTTTCTGACCGTCCAAATTTTTTTTCTGTCCGTCGAAATTTTTTTTCTTCGGTCAGTTCATCTTTCCCACCGTCGAAATTTTTTTTCTGACCGTCGAAATTTTTTTCTTTGGTTAGTTCATCTTTCCCACCGTCCAAATTTTTTTTCTGACCGTCCAAATTTTTTTCTGTCCGTCGAAATTTTTTTTCTTCGGTTAGTTCATCTTTCCCACCGTCGAAATTTTTTTCTGACCGTCGAAATTTTTTTTCTGTCCGTCGAATTTTTTTTTCTTCGGTCAGTTCATCTTTCCCACCGTCGAAATTTTTTTTCTGACCGTCGAAATTTTTTTTCTGACCGTCCAAATTTTTTTTCTGACCGTCGAAATTTTTTTTCTTTGGTTAGTTCATCTTTCCCACCGTCGAAATTTTTTTTCTGACCGTCGAAATTTTTTTTCTTTGGTTAGTTCATCTTTCCCACCGTCGAAATTTTTTTTCTGTCCGTCGAAATTTTTTTTCTGACCGTCGAAATTTTTTTTCTTCGGTCAGTTCATCTTTCCCACCGTCGAAATTTTTTTTCTGACCGTCGAAATTTTTTTTCTGTCCGTCGAAATTTTTTTTCTTCGGTCAGTTCATCTTTCCCACCGTCGAAATTTTCTTTCTGACCGTCGAAATTTTTTTTCTTTGGTTAGTTCATCTTTCCCACCGTCCAAATTTTTTTTCTGACCGTCCAAATTTTTTTTCTGTCCGTCGAAATTTTTTTTCTTCGGTTAGTTCATCTTTCCCACCGTCGAAATTTTTTTTCTGACCGTCCAAATTTTTTTTCTGACCGTCGAAATTTTTTTTCTTTGGTTAGTTCATCTTTCCCACCGTCGAAATTTTTTTTCTGACCGTCGAAATTTTTTTTCTGACCGTCCAAATTTTTTTTCTGTCCGTCGAAATTTTTTTTCTTCGGTTAGTTCATCTTTCCCACCGTCGAAATTTTTTTCTGACCGTCGAAATTTTTTTTCTGTCCGTCGAATTTTTTTTCTTCGGTCAGTTCATCTTTCCCACCGTCGAAATTTTTTTTCTGACCGTCGAAATTTTTTTTCTTTGGTTAGTTCATCTTTCCCACCGTCCAAATTTTTTTTCTGACCGTCCAAATTTTTTTTCTGTCCGTCGAAATTTTTTTTCTTCGGTTAGTTCATCTTTCCCACCGTCGAAATTTTTTTCTGACCGTCGAAATTTTTTTTCTGTCCGTCGAATTTTTTTTCTTCGGTTAGTTCATCTTTCCCACCGTCGAAATTTTTTTTCTGACAGTCCAAATTTTTTTTCTGACCGTCCAAATTTTTTTCTGTCCGTCGAAATTTTTTTTCTTCGGTCAGTTCATCTTTCCCACCGTCCAAATTTTTTTTCTGACCGTCCAAATTTTTTTTCTGTCCGTCGAAATTTTTTTTCTTCGGTTAGTTCATCTTTCCCACCGTCGAAATTTTTTTCTGACCGTCGAAATTTTTTTTCTGTCCGTCGAATTTTTTTTTCTTCGGTTAGTTCATCTTTCCCACCGTCGAAATTTTTTTTCTGACCTTCCAAATTTTTTTTCTGTCCGTCGAAATTTTTTTTCTTCGGTCAGTTCATCTTTCCCACCGTCGAAATTTTTTTTCTGACCGTCCAAATTTTTTTTCTGACCGTCGAAATTTTTTTTCTTTGGTTAGTTCATCTTTCCCACCGTCGAAATTTTTTTTCTGACCGTCCAAATTTTTTTTCTGTCCGTCGAAATTTTTTTTCTTCGGTCAGTTCATCTTTCCCACCGTCAAAATTTTTTTTCTGACCGTCGAAATTTTTTTTCTTTGGTTAGTTCATCTTTCCCACCGTCCAAATTTTTTTTCTGACCGTCCAAATTTTTTTTCTGTCCGTCGAAATTTTTTTTCTTCGGTTAGTTCATCTTTCCCACCGTCGAAATTTTTTTCTGACCGTCGAAATTTTTTTTCTGTCCGTCGAATTTTTTTTTCTTCGGTTAGTTCATCTTTCCCACCGTCGAAATTTTTTTTCTGACCTTCCAAATTTTTTTTCTGTCCGTCGAAATTTTTTTTCTTCGGTCAGTTCATCTTTCCCACCGTCGAAATTTTTTTTCTGACCGTCGAAATTTTTTTTCTTTGGTTAGTTCATCTTTCCCACCGTCGAAATTTTTTTTCTGACCGTCCAAATTTTTTTTCTGTCCGTCGAAATTTTTTTTCTTCGGTCAGTTCATCTTTCCCACCGTCGAATTTTTTTTTCTGACCGTCGAAATTTTTTTTCTTCGGTCAGTTCATCTTTCCCACCGTCGAAATTTTTTTTCTGACCGTCGAAATTTTTTTTCTTTGGTTAGTTCATCTTTCCCACCGTCGAAATTTTTTTTCTGACCGTCGAAATTTTTTTTCTTTGGTTAGTTCATCTTTCCCACCGTCGAAATTTTTTTTCTGACCGTCCAAATTTTTTTTCGGTCCGTCGAAATTTTTTTTCTTCGGTCAGTTCATCTTTCCCACCGTCGAAATTTTTTTTCTGACCGTCGAAATTTTTTTTCTGTCCGTCGAAATTTTTTTTCTGACCGTCGAAATTTTTTTTCTTTGGTTAGTTCATCTTTCCCACCGTCGAAATTTTTTTTCTGACCGTCCAAATTTTTTTTCTGTCCGTCGAAATTTTTTTTCTTCGGTCAGTTCATCTTTCCCACCGTCGAAATTTTTTTTCTGACCGTCGAAATTTTTTTTCTTTGGTTAGTTCATCTTTCCCACCGTCCAAATTTTTTTCTGACCGTCCAAATTTTTTTTCTGTCCGTCGAAATTTTTTTTCTTCGGTTAGTTCATCTTTCCCACCGTCGAAATTTTTTTCTGACCGTCGAAATTTTTTTTCTGTCCGTCGAATTTTTTTTTCTTCGGTTAGTTCATCTTTCCCACCGTCGAAATTTTTTTTCTGACCGTCCAAATTTTTTTTCTGTCCGTCGAAATTTTTTTTCTTCGGTCAGTTCATCTTTCCCACCGTCGAAATTTTTTTCTGACCGTCGAAATTTCTTTTCTGTCCGTCGAATTTTTTTTCTTTGGTTAGTTCATCTTTCCCACCGTCCAAATTTTTTTTCTGACCGTCCAAATTTTTTTTCTGTCCGTCGAAATTTTTTTTCTTCGGTTAGTTCATCTTTCCCACCGTCGAAATTTTTTTTCTGACCGTCGAAATTTTTTTTCTTTGGTTAGTTCATCTTTCCCACCGTCGAAATTTTTTTTCTGACCGTCGAAATTTTTTTTCTTTGGTTAGTTCATCTTTCCCACCGTCGAAATTTTTTTTCTGACCGTCGAAATTTTTTTTCTTTGGTTAGTTCATCTTTCCCACCGTCGAAATTTTTTTTCTGACCGTCGAAATTTTTTTTTCTTCGGTTTCCCACCGTCGAAATTTTTTTCTGACCGTCGAAATTTTTTTTCTGTCCGTCGAATTTTTTTTCTTCGGTTAGTTCATCTTTCCCACCGTCGAAATTTTTTTTCTGACCGTCGAAATTTTTTTTCTGTCCGTCGAAATTTTTTTTCTTCGGTCAGTTCATCTTTCCCACCGTCGAAATTTTTTTTCTGACCGTCGAAATTTTTTTTCTTTGGTTAGTTCATCTTTCCCACCGTCCAAATTTTTTTTCTGACCGTCCAAATTTTTTTTCTGTCCGTCGAAATTTTTTTTCTTCGGTTAGTTCATCTTTCCCACCGTCGAAATTTTTTTCTGACCGTCGAAATTTCTTTTCTGTCCGTCGAATTTTTTTTCTTTGGTTAGTTCATCTTTCCCACCGTCCAAATTTTTTTTCTGACCGTCCAAATTTTTTTTCTGTCCGTCGAAATTTTTTTTCTTCGGTTAGTTCATCTTTCCCACCGTCGAAATTTTTTTCTGACCGTCGAAATTTTTTTTCTGTCCGTCGAATTTTTTTTTCTTCGGTTAGTTCATCTTTCCCACCGTCGAAATTTTTTTTCTGACCGTCCAAATTTTTTTTCTGTCCGTCGAAATTTTTTTTCTTCGGTCAGTTCATCTTTCCCACCGTCGAAATTTTTTTTCTGACCGTCGAAATTTTTTTTCTTTGGTTAGTTCATCTTTCCCACCGTCGAAATTTTTTTTCTGACCGTCGAAATTTTTTTCTTTGGTTAGTTCATCTTTCCCACCGTCGAAATTTTTTTTCTGACCGTCGAAATTTTTTTTCTTTGGTTAGTTCATCTTTCCCACCGTCGAAATTTTTTTTCTGACCGTCGAAATTTTTTTCTTTGGTTAGTTCATCTTTCCCACCGTCGAAATTTTTTTTCTGACCGTCCAAATTTTTTTTCTGACCGTCGAAATTTTTTTTCTGTCCGTCGAAATTTTTTTTCTTCGGTCAGTTCATCTTTCCCACCGTCGAAATTTTTTTTCTGACCGTCGAAATTTTTTTCTTTGGTTAGTTCATCTTTCCCACCGTCGAAATTTTTTTTCTGACCGTCGAAATTTTTTTTCTTTGGTTAGTTCATCTTTCCCACCGTCGAAATTTTTTTTCTGACCGTCGAAATTTTTTTAAGAAAAAAACCAAAGATGGTTAGTTCATCTTTCCCACCGTCGAAATTTTTTTTCTGACCTTCCAAATTTTTTTTCTGTCCGTCGAAATTTTTTTTCTTCGGTCGTTCATCTTTCCCACCGTCGAAATTTTTTTTCTGACCGTCGAAATTTTTTTTCTTTGGTTAGTTCATCTTTCCCACCGTCGAAATTTTTTTTCTGACCGTCCAAATTTTTTTTCTGTCCGTCGAAATTTTTTTTCTTCGGTCAGTTCATCTTTCCCACCGTCGAATTTTTTTTTCTGACCGTCGAAATTTTTTTTCTTCGGTCAGTTCATCTTTCCCACCGTCGAAATTTTTTTTCTGACCGTCGAAATTTTTTTTCTTTGGTTAGTTCATCTTTCCCACCGTCGAAATTTTTTTTCTGACCGTCGAAATTTTTTTTCTTTGGTTAGTTCATCTTTCCCACCGTCGAAATTTTTTTTCTGACCGTCCAAATTTTTTTTCGGTCCGTCGAAATTTTTTTTCTTCGGTCAGTTCATCTTTCCCACCGTCGAAATTTTTTTTCTGACCGTCGAAATTTTTTTTCTGTCCGTCGAAATTTTTTTTCTGACCGTCGAAATTTTTTTTCTTTGGTTAGTTCATCTTTCCCACCGTCGAAATTTTTTTTCTGACCGTCCAAATTTTTTTTCTGTCCGTCGAAATTTTTTTTCTTCGGTCAGTTCATCTTTCCCACCGTCGAAATTTTTTTTCTGACCGTCGAAATTTTTTTTCTTTGGTTAGTTCATCTTTCCCACCGTCCAAATTTTTTTCTGACCGTCCAAATTTTTTTTCTGTCCGTCGAAATTTTTTTTCTTCGGTTAGTTCATCTTTCCCACCGTCGAAATTTTTTTCTGACCGTCGAAATTTTTTTTCTGTCCGTCGAATTTTTTTTTCTTCGGTTAGTTCATCTTTCCCACCGTCGAAATTTTTTTTCTGACCGTCCAAATTTTTTTTCTGTCCGTCGAAATTTTTTTTCTTCGGTCAGTTCATCTTTCCCACCGTCGAAATTTTTTTCTGACCGTCGAAATTTCTTTTCTGTCCGTCGAATTTTTTTTCTTTGGTTAGTTCATCTTTCCCACCGTCCAAATTTTTTTTCTGACCGTCCAAATTTTTTTTCTGTCCGTCGAAATTTTTTTTCTTCGGTTAGTTCATCTTTCCCACCGTCGAAATTTTTTTTCTGACCGTCGAAATTTTTTTTCTTTGGTTAGTTCATCTTTCCCACCGTCGAAATTTTTTTTCTGACCGTCGAAATTTTTTTTCTTTGGTTAGTTCATCTTTCCCACCGTCGAAATTTTTTTTCTGACCGTCGAAATTTTTTTTCTTTGGTTAGTTCATCTTTCCCACCGTCGAAATTTTTTTTCTGACCGTCGAAATTTTTTTTCTTCGGTTTCCCACCGTCGAAATTTTTTTCTGACCGTCGAAATTTTTTTTCTGTCCGTCGAATTTTTTTTCTTCGGTTAGTTCATCTTTCCCACCGTCGAAATTTTTTTTCTGACCGTCGAAATTTTTTTTCTGTCCGTCGAAATTTTTTTTCTTCGGTCAGTTCATCTTTCCCACCGTCGAAATTTTTTTTCTGACCGTCGAAATTTTTTTTCTTTGGTTAGTTCATCTTTCCCACCGTCCAAATTTTTTTTCTGACCGTCCAAATTTTTTTTCTGTCCGTCGAAATTTTTTTTCTTCGGTTAGTTCATCTTTCCCACCGTCGAAATTTTTTTCTGACCGTCGAAATTTCTTTTCTGTCCGTCGAATTTTTTTTCTTTGGTTAGTTCATCTTTCCCACCGTCCAAATTTTTTTTCTGACCGTCCAAATTTTTTTTCTGTCCGTCGAAATTTTTTTTCTTCGGTTAGTTCATCTTTCCCACCGTCGAAATTTTTTTCTGACCGTCGAAATTTTTTTTCTGTCCGTCGAATTTTTTTTTCTTCGGTTAGTTCATCTTTCCCACCGTCGAAATTTTTTTTCTGACCGTCCAAATTTTTTTTCTGTCCGTCGAAATTTTTTTTCTTCGGTCAGTTCATCTTTCCCACCGTCGAAATTTTTTTTCTGACCGTCGAAATTTTTTTCTTTGGTTAGTTCATCTTTCCCACCGTCGAAATTTTTTTTCTGACCGTCGAATTTTTTTTTCTTTGGTTAGTTCATCTTTCCCACCGTCGAAATTTTTTTTCTGACCGTCGAAATTTTTTTCTTTGGTTAGTTCATCTTTCCCACCGTCGAAATTTTTTTTCTGACCGTCCAAATTTTTTTTCTGACCGTCGAAATTTTTTTTCTGTCCGTCGAAATTTTTTTTCTTCGGTCAGTTCATCTTTCCCACCGTCGAAATTTTTTTTCTGACCGTCGAAATTTTTTTCTTTGGTTAGTTCATCTTTCCCACCGTCGAAATTTTTTTTCTGACCGTCGAAATTTTTTTTCTTTGGTTAGTTCATCTTTCCCACCGTCGAAATTTTTTTTCTGACCGTCGAAATTTTTTTAAGAAAAAAACCAAAGATGGTTAGTTCATCTTTCCCACCGTCGAAATTTTTTTTCTGACCGTCCAAATTTTTTTTCTGTCCGTCGAAATTTTTTTTCTTCGGTCAGTTCATCTTTCCCACCGTCGAAATTTTTTTTCTGACCGTCGAAATTTTTTTTCTGTCCATCGAAATTTTTTTTCTTCGGTCAGTTCATCTTTCCCACCGTCGAAATTTTTTTTCTGACCGTCGAAATTTTTTTTCTTTGGTTAGTTCATCTTTCCCACCGTCCAAATTTTTTTTCTGACCGTCCAAATTTTTTTTCTGTCCGTCGAAATTTTTTTTCTTCGGTCAGTTCATCTTTCCCACCGTCGAAATTTTTTTTCTGACCGTCGAAATTTTTTTTCTTCGGTCAGTTCATCTTTCCCACCGTCGAAATTTTTTTTCTGACCGTCGAAATTTTTTTTCTTTGGTTAGTTCATCTTTCCCACCGTCCAAATTTTTTTCTGACCGTCGAAATTTTTTTTCTGACCGTCGAAATTTTTTTTCTTTGGTTAGTTCATCTTTCCCACCGTCGAAATTTTTTTTCTGACCGTCCAAATTTTTTTTCTGTCCGTCGAAATTTTTTTTCTTCGGTCAGTTCATCTTTCCCACCGTCGAAATTTTTTTTCTGACCGTCGAAATTTTTTTTCTTTGGTTAGTTCATCTTTCCCACCGTCGAAATTTTTTTTCTGACCGTCGAAATTTTTTTTCTTTGGTTAGTTCATCTTTCCCACCGTCGAAATTTTTTTTCTGACCGTCCAAATTTTTTTTCTGTCCGTCGAAATTTTTTTTCTTCGGTCAGTTCATCTTTCCCACCGTCGAAATTTTTTTTCTGACCGTCGAAATTTTTTTTCTGTCCGTCGAAATTTTTTTTCTTCGGTCAGTTCATCTTTCCCACCGTCGAAATTTTTTTCTGACCGTCGAAATTTTTTTTCTGTCCGTCGAAATTTTTTTTCTGACCGTCGAAATTTTTTTTCTTTGGTTAGTTCATCTTTCCCACCGTCGAAATTTTTTTTCTGACCGTCCAAATTTTTTTTCTGTCCGTCGAAATTTTTTTTCTTCGGTCAGTTCATCTTTCCCACCGTCGAAATTTTTTTTCTGACCGTCGAAATCTTTTTTCTTTGGTTAGTTCATCTTTCCCACCGTCCAATTTTTTTTCTGACCGTCGAAATTTTTTTTCTTTGGTTAGTTCATCTTTCCCACCGTCGAAATTTTTTTTCTGACCGTCCAAATTTTTTTTCTGTCCGTCGAAATTTTTTTTCTTCGGTCAGTTCATCTTTCCCACCGTCGAAATTTTTTTTCTGACCGTCGAAATTTTTTTTCTTTGGTTAGTTCATCTTTCCCACCGTCGAAATTTTTTTTCTGACCGTCGAAATTTTTTTTCTTTGGTTAGTTCATCTTTCCCACCGTCGAAATTTTTTTTCTGACCGTCCAAATTTTTTTTCTGTCCGTCGAAATTTTTTTTCTTCGGTCAGTTCATCTTTCCCACCGTCGAAATTTTTTTTCTGACCGTCGAAATTTTTTTTCTGTCCGTCGAAATTTTTTTTCTTCGGTCAGTTCATCTTTCCCACCGTCGAAATTTTTTTCTGACCGTCGAAATTTTTTTTCTGTCCGTCGAAATTTTTTTTCTGACCGTCGAAATTTTTTTTCTTTGGTTAGTTCATCTTTCCCACCGTCGAAATTTTTTTTCTGACCGTCCAAATTTTTTTTCTGTCCGTCGAAATTTTTTTTCTTCGGTCAGTTCATCTTTCCCACCGTCGAAATTTTTTTTCTGACCGTCGAATTTTTTTTTCTTTGGTTAGTTCATCTTTCCCACCGTCCAATTTTTTTTTCTGACCGTCGAAATTTTTTTTCTTCGGTCAGTTCATCTTTCCCACCGTCGAAATTTTTTTTCTGACCGTCGAAATTTTTTTTCTTCGGTTAGTTCATCTTTCCCACCGTCGAAATTTTTTTTCTGACCGTCCAAATTTTTTTTCTGACCGTCGAAATTTTTTTTCTTTGGTTAGTTCATCTTTCCCACCGTCGAAATTTTTTTTCTGACCGTCCAAATTTTTTTTCTGTCCGTCGAAATTTTTTTTCTTCGGTCAGTTCATCTTTCCCACCGTCGAAATTTTTTTTCTGACCGTCGAAATTTTTTTTCTTTGGTTAGTTCATCTTTCCCACCGTCCAAATTTTTTTTCTGACCGTCCAAATTTTTTTTCTGTCCGTCGAAATTTTTTTTCTTCGGTTAGTTCATCTTTCCCACCGTCGAAATTTTTTTCTGACCGTCGAAATTTTTTTTCTGTCCGTCGAATTTTTTTTCTTCGGTCAGTTCATCTTTCCCACCGTCGAAATTTTTTTTCTGACCGTCGAAATTTTTTTTCTTTGGTTAGTTCATCTTTCCCACCGTCCAAATTTTTTTTCTGACCGTCCAAATTTTTTTTCTGTCCGTCGAAATTTTTTTTCTTCGGTCAGTTCATCTTTCCCACCGTCGAAATTTTTTTTCTGACCGTCGAAATTTTTTTTCTGTCCGTCGAAATTTTTTTTCTTCGGTCAGTTCATCTTTCCCACCGTCGAAATTTTTTTCTGACCGTCGAAATTTTTTTTCTGTCCGTCGAAATTTTTTTTCTGACCGTCGAAATTTTTTTTCTTTGGTTAGTTCATCTTTCCCACCGTCGAAATTTTTTTTCTGACCGTCCAAATTTTTTTTCTGTCCGTCGAAATTTTTTTTCTTCGGTCAGTTCATCTTTCCCACCGTCGAAATTTTTTTTCTGACCGTCGAAATCTTTTTTCTTTGGTTAGTTCATCTTTCCCACCGTCCAATTTTTTTTCTGACCGTCGAAATTTTTTTTCTTTGGTTAGTTCATCTTTCCCACCGTCGAAATTTTTTTTCTGACCGTCCAAATTTTTTTTCTGTCCGTCGAAATTTTTTTTCTTCGGTCAGTTCATCTTTCCCACCGTCGAAATTTTTTTTCTGACCGTCCAAATTTTTTTTCTGTCCGTCGAAATTTTTTTTCTTCGGTCGTTCATCTTTCCCACCGTCGAAATATTTTTTCTGACCGTCGAAATTTTTTTTCTTTGGTTAGTTCATCTTTCCCACCGTCGAAATTTTTTTTCTGACTGTCGAAATTTTTTTCCTTGGTTAGTTCATCTTTCCCACCGTCGAAATTTTTTTTCTGACCGTCGAAATTTTTTTTCTTTGGTTAGTTCATCTTTCCCACCGTCGAAATTTTTTTTCTGACCGTCGAAATTTTTTTTCTTTGGTTAGTTCATCTTTCCCACCGTCCAAATTTTTTTTCTGACCGTCCAAATTTTTTTTCTGTCCGTCGAAATTTTTTTTCTTCGGTCAGTTCATCTTTCCCACCGTCGAAATTTTTTTTCTGACCGTCCAAATTTTTTTTCTGTCCGTCGAAATTTTTTTTCTTCGGTCGTTCATCTTTCCCACCGTCGAAATATTTTTTCTGACCGTCGAAATTTTTTTTCTTTGGTTAGTTCATCTTTCCCACCGTCGAAATTTTTTCTCTGACTGTCGAAATTTTTTTCCTTGGTTAGTTCATCTTTCCCACCGTCGAAATTTTTTTTCTGACCGTCGAAATTTTTTTTCTTTGGTTAGTTCATCTTTCCCACCGTCGAAATTTTTTTTCTGACCGTCGAAATTTTTTTTCTTTGGTTAGTTCATCTTTCCCACCGTCCAAATTTTTTTTCTGACCGTCCAAATTTTTTTTCTGTCCGTCGAAATTTTTTTTCTTCGGTTAGTTCATCTTTCCCACCGTCGAAATTTTTTTCTGACCGTCGAAATTTCTTTTCTGTCCGTCGAATTTTTTTTCTTTGGTTAGTTCATCTTTCCCACCGTCCAAATTTTTTTTCTGACCGTCCAAATTTTTTTTCTGTCCGTCGAAATTTTTTTTCTTCGGTTAGTTCATCTTTCCCACCGTCGAAATTTTTTTCTGACCGTTGAAATTTTTTTTCTGTCCGTCGAATTTTTTTTTCTTCGGTTAGTTCATCTTTCCCACCGTCGAAATTTTTTTTCTGACCGTCGAAATTTTTTTTCTTTGGTTAGTTCATCTTTCCCGCCGTCGAAATTTTTTTTCTGACCGTCCAAATTTTTTTTCTGTCCGTCGAAATTTTTTTTCTTCGGTCAGTTCATCTTTCCCACCGTCGAAATTTTTTTTCTGACCGTCGAAATTTTTTTTCTGTCCGGCGAAATTTTTTTTCTTCGGTCAGTTCATCTTTCCCACCGTCGAAATTTTTTTTCTGACCGTCGAAATTTTTTTTCTTTGGTTAGTTCATCTTTCCCACCGTCGAAATTTTTTTTCTGACCGTCGAAATTTTTTTTCTTTGGTTAGTTCATCTTTCCCACCGTCGAAATTTTTTTTCTGACCGTCCAAATTTTTTTCTGTCCGTCGAAATTTTTTTTCTTCGATCAGTTCATCTTTCCCACCGTCGAAATTTTTTTTCTGACCGTCGAAATTTTTTTTCTGTCCGTCGAAATTTTTTTTCTTCGGTCAGTTCATCTTTCCCACCGTCGAAATTTTTTTTCTGACCGTCGAAATTTTTTTTCTTTGGTTAGTTCATCTTTCCCACCGTCCAAATTTTTTTTCTGACCGTCCAAATTTTTTTTCTGTCCGTCGAATTTTTTTTCTTTGGTTAGTTCATCTTTCCCACCGTCGAAATTTTTTTCTGACCGTCGAAATTTTTTTTCTGTCCGTCGAATTGTTTTTTCTTCGGTTAGTTCATCTTTCCCACCGTCGAAATTTTTTTTCTGACCGTCCAAATTTTTTTTCTGACCGTCGAAATTTTTTTTCTTTGGTTAGTTCATCTTTCCCACCGTCGAAATTTTTTTTCTGACCGTCCAAATTTTTTTTCTGTCCGTCGAAATTTTTTTTCTTCGGTCAGTTCATCTTTCCCACCGTCGAAATTTTTTTTCTGACCGTCGAAATTTTTTTTCTTTGGTTAGTTCATCTTTCCCACTGTCCAAATTTTTTTTCTGACCGTCCAAATTTTTTTTCTGTCCGTCGAAATTTTTTTTCTTCGGTTAGTTCATCTTTCCCACCGTCGAAATTTTTTTCTGACCGTCGAAATTTTTTTTCTGTCCGTCGAATTTTTTTTCTTCGGTCAGTTCATCTTTCCCACCGTCGAAATTTTTTTTCTGACCGTCGAAATTTTTTTTCTTTGGTTAGTTCATCTTTCCCACCGTCCAAATTTTTGTTCTGACCGTCCAAATTTTTTTTCTGTCCGTCGAAATTTTTTTTCTTCGGTTAGTTCATCTTTCCCACCGTCGAAATTTTTTTCTGACCGTCGAAATTTTTTTTCTGTCCGTCGAATTTTTTTTTCTTCGGTTAGTTCATCTTTCCCACCGTCGAAATTTTTTTTCTGACCGTCCAAATTTTTTTTCTGACCGTCGAAATTTTTTTTCTTTGGTTAGTTCATCTTTCCCACCGTCGAAATTTTTTTTCTGACCTTCCAAATTTTTTTTCTGTCCGTCGAAATTTTTTTTCTTCGGTCAGTTCATCTTTCCCACCGTCGAAATTTTTTTTCTGACCGTCGAAATTTTTTTTCTTTGGTTAGTTCATCTTTCCCACTGTCCAAATTTTTTTTCTGACCGTCCAAATTTTTTTTCTGTCCGTCGAAATTTTTTTTCTTCGGTTAGTTCATCTTTCCCACCGTCGAAATTTTTTTCTGACCGTCGAAATTTTTTTTCTGTCCGTCGAATTTTTTTTCTTCGGTCAGTTCATCTTTCCCACCGTCGAAATTTTTTTTCTGACCGTCGAAATTTTTTTTCTTTGGTTAGTTCATCTTTCCCACCGTCCAAATTTTTGTTCTGACCGTCCAAATTTTTTTTCTGTCCGTCGAAATTTTTTTTCTTCGGTTAGTTCATCTTTCCCACCGTCGAAATTTTTTTCTGACCGTCGAAATTTTTTTTCTGTCCGTCGAATTTTTTTTTCTTCGGTTAGTTCATCTTTCCCACCGTCGAAATTTTTTTTCTGACCGTCCAAATTTTTTTTCTGACCGTCGAAATTTTTTTTCTTTGGTTAGTTCATCTTTCCCACCGTCGAAATTTTTTTTCTGACCTTCCAAATTTTTTTTCTGTCCGTCGAAATTTTTTTTCTTCGGTCAGTTCATCTTTCCCACCGTCGAAATTTTTTTTCTGACCGTCGAAATTTTTTTTCTGTCCGTCGAAATTTTTTTTCTGTCCGTCGAAATTTTTTTTCTTCGGTCAGTTCATCTTTCCCACCGTCGAAATTTTTTTTCTGACCGTCGAAATTTTTTTTCTTTGGTTAGTTCATCTTTCCCACCGTCCAAATTTTTTTCTGACCGTCCAAATTTTTTTTCTGTCCGTCGAAATTTTTTTTCTTCGGTTTGTTCATCTTTCCCACCGTCGAAATTTTTTTCTGACCGTCGAAATTTTTTTTCTGTCCGTCGAATTTTTTTTTCTTCGGTTAGTTCATCTTTCCCACCGTCGAAATTTTTTTCTGACCGTCGAAATTTTTTTTCTGTCCGTCGAATTTTTTTTTCTTCGGTTAGTTCATCTTTCCCACCGTCGAAATTTTTTTTCTGACCGTCCAAATTTTTTTTCTGTCCGTCGAAATTTTTTTTCTTCGGTCAGTTCATCTTTCCCACCGTCGAAATTTTTTTTCTGACCGTCGAAATTTTTTTTCTTTGGTTAGTTCATCTTTCCCACCGTCGAAATTTTTTTTCTGACCGTCGAAATTTTTTTTCTTTGGTTAGTTCATCTTTCCCACCGTCGAATTTTTTTTTCTGACCGTCCAAATTTTTTTTCTGTCCGTCGAAATTTTTTTTCTTCGGTTAGTTCATCTTTCCCACCGTCGAAATTTTTTTCTGACCGTCGAAATTTTTTTTCTGTCCGTCGAATTTTTTTTTCTTCGTTTAGTTCATCTTTCCCACCGTCGAAATTTTTTTCTGACCGTCGAAATTTTTTTTCTGTCCGTCGAATTTTTTTTTCTTCGGTTAGTTCATCTTTCCCACCGTCGAAATTTTTTTTCTGACCGTCCAAATTTTTTTTCTGTCCGTCGAAATTTTTTTTCTTCGGTCAGTTCATCTTTCCCACCGTCGAAATTTTTTTTCTGACCGTCGAAATTTTTTTTCTTTGGTTAGTTCATCTTTCCCACCGTCGATATTTTTTTTCTGACCGTCGAAATTTTTTTCTTTGGTTAGTTCATCTTTCCCACCGTCGAAATTTTTTTTCTGACCGTCGAAATTTTTTTTCTTTGGTTAGTTCATCTTTCCCACCGTCGAAATTTTTTTTCTGACCGTCGAAATTTTTTTTCTTTGGTTAGTTCATCTTTCCCACCGTCGAAATTTTTTTTCTGACCGTCCAAATTTTTTTTCTGTCCGTCGAAATTTTTTTTCTTCGGTCAGTTCATCTTTCCCACCGTCGAAATTTTTTTCTGACCGTCGAAATTTTTTTTCTGTCCGTCAAATTTTTTTTCTTCGGTCAGTTCATCTTTCCCACCGTCGAAATTTTTTTTCTGACCGTCGAAATTTTTTTTCTTTGGTTAGTTCATCTTTCCCACCGTCCAAATTTTTTTTCTGACCGTCCAAATTTTTTTTCTGTCCGTCGAAATTTTTTTTCTTCGGTTAGTTCATCTTTCCCACCGTCGAAATTTTTTTCTGACCGTCGAAATTTCTTTTCTGTCCGTCGAATTTTTTTTCTTTGGTTAGTTCATCTTTCCCACCGTCCAAATTTTTTTTCTGACCGTCCAAATTTTTTTTCTGTCCGTCGAAATTTTTTTTCTTCGGTTAGTTCATCTTTCCCACCGTCGAAATTTTTTTCTGACCGTCGAAATTTTTTTTCTGTCCGTCGAATTTTTTTTTCTTCGGTTAGTTCATCTTTCCCACCGTCGAAATTTTTTTTCTGACCGTCGAAATTTTTTTTCTTTGGTTAGTTCATCTTTCCCACCGTCGAAATTTTTTTTCTGACCGTCCAAATTTTTTTTCTGTCCGTCGAAATTTTTTTTCTTCGGTCAGTTCATCTTTCCCACCGTCGAAATTTTTTTTCTGACCGTCGAAATTTTTTTTCTGTCCGTCGAAATTTTTTTTCTGACCGTCAAAATTTTTTTTCTTTGGTTAGTTCATCTTTCCCACCGTCGAAATTTTTTTCTGACCGTCGAAATTTTTTTCTGTCCGTCGAATTTTTTTTTTCTTCGGTTAGTTCATCTTTCCCACCGTCGAAATTTTTTTCTGACCGTCGAAATTTTTTTTCTGTCCGTCGAAATTTTTTTTCTTCGGTCAGTTCATCTTTCCCACCGTCGAAATTTTTTTCTGACCGTCGAAATTTTTTTTCTGTCCGTCGAATTTTTTTTTCTTCGGTTAGTTCATCTTTCCCACCGTCGAAATTTTTTTTCTGACCGTCCAAATGTTTTTTCTGTCCGTCGAAATTTTTTTTCTTCGGTCAGTTCATCTTTCCCACCGTCGAAATTTTTTTCTGACCGTCGAAATTTTTTTTCTGTCCGTCGAATTTTTTTTCTTCGGTTAGTTCATCTTTCCCACCGTCGAAATTTTTTTCTGACCGTCGAAATTTTTTTTCTGTCCGTCGAATTTTTTTTTCTTCGGTTAGTTCATCTTTCCCACCGTCGAAATTTTTTTTCTGACCGTCCAAATTTTTTTTCTGTCCGTCGAAATTTTTTTTCTTTGGTTAGTTCATCTTTCCCACCGTCGAAATTTTTTTTCTGACCGTCCAAATTTGTTTTCTGTCCGTCGAAATTTTTTTTCTTCGGTCAGTTCATCTTTCCCACCGTCGAAATTTTTTTCTGACCGTCGAAATTTTTTTTCTGTCCGTCGAAATTTTTTTTCTGACCGTCGAAATTTTTTTTCTTTGGTTAGTTCATCTTTCCCACCGTCGAAATTTTTTTTCTGACCGTCCAAATTTTTTTTCTGTCCGTCGAAATTTTTTTTCTTCGGTCAGTTCATCTTTCCCACCGTCGAAATTTTTTTTCTGACCGTCGAAATTTTTTTTCTTTGGTTAGTTCATCTTTCCCACCGTCGAAATTTTTTTTCTGACCGTCGAAATTTTTTTTCTTTGGTTAGTTCATCTTTCCCACCGTCCAAATTTTTTTTCTGACCGTCCAAATTTTTTTTCTGTCCGTCGAAATTTTTTTTCTTCGGTTAGTTCATCTTTCCCACCGTCGAAATTTTTTTCTGACCGTCGAAATTTTTTTTCTGTCCGTCGAATTTTTTTTTCTTCGGTTAGTTCATCTTTCCCACCGTCGAAATTTTTTTTCTGACCTTCCAAATTTTTTTTCTGTCCGTCGAAATTTTTTTTCTTCGGTCAGTTCATCTTTCCCACCGTCGAAATTTTTTTTCTGACCGTCGAATTTTTTTTTCTTTGGTTAGTTCATCTTTCCCACCGTCGAAATTTTTTTTCTGACCGTCCAAATTTTTTTTCTGTCCGTCGAAATTTTTTTTCTACGGTCAGTTCATCTTTCCCACCGTCGAATTTTTTTTCTGACCGTCGAAATTTTTTTTCTTCGGTCAGTTCATCTTTCCCACCGTCGAAATTTTTTTTCTGACCGTCGAAATTTTTTTTCTTTGGTTAGTTCATCTTTCCCACCGTCGAAATTTTTTTTCTGACCGTCGAAATTTTTTTTCTTTGGTTAGTTCATCTTTCCCACCGTCGAAATTTTTTTTCTGACCGTCCAAATTTTTTTTCGGTCCGTCGAAATTTTTTTTCTTCGGTCAGTTCATCTTTCCCACCGTCGAAATTTTTTTTCTGACCGTCGAAATTTTTTTTCTGTCCGTCGAAATTTTTTTTCTGACCGTCGAAATTTTTTTTCTTCGGTTAGTTCATCTTTCCCACCGTCGAAATTTTTTTTCTGACCGTCCAAATGTTTTTTCTGTCCGTCGAAATTTTTTTTCTTCGGTCAGTTCATCTTTCCCACTGTCGAAATTTTTTTCTGACCGTCGAAATTTTTTTTCTGTCCGTCGAATTTTTTTTCTTCGGTTAGTTCATCTTTCCCACCGTCGAAATTTTTTTCTGACCGTCGAAATTTTTTTTCTGTCCGTCGAATTTTTTTTTCTTCGGTTAGTTCATCTTTCCCACCGTCGAAATTTTTTTTCTGACCGTCCAAATTTTTTTTCTGTCCGTCGAAATTTTTTTTCTTCGGTCAGTTCATCTTTCCCACCGTCGAAATTTTTTTTCTGACCGTCGAAATTTTTTTTCTTTGGTTAGTTCATCTTTCCCACCGTCGAAATTTTTTTTCTGACCGTCGAAATTTTTTTTCTTTGGTTAGTTCATCTTTCCCACCGTCGAAATTTTTTTTCTGACCGTCCAAATTTTTTTTCTGTCCGTCGAAATTTTTTTTCTGTCCGTCGAAATTTTTTTTCTTCGGTCAGTTCATCTTTCCCACCGTCGAAATTTTTTTCTGACCGTCGAAATTTTTTTTCTGTCCGTCGAATTTTTTTTTCTTCGGTTAGTTCATCTTTCCCACCGTCGAAATTTTTTTTCTGACCGTCCAAATGTTTTTTCTGTCCGTCGAAATTTTTTTTCTTCGGTCAGTTCATCTTTCCCACCGTCGAAATTTTTTTCTGACCGTCGAAATTTTTTTTCTGTCCGTCGAATTTTTTTTCTTCGGTTAGTTCATCTTTCCCACCGTCGAAATTTTTTTCTGACCGTCGAAATTTTTTTTCTTTGGTTAGTTCATCTTTCCCACCGTCGAAATTTTTTTTCTGACCGTCGAAATTTTTTTTCTTTGGTTAGTTCATCTTTCCCACCGTCGAAATTTTTTTTCTGACCGTCCAAATTTTTTTTCTGTCCGTCGAAATTTTTTTTCTTCGGTCAGTTCATCTTTCCCACCGTCGAAATTTTTTTCTGACCGTCGAAATTTTTTTTCTGTCCGTCGAAATTTTTTTTCTGACCGTCGAAATTTTTTTTCTTTGGTTAGTTCATCTTTCCCACCGTCGAAATTTTTTTTCTGACCGTCCAAATTTTTTTTCTGTCCGTCGAAATTTTTTTTCTTCGGTCAGTTCATCTTTCCCACCGTCGAATTTTTTTTTCTGACCGTCGAAATTTTTTTTCTTCGGTCAGTTCATCTTTCCCACCGTCGAAATTTTTTTTCTTTGGTTAGTTCATCTTTCCCACCGTCGAAATTTTTTTTCTAACCGTCGAAATTTTTTTTCTTTGGTTAGTTCATCTTTCCCACCGTCGAAATTTTTTTTCTGACCGTCCAAATGTTTTTTCTGTCCGTCGAAATTTTTTTTCTTCGGTCAGTTCATCTTTCCCACCGTCGAAATTTTTTTCTGACCGTCGAAATTTTTTTTCTGTCCGTCGAATTTTTTTTTCTTCGGTTAGTTCATCTTTCCCACCGTCGAAATTTTTTTTCTGACTGTCCAAATGTTTTTTCTGTCCGTCGAAATTTTTTTTCTTCGGTCAGTTCATCTTTCCCACCGTCGAAATTTTTTTCTGTCCGTCGCATTTTTTTTCTTCGGTTAGTTCATCTTTCCCACCGTCGAAATTTTTTTCTGACCGTCGAAATTTTTTTTCTGTCCGTCGAATTTTTTTTTCTTCGGTTAGTTCATCTTTCCCACCGTCGAAATTTTTTTTGTGACCGTCCAAATTTTTTTTCTGTCCGTCGAAATTTTTTTTCTTCGGTCAGTTCATCTTTCCCACCGTCGAAATTTTTTTTCTGACTGTCGAAATTTTTTTCTGTCCGTCGAAATTTTTTTTCTTTGGTTAGTTCATCTTTCCCACCGTCGAAATTTTTTTTCTGTTCGTCGAATTTTTTTTTCTTCGGTTAGTTCATCCTTCCCACCGTCGAAATTTTTTTCTGACCGTCGAAATTTTTTTTCTGTCCGTCGAAAATTTTTTTCTTCGGTTAGTTCATCTTTCCCACCGCCGAAATTTTTTTTCTGACCGTCGAAATTTTTGTTCTGTCCGTCGAAATTTTTTTTCTTCGGTTAGTTCATCTTTCCCACCGTCGAAATTTTTTTTCTGACCGTCGAAATTTTTTTTCTGACCGTCGAAATTTTTTTTCTTCGGTTAGTTCATCCTTCCCACCGTCGAAATTTTTTTTCTGACCGTCGAAATTTTTTTTCTGTCCGTCGAAATTTTTTTTCTTCGGTTAGTTCATCTTTTCCACCGTCCAAATTTTTTTTCTGACCGTCCAAATTTTTTTTCTGTCCGTCGAAATTTTTTTTCTTCGGTTAGTTCACCTTTCCCACCGTCGAAATTTTTTTCTGACCGTCAAAATTTTTTTTCTGTCCGTCGAATTTTTTTTTCTTCGGTTAGTTCATCTTTCCCACCGTCGAAATTTTTTTTCTGACCGTCCAAATTTTTTTTCTGTCCGTCGAAATTTTTTTTCTTCGGTCAGTTCATCTTTCCCACCGTCGAAATTTTTTGTCTGACCGTCGAAATTTTCTTTCTGTCCGTCGAAATTTTTTTTCTTCGGTTAGTTCATCCTTCCCACCGTCGAAATTTTTTTTCTGACCGTCGAAATTTTTTTTCTGTCCGTCGAAATTTTTTTTCTTCGGTCAGTTCATCTTTCCCACCGTCGAAATTTTTTTTCTGACCGTCGAAATTTTTTTTCTTTGGTTAGTTCATCTTTCCCACTGTCCAAATTTTTTTTCTGACCGTCCAAATTTTTTTTCTGTCCGTCGAAATTTTTTTTCTTCGGTTAGTTCATCTTTCCCACCGTCGAAATTTTTTTCTGACCGTCGAAATTTTTTTTCTGTCCGTCGAATTTTTTTTCTTCGGTCAGTTCATCTTTCCCACCGTCGAAATTTTTTTTCTGACCGTCGAAATTTTTTTTCTTTGGTTAGTTCATCTTTCCCACCGTCCAAATTTTTGTTCTGACCGTCCAAATTTTTTTTCTGTCCGTCGAAATTTTTTTTCTTCGGTTAGTTCATCTTTCCCACCGTCGAAATTTTTTTCTGACCGTCGAAATTTTTTTTCTGTCCGTCGAATTTTTTTTTCTTCGGTTAGTTCATCTTTCCCACCGTCGAAATTTTTTTTCTGACCGTCCAAATTTTTTTTCTGACCGTCGAAATTTTTTTTCTTTGGTTAGTTCATCTTTCCCACCGTCGAAATTTTTTTTCTGACCTTCCAAATTTTTTTTCTGTCCGTCGAAATTTTTTTTCTTCGGTCAGTTCATCTTTCCCACCGTCGAAATTTTTTTTCTGACCGTCGAAATTTTTTTTCTTTGGTTAGTTCATCTTTCCCACTGTCCAAATTTTTTTTCTGACCGTCCAAATTTTTTTTCTGTCCGTCGAAATTTTTTTTCTTCGGTTAGTTCATCTTTCCCACCGTCGAAATTTTTTTCTGACCGTCGAAATTTTTTTTCTGTCCGTCGAATTTTTTTTCTTCGGTCAGTTCATCTTTCCCACCGTCGAAATTTTTTTTCTGACCGTCGAAATTTTTTTTCTTTGGTTAGTTCATCTTTCCCACCGTCCAAATTTTTGTTCTGACCGTCCAAATTTTTTTTCTGTCCGTCGAAATTTTTTTTCTTCGGTTAGTTCATCTTTCCCACCGTCGAAATTTTTTTCTGACCGTCGAAATTTTTTTTCTGTCCGTCGAATTTTTTTTTCTTCGGTTAGTTCATCTTTCCCACCGTCGAAATTTTTTTTCTGACCGTCCAAATTTTTTTTCTGACCGTCGAAATTTTTTTTCTTTGGTTAGTTCATCTTTCCCACCGTCGAAATTTTTTTTCTGACCTTCCAAATTTTTTTTCTGTCCGTCGAAATTTTTTTTCTTCGGTCAGTTCATCTTTCCCACCGTCGAAATTTTTTTTCTGACCGTCGAAATTTTTTTTCTGTCCGTCGAAATTTTTTTTCTGTCCGTCGAAATTTTTTTTCTTCGGTCAGTTCATCTTTCCCACCGTCGAAATTTTTTTTCTGACCGTCGAAATTTTTTTTCTTTGGTTAGTTCATCTTTCCCACCGTCCAAATTTTTTTCTGACCGTCCAAATTTTTTTTCTGTCCGTCGAAATTTTTTTTCTTCGGTTTGTTCATCTTTCCCACCGTCGAAATTTTTTTCTGACCGTCGAAATTTTTTTTCTGTCCGTCGAATTTTTTTTTCTTCGGTTAGTTCATCTTTCCCACCGTCGAAATTTTTTTCTGACCGTCGAAATTTTTTTTCTGTCCGTCGAATTTTTTTTTCTTCGGTTAGTTCATCTTTCCCACCGTCGAAATTTTTTTTCTGACCGTCCAAATTTTTTTTCTGTCCGTCGAAATTTTTTTTCTTCGGTCAGTTCATCTTTCCCACCGTCGAAATTTTTTTTCTGACCGTCGAAATTTTTTTTCTTTGGTTAGTTCATCTTTCCCACCGTCGAAATTTTTTTTCTGACCGTCGAAATTTTTTTTCTTTGGTTAGTTCATCTTTCCCACCGTCGAATTTTTTTTTCTGACCGTCCAAATTTTTTTTCTGTCCGTCGAAATTTTTTTTCTTCGGTTAGTTCATCTTTCCCACCGTCGAAATTTTTTTCTGACCGTCGAAATTTTTTTTCTGTCCGTCGAATTTTTTTTTCTTCGTTTAGTTCATCTTTCCCACCGTCGAAATTTTTTTCTGACCGTCGAAATTTTTTTTCTGTCCGTCGAATTTTTTTTTCTTCGGTTAGTTCATCTTTCCCACCGTCGAAATTTTTTTTCTGACCGTCCAAATTTTTTTTCTGTCCGTCGAAATTTTTTTTCTTCGGTCAGTTCATCTTTCCCACCGTCGAAATTTTTTTTCTGACCGTCGAAATTTTTTTTCTTTGGTTAGTTCATCTTTCCCACCGTCGATATTTTTTTTCTGACCGTCGAAATTTTTTTCTTTGGTTAGTTCATCTTTCCCACCGTCGAAATTTTTTTTCTGACCGTCGAAATTTTTTTTCTTTGGTTAGTTCATCTTTCCCACCGTCGAAATTTTTTTTCTGACCGTCGAAATTTTTTTTCTTTGGTTAGTTCATCTTTCCCACCGTCGAAATTTTTTTTCTGACCGTCCAAATTTTTTTTCTGTCCGTCGAAATTTTTTTTCTTCGGTCAGTTCATCTTTCCCACCGTCGAAATTTTTTTCTGACCGTCGAAATTTTTTTTCTGTCCGTCAAATTTTTTTTCTTCGGTCAGTTCATCTTTCCCACCGTCGAAATTTTTTTTTCTGACCGTCGAAATTTTTTTTCTTTGGTTAGTTCATCTTTCCCACCGTCCAAATTTTTTTTCTGACCGTCCAAATTTTTTTTCTGTCCGTCGAAATTTTTTTTCTTCGGTTAGTTCATCTTTCCCACCGTCGAAATTTTTTTCTGACCGTCGAAATTTCTTTTCTGTCCGTCGAATTTTTTTTCTTTGGTTAGTTCATCTTTCCCACCGTCCAAATTTTTTTTCTGACCGTCCAAATTTTTTTTCTGTCCGTCGAAATTTTTTTTCTTCGGTTAGTTCATCTTTCCCACCGTCGAAATTTTTTTCTGACCGTCGAAATTTTTTTTCTGTCCGTCGAATTTTTTTTCTTCGGTTAGTTCATCTTTCCCACCGTCGAAATTTTTTTTCTGACCGTCGAAATTTTTTTTCTTTGGTTAGTTCATCTTTCCCACCGTCGAAATTTTTTTTCTGACCGTCCAAATTTTTTTTCTGTCCGTCGAAATTTTTTTTCTTCGGTCAGTTCATCTTTCCCACCGTCGAAATTTTTTTTCTGACCGTCGAAATTTTTTTTCTGTCCGTCGAAATTTTTTTTCTGACCGTCAAAATTTTTTTTCTTTGGTTAGTTCATCTTTCCCACCGTCGAAATTTTTTTCTGACCGTCGAAATTTTTTTCTGTCCGTCGAATTTTTTTTTTCTTCGGTTAGTTCATCTTTCCCACC